>CM060066.1:171748-516748 GCA_030533445.1 Cyprinodon diabolis
AGACTGGGAACGATGGAAGAGACGCTAACTGGAAACGGTTAGAGATTTGGAACGATGGAAGAGACGCTAACTGAAAACGGTCAGACTGGGAACGATGGAAGAGACGCTAACTAGAAACGGTCACAGACTGTGAACGATGGAAGAGACGCTAACTGGAGACGGTCAGAGACTGTGAACGATGGAAGAGACGTTAACTGGAAACGGTGAGAGACTGGGAACGATGGAAGAGACGCTAACTGGAAATGGTCAGAGACTGGGAACGATTGAAGAGACGCTAACTGGAAACGGTCAGAGATTGGGAACGATGGAAGATACGCTAACTGGAAACGGTCAGAGACTGAGAATGATGGAAGAGACGCTAACTGGAAACGGTCAGAGACTGGGAACGATGGAAGAGACGCTAACTGGAAAAGGTCAGAGATTTGGAACGATGGAAGTGACGCTAACTGAAAACGGTCAGACTGGGAACGATGGAAGAGACGCTAACTGGAAACGGTCAGAGACTGGGAACGATGGAAGAGACGCTAACTGGAAACGGTCAGAGACTGGGAACGATGGAAGAGACGCTAACTGGAAACGGTCAGAGACTGGGAACGATGGAAGAGACGCTAACTGGAAACGGTCAGAGACTGGGAACGATGGAAGAGACGCTAACTGGAAACAGTCAGAGACTGGGAACGATGGAAGAGACGCTAACTGGAAAAGGTCAGAGATTTGGAACGATGGAAGAGACGCTAACTGGACACGGTCAGACTGGGAACGATGGAAGAGATGCTAACTGGAAACGGTCAGACTGGGAACGATGGAAGAGACGCTAACTGGAAATGGTCAGAGACTGGGAACGATTGAAGAGACGCTAACTGGAAACGGTCAGAGATTGGGAACGATGGAAGAGACGCTAACTGGAAACGGTCAGAGACTGGGAACGATGGAAGAGACGCTAACTGGAAACGGTCTGAGACTGGGAACGATGGAAGAGATGCTAACTGGAAAAGGTCAGAGATTTGGAACGACGGAAGAGACGCTAACTGAAAACGGTCAGACTGGGAACGATGGAAGAGACGCTAACTGGAAACGGTCACAGACTGTGAACGATGGAAGAGACGTTAACTGGAAACGGTGAGAGACTGGGAACGATGGAAGAGACGCTAACTGGAAACGGTTAGAGATTTGGAACGATGGAAGAGACGCTAACTGAAAACGGTCAGACTGGGAACGATGGAAGAGACGCTAACTAGAAACGGTCACAGACTGTGAACGATGGAAGAGACGCTAACTGGAGACGGTCAGAGACTGTGAACGATGGAAGAGACGTTAACTGGAAACGGTGAGAGACTGGGAACGATGGAAGAGACGCTAACTGGAAATGGTCAGAGACTGGGAACGATTGAAGAGACGCTAACTGGAAACGGTCAGAGATTGGGAACGATGGAAGATACGCTAACTGGAAACGGTCAGAGACTGAGAATGATGGAAGAGACGCTAACTGGAAACGGTCAGAGACTGGGAACGATGGAAGAGACGCTAACTGGAAAAGGTCAGAGATTTGGAACGATGGAAGTGACGCTAACTGAAAACGGTCAGACTGGGAACGATGGAAGAGACGCTAACTGGAAACGGTCAGAGACTGGGAACGATGGAAGAGACGCTAACTGGAAACGGTCAGAGACTGGGAACGATGGAAGAGACGCTAACTGGAAACGGTCAGAGACTGGGAACGATGGAAGAGACGCTAACTGGAAACGGTCAGAGACTGGGAACGATGGAAGAGACGCTAACTGGAAACGGTCAGAGACTGGGAACGATGGAAGAGACGCTAACTGGAAAAGGTCAGAGATTTGGAACGATGGAAGAGACGCTAACTGGACACGGTCAGACTGGGAACGATGGAAGAGATGCTAACTGGAAACGGTCAGACTGGGAACGATGGAAGAGACGCTAACTGGAAATGGTCAGAGACTGGGAACGATTGAAGAGACGCTAACTGGAAACGGTCAGAGATTGGGAGCGATGGAAGAGACGCTAACTGGAAACGGTCAGACTGGGAACGATGGAAGACATGCTAACTGGAAACGGTCAGACTGGGAACGATCGAAGAGACGCTAACTGGAAATGGTCAGAGACTGGGAACGATTGAAGAGACGCTAACTGGAAACGGTCAGAGATTGGGAACGATGGAAGAGACGCTAACTGGAAACGGTCAGAGACTGAGAATGATGGAAGAGACGCTAACTGGAAACGGTCAGAGACTGGGAACGATGGAAGAGACGCTAACTGGAAACGGTCAGAGACTGGGAACGATGGAAGAGACGCTAACTGGAAAAGGTCAGAGATTTGGAACGATGGAAGAGACGCTAACTGGACACGGTCAGACTGGGAACGATGGAAGAGATGCTAACTGGAAACGGTCAGACTGGGAACGATGGAAGAGACGCTAACTGGAAATGGTCAGAGACTGGGAACGATTGAAGAGACGCTAACTGGAAACGGTCAGAGATTGGGAGCGATGGAAGAGACGCTAACTGGAAACGGTCAGACTGGGAACGATGGAAGACATGCTAACTGGAAACGGTCAGACTGGGAACGATCGAAGAGACGCTAACTGGAAATGGTCAGAGACTGGGAACGATTGAAGAGACGCTAACTGGAAACGGTCAGAGATTGGGAACGATGGAAGAGACGCTAACTGGAAACGGTCAGAGACTGAGAATGATGGAAGAGACGCTAACTGGAAACGGTCAGAGACTGGGAACGATGGAAGAGACGCTAACTGGAAAAGGTCAGAGATTTGGAACGATGGAAGTGACGCTAACTGAAAACGGTCAGACTGGGAACGATGGAAGAGACGCTAACTGGAAATGGTCAGAGACTGGGAACGATTGAAGAGACGCTAACTGGAAACGGTCAGAGATTGGGAACGATGGAAGATACGCTAACTGGAAACGGTCAGAGACTGAGAATGATGGAAGAGACGCTAACTGGAAACGGACAGAGACTGGGAACGATGGAAGAGACGCTAACTGGAAAAGGTCAGAGATTTGGAACGATGGAAGTGACGCTAACTGAAAACGGTCAGACTGGGAACGATGGAAGAGACGCTAACTGGAAACGGTCAGAGACTGGGAACGATGGAAGAGACGCTAACTGGAAACGGTCAGAGACTGGGAACGATGGAAGAGACGCTAACTGGAAACGGTCAGAGACTGGGAACGATGGAAGAGACGCTAACTGGAAACGGTCAGAGACTGGGAACGATGGAAGAGACGCTAACTGGAAACGGTCAGAGACTGGGAACGATGGAAGAGACGCTAACTGGAAAAGGTCAGAGATTTGGAACGATGGAAGAGACGCTAACTGGACACGGTCAGACTGGGAACGATGGAAGAGATGCTAACTGGAAATGGTCAGACTGGGAACGATGGAAGAGACGCTAACTGGAAATGGTCAGAGACTGGGAACGATTGAAGAGACGCTAACTGGAAACGGTCAGAGATTGGGAACGATGGAAGAGACGCTAACTGGAAACGGTCAGAGACTGGGAACGATGGAAGAGACGCTAACTGGAAACGGTCTGAGACTGGGAACGATGGAAGAGACGCTAACTGGAAAAGGTCAGAGATTTGGAACGACGGAAGAGACGCTAACTGAAAACGGTCAGACTGGGAACGATGGAAGAGACGCTAACTGGAAACGGTCACAGACTGTGAACGATGGAAGAGACGTTAACTGGAAACGGTGAGAGACTGGGAACGATGGAAGAGACGCTAACTGGAAACGGTTAGAGATTTGGAACGATGGAAGAGACGCTAACTGAAAACAGTCAGACTGGGAACGATGGAAGAGACGCTAACTGGAAACGGTCACAGACTGTGAACGATGGAAGAGACGCTAACTGGAGACGGTCAGAGACTGTGAACGATGGAAGAGACGTTAACTGGAAACGGTGAGAGACTGGGAACGATGGAAGAGACGCTAACTGGAAATGGTCAGAGACTGGGAACGATTGAAGAGACGCTAACTGGAAACGGTCAGAGATTGGGAACGATGGAAGAGATGTTAACTGGAAACGGTCAGAGACTGAGAATGATGGAAGAGACGCTAACTGGAAACGGTCAGAGACTGGGAACGATGGAAGAGACGCTAACTGGAAAAGGTCAGAGATTTGGAACGATGGAAGAGACGCTAACTGAAAACGGTCAGACTGGGAACGATGGAAGAGACGCTAACTGGAAACGGTCAGAGACTGGGAACGATGGAAGAGACGCTAACTGGAAACGGTCAGAGACTGGGAACGATGGAAGAGACGCTAACTGGAAACGGTCAGAGACTGGGAACGATGGAAGAGACGCTAAATGGAAACGGTCAGAGATTGGGAACGATGGAAGAGACGCTAACTGGAAACGGTCAGAGACTGGGAACGATGGAAGAGACGCTAACTGGAAACGGTCAGAGACTGGGAACGATGGAAGAGACGCTAACTGGAAAAGGTCAGAGATTTGGAACGATGGAAGAGACGCTAACTGGAAACGGTCAGACTGGGAACGATGGAAGAGATGCTAACTGGAAACGGTCACACTGGGAACGATGGAAGAGACGCTAACTGGAAATGGTCAGAGACTGGGAACGATGGAAGAGACGCTAACTGGAAACGGTCTGAGACTGGGAACGATGGAAGAGACGCTAACTGGAAACGGTCTGAGACTGGGAACGATGGAAGAGACGCTAACTGGAAAAGGTCAGAGATTTGGAACGACGGAAGAGACGCTAACTGAAAACGGTCAGACTGGGAACGATGGAAGAGACGCTAACTGGAAACGGTCACAGACTGTGAACGATGGAAGAGACGTTAACTGGAAACGGTGAGAGACTGGGAACGATGGAAGAGACGCTAACTGGAAACGGTTAGAGATTTGGAACGATGGAAGAGACGCTAACTGAAAACGGTCAGACTGGGAACGATGGAAGAGACGCTAACTGGAAACGGTCACAGACTGTGAACGATGGAAGAGACGCTAACTGGAGACGGTCAGAGACTGTGAACGATGGAAGAGACGTTAACTGGAAACGGTGAGAGACTGGGAACGATGGAAGAGACGCTAACTGGAAATGGTCAGAGACTGGGAACGATTGAAGAGACGCTAACTGGAAACGGTCAGAGATTGGGAACGATGGAAGAGACGCTAACTGGAAACGGTCAGAGACTGAGAATGATGGAAGAGACGCTAACTGGAAACGGTCAGAGACTGGGAACGATGGAAGAGACGCTAACTGGAAAAGGTCAGAGATTTGGAACGATGGAAGTGACGCTAACTGAAAACGGTCAGACTGGGAACGATGGAAGAGATGCTAACTGGAAACGGTGAGACTGGGAACGATGGAAGAGACGCTAACTGGAAATGGTCAGAGACTGGGAACGATTGAAGAGACGCTAACTGGAAACGGTCAGAGATTGAGAGCGATGGAAGAGACGCTAACTGGAAACGGTCAGAGACTGGGAACGATGGAAGAGACGCTAACTGGAAACGGTCTGAGACTGGGAACGACGGAAGAGACGCTAACTGAAAACGGTCAGACTGTGAACGATGGAAGAGACGCTAACTGGAAACGCTCACAGACTGTGAACGATGGAAGAGACGCTAACTGGAAACGGTCACAGACTGTGAACGATGGAAGAGACGCTAACTGGAAACGGTTAGAGATTTGGAACGATGGAAGAGACGCTAACTGGAAACGGTCAGAGGTTGGGAACAATGGAAGAGATGCTAATTGGAAACGGTCAGAGACTGGGAACGATGGAAGAGACACTAACTGGAAATGGTCAGACTGGGAACGATGGAAGAGACACTAACTGGAAAGCTGATTCCATCAGGTTTAAAGCAGATAGGATTTGTTTGTCTGAGTCAGACGTGTGCAAACATGCACTAGTTTAATTGGCTCATTTGATGACTTCCTTTGGTGAATTAAATGCTCCTCTTCTGAGTGAAATAAAATAAACCAATAAAAAAAATCATGTTTCTAAGAGATGGGATTTAAGTTGAAGCACTGGAGGATCTGAGCTTTGAAGAGAAATTTGATCAAATTTCTGGTTTTGATACGTTTCATTTTGAACCATCAACCTGAGTAAAACATTTTGGTTAAAATTATCCCTTTTTTTCTAAAAAAAAAAAACTTTGTTATTCTCATCTCCCCACAAACTGTTTTCATTGCTAACATGTTGGAAAACGTTATAAATGAAGGATTATGCATAAACTTTGGGTTTTGATTGTGATATTTTTATATTGTTTTAGCATCAGTTTTTTATTTTTTCTGTTTTTTTCTTTTGTTTATGTTTTTAATCTTAATTCAGTTTTAGTATTAAACCGCCGCTCATCTTACTCCTTTTCTTTTTACTTTGTTTCATATTTTACCTGCTTCTTTCTCAAACACAGCATTTGTTTTGCATGATCATAATTTACTGCCATTAAAAACTGGAAATTGACCAAATATTGATCTACAAAGGAAATAAGATCATAGTACTATTACTGAATAAGTATAGATGCAATCCATTTGCAGATAATTAAGATTAATTTGTCTCATATTCATACAGATCCTTGCGAGAAGATAACAGCCCCTTCCTAATCTATGAAAGTTATTTTTTAATAATATTTCACTTTTAAATGTTTCTATGCATTTACTCTGATAAACTTAAATGAGGTCCAGTAGAAAGCTGCTTTCAGACGTAAACACCATCATTTTATCTCAGCTTTTCTCTGAAGTCCTCATTTGATTGAGAAAAGGAAGGGAGTGAAAAAACAGCATCTAGAAGAGCAAAGAAGAAGGTCAGAAAGAAACAATCATACAGTGAGAAACGCTCTGCTTTTATATTTATCCAGATTTCTTTACTGTTTCCGTTTCAATTACTATTTTAGTTTTAAAAAAAAACCTGCACTACTAACAGAAAATCCTCAAAAGACTGAAGTCTTTGGTTATAAAGTTAGAAAATGCTGAAATATTCAAGTGATTAGAATATTTTTGCAGCATAATTCTATATTTTATGTCCAAAGTGGTTTAAGTTTGTGGTAAAGGAATGCTCCGGTATGATCCTGGAACACAGACCCAGCACTGAACTTGACATTTGAATTTTGGATGCCCTCCTAATGAGTTGAAACTGCAGCTGAATGTGAAGCAGGGAGCCTCAGGTGGAGAGACGGGTGAGAGGAAAAGCCCTGCACAAAAGTCCAAGTGTGCAGCGGTTCCTTTGCCTCTGGCTCCTTGCACCCTCCCTCCTTCTCTCTCTGTCTCTTTCTGCATCGCTGACTGAAAGGCTCCCTTTGTGCCCCTCAGTAACACGCAGTCCCCAGCCGATTAAACGCCGGGAATTAGTAGTCAATTTTAGCCTCACGCCGCACACACAAACACCGTAAACAGCTTAGGCTGCTGGGGCTCTGATTGTGTTGTTATTCCAGTTAACACGTCAGCACCGTGTTTTTATTTACTTTTTTCACCCTTCATATCCTTATTGCTCTTAATGATTCTCACATGCATTTTTTTATAAATAAATCGATTTAATAGATGACAATAATATTTCAACATTGCTTTTTTGTAAGGAAGCAAAAATACTTGAGTAAGTATATACCAAACACTTTACAAAACTAAGCAGAATTATACAAAATGGAAGAAGCAAAGATGTGACACATGAGTCATCATTACTCGCATTATAAAACAACAACAACATGCTAAAAGGGTCAGTATAAAACATCTGAGTCAAGTAATAAAGGCAAACATGTGGTAATGACCATTATTCAGGTTGATAAAGAGGGAAAGAACTGAAGGCAAAGGCACTTCTAGAGCCTTCTACATGTGATTCTAATCCTAAAATAATTCCCACAGCTCAGCAATTACCCAAAAGATTTGGTTCAGACTTCTGGATCATTTATCCAACTTCTGCAGTGGATAAACCATCAAAGTGTTTGTCATTTAAAACTCGACAAAATGCTTTACGTTTATAGTTCAGGAGTCTCGGTGATCGCCATAAAGCAAACAGAACTGAGGTAAATCTCCAAAGAGTCATACGTCTTTAAGAGCTCTCTTTCCCTGTGTTTTTCCTATGTTTTCCCCGTTATACATGCTTATTTAGTTCATCAAAAAGGAAGAAATACAGGCTGAGGGATCTACAGAACAACAACAATGAAAAACACAAAACAGAAAAAAGTGTGAGCCGTCCATTTATGGCCCATGAGAGAAAACAACCAAACAACCTCAAGGTTTTATGTGAAAACAGGCAAAACTTGCTCCTTCTTTTCTCCATAGCGATGGTGCCAAGATAGTTACACCAGTGATAAGGAAATAAATGTACAGGTGGCATGAAAACAAAAACACCAAATAATTGTTTAGTTTGGTTAATAAGATCAGATTCTGTCGTTCTAAAATCCCGTCACCTCCGGGTGAGTCCAGCTTACTGGTCCAATCCCAGTTCTCCCTCTCCTACTTCTTCTAAGGTATATACAAGTGCTTTACAGGGTGGCACACATTGGTTAGGCTTCTCCTGTTTCTGATTGGCTGTTGCCCCGTGATTTTCCATTTCCTTTAATCTCTTGCTTTATATCAGGTTGGATAAAAAATGAAAGAAAACCGCTAATATGGCACAGAAACACACAGTCCCTCGTTTCAAAGACGTTTCTCCCACAGATTCACTCAGAAACTTCCCATATTTCCCACTGCTCAGCTGCTCCGCCTCAAGGTCTGGTGAGGGTGGTGTAAACAGGCTGCTCCCAGTGTGTGGGGCTGTGAGAGGGCGCCACGCTGGAGGGGTCTCCTATGGTAGTGTACAGGGGCCTCTGTGTGGGGCCCATGTAGGAAAATGCTGAATACAGCCCTGGGGCCTGGCTGGAGTGGGTGTAGTATGCCCCCGGGGCCTGGTGGTCTCCATAATCAAACTGAGCCCTGGAGGCCAGCGAGGGGAAAGCAGAGCCATAGTGGGGGAGGCTGAGCGGGGTGTAGGTGACGTGGGTACCTGAGGAGGGGGAAGATGAAGCCTCTGCGTAGTGGCTGGCGGTGGCAGACTCACTCTTGATGGGGGCTTTTGATGGATCGGAGGACGAAGGGGAGGCCTGAGGCTGCTGCTGCTTAGAGAGCCAAGCCGAGTGGCCGCTAGCCGCAGCCAGGGCGTAGGCATAGGACGAGGCAGACGAGCTGGCCGACGGGCCCCCAGCGCCGCTCTGAGGGTGCCCGTTTGGAGGGAGGTACTGGTCAAACTCGTTGACGTCAAACGGCTCGATGTTGGACATCACCTCGTGGCTGATTTCACCGATGTCCATCGTACCGAAGTCAATGTGGGGTTTGGTGCTTGATGACGGACCTCCAGACGCCCCCTCAGCTCCCACTCCTAGGGCCCCCCGGGAGCCCCCAGATCCTCCGCCCGCTCCTGTTGCACCCTCCCTTTTGGAGTCGGACAGTTTCCCAGATTGCAGCTCGGTCTTTGGGGTGGTGGGGGGTGTGGGGGGGCTGTGACCCTGACCTGAAACACAGAGGAGACAGATCAGCACCGTCAGGTGAACTGCGGCTTGTTTGTTGCTGTTTTTGGACTTTTTTTCTGAGTGATATTCTCAACTAGAGCTGAAATCGGTTGAAGACATTAGAAATCGGTTCATTTTCTTTACTTCAATCTAAATAAGCGGAAATGAGTCTGAGAAATGAAGCATTTCAACAAAGGAACTTTGATTAAACAAACTTTGTGTCTAAGTTTAATTTGGGGTTCCGTTCAGATTAAACTAGAAAATAATTTCCTCTTTTATCAAAGGATGGCCATCATGTCCATTGCTGGGAGGGTTCGTTTCACCATAGATCTGGGATTAAGGATGATGATGTCATAGCTCAGGGTTCTACTGACCTGCAGGATGATGGTGGTGGTGGTGGTGGTGGTGGTGCAGGTCTCCCAGGGGAGACCCGGCCCCACCGTTGTGATCCAGGTGTAGGGTCTTGTAGTGGGACTGGGAGTGGCTGGCCTCCCCTTCCCCCTGGCTGTCAGACTCGCTGGCGGGGGTCAGTTTGCCATTTTTACGTCTGCGGGGTTGGTACTTGTAGTCTGGGTAGTCCTTCTTGTGCTGTTTCCTCAGCCTCTCTGCCTCCTCTATGAATGGCCTCTTGTCGTTTTCGTTCAGCAGCCTGGGGGCCAGAAAAGCCAGGACACATTTCTCCTTCAGTAAATGATAAACATTATTATTATTATTTGACTTCAAATCAGATCATCCTGCTGTCTGCTGGTGTGTTCGGTGTCCATAATCTAAGATTAAATCCTAATCTGGAGCAGGGTTATGGTTTCACCCACCTCCACAGCTTGCCCAGGGTCTTGCTGAGCTCTGCGTTGTGCAGGTGGGGGTACTGATCAGCCAGCTTCCTCCTGGCAGCCTGAGCCCAAACCATGAAGGCGTTCATGGGCCTCTTCACGTGAGGCTTCGCCTTGTTCCCGTTGTTCACGCGCACCGGCATTGGCACGAGCGTCCAGTCGTATCCGTCCAGCACCTGGCTGACCGCCTCTCTGATGCCGATCGGAAAGCGTTCGTCCTCCTCCTCGGGTTTGGCCCGAGCTCTGCCGCCGTCCTCTCCGCCCGCATCCGCCACGCAAAGCGCGGTGAGCTGCTGCGGCGGCCCGCTGAGGGGGGAATCCGGTCCGGGCGGCGCTCCGGGGTGAGCGGGTGAGAGCGGGTGGCCCTCCTCTGACCCCCCAGGACTGAGCTCTGACTCTGACAGGCTGTGCTCCTCTCCAGACATTCTGAGGTTTCTAGGAGCTTATTCTCATAAAAACAGACTTTTAATGCAAATTCTGTTTAAAAAAGGTTTCTTTTTTTTAAAATGTTTTAACTCGTTAAAAAGTTCCTCCTGTTAAGAATTACTGCAAAAAAATAATAATAATGAGCTCAAACATCCAGATCGGATCCTTTTATATCTGGGAGAAATAGCAGCTAAAAAAAGAAAGAAAAGAGAAAAAAACAATCAAATAAATATAATAATAATTAAAAACAATGTTTTGTCAGAACAAAAACTAACAACTAACCTCAGAAAACGAAAACAGATTAAATTTATCAGCTCTGAAAAAACATTTCTACATAATTTAAAAATAAATCCGAGACTATTGGTTAAAAAATAAATAAATCCAAACATGTTTGACTGTAAATGTTCTACAGCTGCCATAAATGTGATTTCTGCTGCATATTATAAAATGACATAACCTACCGGTGCGGCTGCCTGCGCGGCGATGAATGGCGGCTCTGTGTGCAAACAGCGCAGCTTAAAGAGCGCCTTGTGAGGAGGAAAAAAAAGGGATTGAAAGTGGAAAACATTCCCAAAGAGACAGCATTCCTGTACACGGCTAAACCCCGCCCACTGCGCACAGCTCTGCGCGCTGATTGGTCGCTTCATGACGCGGCTGCAGAGCAGAGGTGAGATTTCTACCTTAGAGCGTCACAGTGCGCCATTTATCTGCAGGAGAAGGCCGCCTCTGTTAGCAGCAAAACAAATAAACTACCCTCTATATAAACTAGAGAGGAGAGTTTTTCTATAAACTAGAGAGGAGAGTTTTTCTATAAACTAGAGAGGAGAGTTTTTCTATAAACTAGAGAGGAGAGTTTTTCTATAAACTAGAGTGGAGAGTTTTTCTATAAACTAGAGAGGAGAGTTTTTCTATAAACTAGAGTGGAGAGTTTTTCTATAAACTAGAGTGGAGAGTTTTTCTATAAACTAGAGAGGAGAGTTTTTCTATAAACTAGAGAGGAGAGTTTTTCTATAAACTAGAGTGGAGAGTTTTTCTATAAACTAGAGAGGAGAGTTTTTCTATAAACTAGAGAGGAGAGTTTTTCTATAAACTAGAGAGGAGAGTTTTTCTATAAACTAGAGAGGAGAGTTTTTCTATAAACTAGAGAGGAGAGTTTTTCTATAAACTAGAGAGGAGAGTTTTTCTATAAACTAGAGAGGAGAGTTTTTCTATAAACTAGAGTGGAGAGTTTTTCTATAAACTAGAGAGGAGAGTTTTTCTATAAACTAGAGAGGAGAGTTTTTCTATAAACTAGAGAGGAGAGTTTTTCTATAAACTAGAGAGGAGAGTTTTTCTATAAACTAGAGAGGAGAGTTTTTCTATAAACTAGAGTGGAGAGTTTTTCTATAAACTAGAGTGGAGAGTTTTTCTATAAACTAGAGAGGAGAGTTTTTCTATAAACTAGAGAGGAGAGTTTTTCTATAAACTAGAGTGGAGAGTTTTTCTATAAACTAGAGTGGAGAGTTTTTCTATAAACTAGAGAGGAGAGTTTTTCTATAAACTAGAGTGGAGTTTTTCTATATAGAGTGGACAGTTTTTGCTCAGTTTAATTCCAGAGGAAAAAAATCAAACCTGATATTTTTTCTCAGAATGAAGGAAACTTTGCAGTAAATGTTTTTCTGCAACATCTATCTGAAGAAAAAAATCACTATTTTAGCCGGAAATCCACTCAAGTTGAAACAGTCAATAGATTTTAATAACGTGTAATAATAATAAACTATAATTCCCCAAAATAACATGATTTTCCCTTTTTTCACTCTTGACCCTGACACCCCTAAATAAAAAAAAAATTATTCTATTTATATTCATAATAAATAAAATCCATTATTTTTTATGCCAATAAAGATGTTTTTATATCCCGGATATTTATAAGGCACTGTTTCCAAAATCACTTTGTAACAAACATTTTAACTTTTTTCATTACGACTATAAAAGTCCCTCAGACTTGGTGTGTGTGCAGCATCTATTAAATAAAGTCTATTATTTAATGGGTTTAAATTCTCGGATAATTTCTCACTTCCTGCAAAAGCAATTTTCTAAATGAATTATTTTTACATGTTAATGTATAAAGTTTAGCTTTCATAGAGTGTTTGTTACCAGATCTGCTGAATTTGATGATTAAATCTCATTTATATGTTAATCTATCTTTTATCAAGAACTTAGGTTATTTTTACAGTCATTAAAATGTGCAGTGAAGAAACATGATTGTTCTTTAAAAAAACCCACAAAGTTTACTTTAATGTTCCTAAAACTGATCCAGTGGATTAAATGTTGGTGCAGCAGATTTTATGCAAAGTTAACATTGAGGTTTACATCTGTTATACTTTCATCCTCTAATTTAATTATCCAAATATCCAAAAACCTCGATCAGTTCTTCCATTCATGCTAATTTCTACCACAGTCAGTTCAATAACCTGCTGCTTTCATCTCTGATGTTGCTGCTATTTTCAAATTACTGTAAAATGTCCATAGCTGCATGTTGGTTATTTATTATCCAGTTTAATATTGTTAAAACACTTTACAGGATTTTATTGTTCATCTTTTAACTCTTTACTATTATGTTAATTTTAGACATTTTTTCTAAGGTCCACGTTTCTGTAACCTTTTTTTTTTTTCTTTTGCTGCTGTAAATTTCCCCATTTTGGGACAATAAAGGGATTTCTATTTTATTCTATTATTCTATTCCACATTGTTTTTCCATTTGCAACTAAAAGCAATGTGTTTATTGCAACTTTAATCGTTGCACAACTGAATTGCTTTATTTATTTATTTATGAGCAATTACTGTTTTGTTCAAGTTTTAATCTGCATATTTTTTATCTAATTTTAAAATCATAAAAATAAATCGTTTTATTATTCTCAGATGAAGATGGTAGAACAACGGGTTGTTTAATAAACCAATTTATTTGGTTTTGGGAAAGTTGTTGCGTGTCTGCAGCTGATGGCGGATTATCGCGCTCTGCCTCCATGATGTAAACCGTTAAAGTCTGATGGGAAGCAGCATCTGATGAGACACAGAGTCACCAAACAACAATGACCCCTGTGTCCGTTTGCTCCTCGTGCGCCTTTCTCGCTCTCTCTCCCCGCTGCTTCTCTTTGCTCTCTTTGTCTGCATCTCAGGTGAATTGCAGCCATGTGATCAAACGCCCAAGCCTCTATCCATTAACCCTCGTCAATGAAAAAAAATGGGGGGAACAAAAAGCAGTTTTGTGCTGCAAACATGGAAAAAAAATGATAACAGAGAGCGATGTGTGCGTCTTTCTCCCCTTATGTCCAAGACAGCAGCGGCGGCCGCAGAGGAAGCAGGCGGCGGACTGGGAGACACTTTCTGCGCTGCTCGGATCGACGGCTGGGATTTAGGCCTCGGAGGTGTTGATGGTGGAGTTTGGGCGGTTGATGGTGGAGCTGGAAGGAAGATGCTGATGGAGGGGAGGTGTGTGTGTGTCTGGGGGGTGGGGGGGGGACATCTTGCTCGCTGCAGCCGCCGGCGCAGGGATTCCTGAGGCCTCTGAGGCTTGAGTGAGTTTTAGTTCTTTTCTTTTTGTTCAAGTTTATTTTATTTTATTTATTTATTAAATTTTTTTGGTGCAGGAAAAAAGCTTAAAATGCGAAACTTTTTAATTTCTGTGTTTTTGTGCAGATTGTTGTTGAAGGCTGTGGTTTGGTTCATGCTTCTAGATGCGCTATTTGCCTCCAAGCAAAGTTTCTCCTTAGATAAACTAAATTATTACCAAATAAAACCATTTTGGATTTATTTATAAACAGCAATAATTTCCATATGAGAATTTACTGCGCGGGGATTTATTTTAAAAAGGATTTTAAGAGTTAATCTGTTTCGATGTTATTTACTGTTTATTTTACTGTTTTACATGTAAAGTTGTTTTTTAATTATGTTTTATAATTAAATTATTACGTTGTGTTAAAAAAAAATCCTCAGTGGAAAAAGATTTTATTCTGGAGTCCAATAAATATAGAAGATAAAACAAAAAGAATAAATATAGAAGATAAAACAAAAAGAATAAATATAGAAGATAAAACAAAAAGAATAAATATAGAAGATAAAACAAAAAGAATAAATATAGAAGATAAAAATAAAAGAATAAATATAAAAGATAAACATAAAAGAATAAATATAGAAGATAAAAATAAAAGAATAAATATAAAAGATAAACATAAAAGAATAAATATAGAAGATAAAACAAAAAGAATAAATATAGAAGATAAAAATAAAAGAATAAATATAGACGATCAAAATAATAAATATTCTAATATTTTCACATCATTAGAAGTAATTAAATCAAAGAAACTTTTTCCAGTCGTGATTAACCCTTTCAGCTTCATGCTGTTGGTTTATTAGAGCGCGTGATTAATGCCTCAATGACGCAGCCTGAATGTTTCCTGTTTCTATAGAAGAGAAATATTATTTCTCCTTGAAAATTATGCTTCTAACGAAAAGTTGTTTCCTGATTCAAAATGTTCAACTTTATGCAGGTGTATGTGTGTGTGGGGGGTGGGGTGGGGGGTGGGGGGGGGGGTGGGGGGGGGGGGGGGGGGGGGGGGGGGGGGGGGGGGGGTTAGAAAGATTTGGTGAAGATATTTTAAAGGTGAAATATTCCTTCTTTAGGAACCATGAAGGCCTGTTGCAGCTTTGACTGGATGTTTCCAGTCAGACAGTGGAGCTGAAGGCCTGTTGCAGCTTTGACTGGATGTTTCCAGTCAGTCAGTGGAGCTGAAAGCCTGTTGCAGCTTTGACTGGATGTTTCCAGTCAGTCAGTGGAGCTGAAGGCCTGTTGCAGCTTTGACTGGATGTTTCCAGTCAGTCAGTGGAGCTGAAGGCCTGTTGCAGCTTTGACTGGATGTTTCCAGTGAGTCAGTGGAGCTGAAAGCCTGTTGCAGCTTTGACTGGATGTTTCCAGTCAGTCAGTGGAGCTGAAGGCCTGTTGCAGCTTTGACTGGATGTTTCCAGTCAGTCAGTGGAGCTGAAGTCCTGTTGCAGCTTTGACTGGATGTTTCCAGTCAGACAGTGGAGCTGAAGGCCTGTTGCAGCGTTGACTGGATGTTTCCAGTCAGACGGTGGAGCTGAAGGCCTGTTGCAGCTTTGACTGGATGTTTCCAGTCAGACAGTGGAGCTGAAGGCCTGTTGCAGCTTTGACTGGATGTTTCCAGTCAGTCAGTGGAGCTGAAGGCCTGTTGCAGCTTTGACTGGATGTTTCCAGTCAGACAGTGGAGCTGAAGGCCTGTTGCAGCTTTGACTGGATGTTTCCAGTCAGACAGTGGAGCTGAAGGCCTGTTGCAGCTTTGACTGGATGTTTCCAGTCATTCAGTGGAGCTGAAGGCCTGTTGCAGCTTTGATTGGATTTTTCCTATCAGACAGTGGAGCTGAAGGCCTGTTGCAACTTTGACTGGATGTTTCCAGTCATTCAGTGGAGCTGAAGGCCTGTTGCAGCTTTGATTGGATGTTTCCAGTCAGACAGTGGAGCTAAAGGCCTGTTGCAGCTTTGACTGGATGTTTCCAGTCATTCAGTGGAGCTGAAGGCCTGTTGCAGCTTTGACTGGATGTTTCCAGTCAGACAGTGGAGCTGAAGGCCTGTTGCAGCTTTGACTGGATGTTTCCAGTCATTCAGTGGAGCTGAAGGCCTGTTGCAGCTTTGACTGGATGTCTCCAGTCATTCAGTGGAGCTGAAGGCCTGTTGCAGCTTTGACTGGATGTTTCCAGTCAGACAGTGGAGCTGAAGGCCTGTTGCAGCTTTGACTGGATGTTTCCAGTCATTCAGTGGAGCTGAAGGCCTGTTGCAGCTTTGACTGGATGTCTCCAGTCAGACAGTGGAGCTGAAGGCCTGTTGCAGCTTTGACTGGATGTTTCCAGTCAGACAGTGGAGCTGAAGGCCTGTTGCAGCTTTGACTGGATGTTTCCAGTCATTCAGTGGAGCTGAAGGCCTGTTGCAGCTTTGACTGGATGTTTCCAGTCATTCAGTGGAGCTGAAGGCCTGTTGCAGCTTTGACTGGATGTTTCCAGTCAGACAGTGGAGCTGAAGGCCTGTTGCAGCTTTGACTGGATGTTTCTAGTCAGTCAGTGGAGCTGAAGGCCTGTTGCAGCTTTGACTGGATGTTTCCAGTCAGACAGTGGAGCTGAAGGCCGGTTGCAGCTTTGACTGGATGTTTCCAGTCATTCAGTGGAGCTGAAGGCCTGTTGCAGCTTTGACTGGATGTTTCCAGTCATTCAGTGGAGCTGAAGGCCTGCTGCAGCTTTGACTGGATGTTTCTAGTCAGTCAGTGGAGCTGAAGGCCTGTTGCAGCTTTGACTGGATGTTTCCAGTGAGTCAGTGGAGCTGAAGGCCTGTTGCAGCTTTGACTGGATGTTTCTAGTCAGTCAGTGGAGCTGAAGGCCTGTTGCAGCGTTGACTGGATGTTTCCAGTCAGACGGTGGAGCTGAAGGCCTGTTGCAGCTTTGACTGGATGTTTCCAGTCAGACAGTGGAGCTGAAGGCCTGTTGCAGCTTTGACTGGATGTTTCCAGTCAGTCAGTGGAGCTGAAGGCCTGTTGCAGCTTTGACTGGATGTTTCCAGTCAGACAGTGGAGCTGAAGGCCTGTTGCAGCTTTGACTGGATGTTTCCAGTCAGACAGTGGAGCTGAAGGCCTGTTGCAGCTTTGACTGGATGTTTCCAGTCATTCAGTGGAGCTGAAGGCCTGTTGCAGCTTTGACTGGATGTTACTAGTCAGTCAGTGGAGCTGAAGGCCTGTTGCAGCTTTGATTGGATTTTTCCTATCAGACAGTGGAGCTGAAGGCCTGTTGCAACTTTGACTGGATGTTTCCAGTCATTCAGTGGAGCTGAAGGCCTGTTGCAGCTTTGATTGGATGTTTCCAGTCAGACAGTGGAGCTAAAGGCCTGTTGCAGCTTTGACTGGATGTCTCCAGTCAGACAGTGGAGCTGAAGGCCTGTTGCAGCTTTGACTGGATGTTTCCAGTCAGACAGTGGAGCTGAAGGCCGGTTGCAGCTTTGACTGGATGTTTCCAGTCATTCAGTGGAGCTGAAGGCCTGTTGCAGCTTTGACTGGATGTTTCCAGTCATTCAGTGGAGCTGAAGGCCTGTTGCAGCTTTGACTGGATGTTTCCAGTCAGACAGTGGAGCTGAAGGCCGGTTGCAGCTTTGACTGGATGTTTCCAGTCATTCAGTGGAGCTGAAGGCCTGTTGCAGCTTTGACTGGATGTTTCCAGTCATTCAGTGGAGCTGAAGGCCTGCTGCAGCTTTGACTGGATGTTTCTAGTCAGTCAGTGGAGCTGAAGGCCTGTTGCAGCTTTGACTGGATGTTTCCAGTGAGTCAGTGGAGCTGAAGGCCTGTTGCAGCTTTGACTGGATGTTTCTAGTCAGTCAGTGGAGCTGAAGGCCTGTTGCAGCTTTGACTGGATGTTTCTAGTCAGTCAGTGGAGCTGAAGGCCTGTTGCAGCTTTGACTGGATGTTTCCAGTGAGTCAGTGGAGCTGAAGGCCTGTTGCAGCTTTGACTGGATGTTTCTAGTCAGTCAGTGGAGCTGAAGGCCTGTTGCAGCTTTGACTGGATGTTTCTAGTCAGTCAGTGGAGCTGAAGGCCTGTTGCAGCTTTGACTGGATGTTTCCAGTCAGTCAGTGGAGCTGAAGGCCTGTTACAGCTTTGACTGGATGTTTCCAGTCAGTCAGTGGAGCTGAAGGCCTGTTGCAGCTTTGACTGGATGTTTCCAGTCATTCAGTGGAGCTGAAGGCCTGTTGCAGCTTTGACTGGATGTTTCCAGCCGAAGTTTAACCACTGGCAGATATTTGAAACACAGTTTATGGCTAAAAATATTAGATCTATTTTAATGTGAGCTTTAGACTCTGATCAAGGCCTTAATGAGCATCTTTACTGAGATAGATCAGACTAAACTGACCTGCAGCTCAAACGCTGCTTCTTCTGCCAGAACACCGTGTCCATTTCCCACCGAGGGAAAAACACCGACCTGAGAATGACGTCACACAGGTGTGGAGCGCAAAGCCATGTTTTATGCTACAGACAGACAGACAGACCTTCCTTCCTTCATTCCTTTTTGGGACCCCTAACCATTCCATTTGCTAATTGTGTTGCTAATAGCAACTGGAGATAATTCTCTGCATATCATGCATTCAATCACAAAATTAAGATGTTTAATGAATATGTTAAAGAATGTTAGTAGCTTGATATAGAAAAGTTGGCACATGGAAAGTTAACTGAATATTAATATTAATCTAAATTAAACTGATAGGAAATGACTGAAATGTTCATTTCTGTAACATAATAGAGATTAATTACACAGACTAATATTCTTTTTTATGTTCATTATGAGGATTTCTCACGTAGAGCTGAAAACATCGGATTTAAGATTAGATTATTACATGAAAGCAATGAAAAACATTTTAATATAAAGATGTGGCTTTTTTGTAATAACTATTTAAGAGTTTATCTAATCTGAAAAATGACTTTTATTGGAACATATTCAGATGAATGAAATTCGAAAGTAAAACACTAAACCTGAGGCTGCAGAGACCTGTAACTTCAGGAAGTTCTATTCTAGTTCTATTCTAGTTCTATTAGGACCCATAGAATCAACTTTTTGCATTTCAGAAGAGAAATGTCGTATTTTCATTTAAAGCGTTTAAAATCGAAGGGGTGACGCTGTTAGATGTTGTTCAGCCTGTTTCTGCCACTAGTTTAATGTCATATAAACTGTAAAATGCTGGTTAATAGACATTTCACTATGTTTTCTATGTGCTGGAACTATGTTGGTCAATCATTAGGAGGAACTCTGACTTTATGAGTCTGAATACATTGTTTGAACTTTGACAATCAGACTTCTGGGCTGCATGGAGAAGCACAACAACACATTTTACTGAGCAAGTGAGAGTTGAAAAGTCTGCCTTATCTGGTGTCAGAAACTGAATTGTACTTTGGGGCCACAGTAGACATAATTTATGACTCAATACATGCAACTGAGATTTCTTCCAAATCTCTGCTGTTTGTCCACAGACAACATTTCCTTCCCTGACTGAGGCTATGTTGGACCTCAGGGCAGCTGCTGCTTGTTAGAAAACAGAGCTCACATGGTTGCATCAGTAACTGTGCTAACCTGCCATGTGACTGCACTAATGGGTCTCTCCATGGCTCAGTGTCACAAGAGCCTGCTTCCTGGCTCCTGGGGGAGAGCGGGGAGACGATGGGAGGACAGGGTCTCATGATCAGGAGAAGAGGTCAGCGATGCGAGTGGGTCAGAGACTCAGCCCCAGGTGCACGTCTGTCATAAGATAGAACTGCTGCTTTATTCACAGTTACTCTGTGATGCATCTGGAAAATGTTGATAGGAGAATTTGTTTTTGATCAGGTGCCTGAAGAAGAGATGCAAACTGAAATCCTTTAACGTTGACTTCAGCTCTCTGGGGGAAATTCCTGAAATTTGAAGCTGGAAGAGAGAGAGGGAAAAACAGAGAGAGAGTTGGAGAGAGATGCAGATAAGGGAAGCATGCAGGCGGTCAAACATTCACATGCTGGGTCACATTCTGCATTAAACTGATGCATAATTGCTGGAAAGTATTCACTCCCATGTCAATAGGCGCTCTTTGGTTTTGTCTGAATGGCAGCATTTGTTCCGGGAGATGACGGAGTTTCAGAAAGGCTTTGAAATTGGAAGTTGGAACTGATCTAAATTGGTCTAGCTGCCTTAAAAACAGAATTAATCAGTAAACACCACTCTGTTTCTCGTGCTCCGGGTTGGCCGTGTATTTTCTTGGCTTGTGGAAAACACTATAATTTATAAATGTCATTTCCTCTGAGGGTCTGGGTGAAGAACACACTGGAGGGTCAGAGCTTTTCTTCTTGGGGAATTCCAGCTCTAAGCTTCGCTGTCAATAAAAATGGATCTCATGTGATTCTTTCCGGGATCTGTGTGCTGAGCTCCGTCCCATGCAATGTTTATGGCGTCATATTTTGGGATGCCACACTAGGCTTTGTAAAAGTATTCAGGCCTGTTAAAACATTATCAGATTATTTCACCAGGATTTCAATTAATAGATCGACACAAAGTAGAATAGATCTGCGAATGGGAAGGAAGTAGAAAGATGGTCTAAAAATCTTAAAACTGTTTATGTCATAAAGGACGGATGGACCCAGTAATCAGGCGAGTCAGACAGCGGGAAGCTTCAAAACGTTTAATGATAAAATTAAAGACAGAAACAAAACAGAAAACTGAACATGAAGCTGTGAATCAGCGGACATGCAGTGCCTGCGAGGGGGTGGGCCACAACCCATCACTGGCACTGTGGATCAGGGAGAACCACAGGCAAGTGACCACGATAATCTGACAGAAGATGATTATCCGTGTGAGTCACTTACCTGGTTCAGTCCATCCTCTCATCAAAGGCAGGATCAGCTGATGCACCGCCAACGAGATACGGCGCCCAGAGCGTCCCTGATGCAGCAACCCCATTGAACAGGCAGGAGATCTATGTCAGGGAAACAGTCCGGAGCCGGACCGTTCTGAAATCTAGTAGTCCGCAGCCCGACCAGGGGCTCCGATCCAAACAGGAACAAACAGATCCAGGGTTCCAGGAATCCACAGAGTATTCAGGCAGGTTAAGAGCTCTAGCAGCTAGCTCAGACAGACACGCTCAGACCGAGACAGGAGGGCCCAGTGATTGAGAGGAACAGAGACAAGACATGGTACCAGGAGAACTGCAGAACTTTAAACTGTACTCCTAGGAGCCAGGATCACGGGGATTAAAACTGGCCTCCTCCGCAGTCTGAGTCAAAACCCTGAGAGCTCCGCGGAGAAGAGCCGGGACCCGATCAGGAGACAGGAGAAAAACACCAAACCCTCTCAATCCACTGGCCTCTGCGAACCAGGGACTAAACAAAAACTAAACGGCTCAGAGAAAACATGGACACTAATGACCCCGATAGCTGGTCTGAACCATATATAAAGCAGCGGGCGCAGGTGAACAGGAGGAATCTTATTTAGAGAGTTGGGAGGGTACAGCAGGTGAATGAAGTGAGTTAATAGATCCGCCACCGGAGCTGCGACCACGACAGTTTATGATGATGTGTTTCAATCATCCCCTCTTTACTTCTAAGCTTAGTGCAGCAGTGAAGTTCTTGGTCTACAGGGAAACTGGACAACCTGTTTAAATCTGCAAATGATCTTAAATTTTAGGTGAGGCTCACCTTCCAGCAGAGCAGGTGGAGCCGAAACATATTCCCAGTAATCAAATGGTTAATTTATATTCATGTTATCAGGCGTCAACCTTGGAATGGCCTAGTTAAAGTCCAGGCCTATCCCTGATCTATAGAGTCGATCCCTGATTGGACAGCAAAGCCAGCAGCAGAACCGGTTTTAACAGGAATTAATCACCTATTTTTATAACAGTTATATTTGACAGTTGGAAATCTGTGTGTCATTTTTTAATGTCTCACTGCATGATTTTGGTTTATCAATCTCTTTTTAAAAAAATCAAATACTCCTTATTATCTGTTCATTGATAGAGAAGCTAATATTTCACTGAAACAAGCAAAGATGATTATTGTAAAACAACAAGAATCATCATAGATATAAAAGTAGTTAAAATAATACTATTATGTCTAATACCAGATTTGGATTTAAAATTGTACATTTAAATAACATTTGAATTTATAAGTGTCTTTTTTTGAAGCACCATCACATTAGAGATGATATCAGCTTTAAATCTGTGGCCTGAGTTTAAATCAAACTGAGTCTCAGAATCTGATGCTTCCTGGTTTTTCACATCACATCCAACCAATGAAACCTTTTAACACGAGACGACCTGAAACAGTTCCAGGATTTTATTTCACCACAGAATCCAGATGGGGAAGACAGAGATGAAGTCTTTGGCTGCAGGTGTTTTTTTTCTTGATGCGTCATGAATGATGATGCGTTTCTCTGTAATGATGCAGTGCGCCGCCATCCATGGGATGAACTTAGAGAGAGAGATAGCGCTATCTGACCTCTGCCCATTTTCACCAAGTGAATTACTGCAGCTGCACCAGGCTTAAATGGGTGCCCCTCTTTCTTTCCTCTCAGGGTGTATGTGACCAAGCATGAATCCTCCCTTTGTGCTCCATCTGCAGACCCCCCCACCCCCCCATGGTTTCTTGCCTTCTTCATCTTTTCTGTTTGGGGAAAGACGAGGGCTTTCGGTTGCGATGGCGGCAGCACTTGGTGAGGTGGTGGTGGCGGTAGCGATGGTGGTGGCGGTGGGGGGGGACTTGTTGGACCGCATTCTTGTGCAGCTGTGGAGGCTGGTGCAGGGCGAGGAGGTGGAGGGCAGAGCAGGATCATCATTGCAGGGCACCATGAATGGTCTATTGTTCGGCTCTTTGCTGCGTCTCCGACGCTTTGCTCACATTTTCAGCAACACTAGAAGCAATGGAAGCAAAGCATGAGAAAAACAGAGGAGATGAAGACAGAAACCTACGAACGGCGTCTGAACGTGATAAATCCCCCCACCCCCGCATTCCCACAAAACACCACAGTATCAGACCAGGTCCAATAGTGAGGGATGCTGGAGATGAAGAGGGAAGTGAAATCTCAGTGTCATGATGATGATGGTGGTGATGATGAGCAGGATGATGGGTTTGGAGACAATGATGGCATTCAGGCTGCAACTTTATGACTGCCTGCCCTTCAGTCATACATGCCAGCGTGCTGTTTAGTCATGCATTTACGCTGACTCTTATTCACCCTGAAATTCCTGCCTGGAGTTCAGCAAAGACGGAAAGCAACCAATGTTTACTAGTTTGATGACAAGAAAATGTTGTTTCCTTCTCACATGGTGGGGAAGAGGCAGAGTCATCATTTATATCTTCACTATGTTATCAGGGTTAGGCTTTTATTTCATTAGTCAGACCAATGAATGAGTCAAGATCGTTCAAAAAAGGTCAGCATCAGGTGGGGGAGGGGGAACTAGCTCGCATTTCATCTTTCAATCAAAATAGGAAAAATAAACCAAAGCTTTTTGTCCTGCATATGAGAGGTGAAGAAAATCTCATTAGAAGCTCAACAGACAAACACCTTTAATTTGGTGTTATTTACTCTAAATGTCTCTCTATATATCTATCTATATATAGATATATATAGATAGATATATAGATATATATTGGGATATGGAATGGTGAACAACAGATTCTATTTTGGAGGGAGATGAAGATTAGCGTGATTATAAAGAGGCCTTTCAACAGAGACCTGCAGTTCATCACCAAAGATAAATAATGGAAATGTTATTATAAACATGCTGCTTCTCCTTTACTTCAAAGCTCAGATTTTATTTGTACTCAGGTTTATTGATTACTGATAAGTTAAAAAATTCTTAATTCAACAAATGAAAATCAAGTTTATATGAATTAGGAGAGTGAACAAAGTTTAACTTTTATAGCAAAGAGGAAAGAGAATTAGAAAATCGTGCAACTGATAACAAACCTGGAGGAGGCAGGAAGGAAAACTCTGTTTCCAGAACATTTCAAACTTCTCAGGAATCCATGTGCTGAACGTTTGGTTAGTCCTCTAAGGTCACTTTTATTGTAGCATTTATTATTGTACTGAAACTTATCGGGCAGCACAGATCATGTGTCATTCACAAGCTTCAAATTTTGCCGGATCAGTTGTTCTGAAATACAGAGATGTCATAATACACTGAGTTTATAAAGACCACATTTGACCTTCTATATTAATATCAAATGTCTACAATTTCATGAGACATTGTTAAGGCTGATGCTAATAAAGAGCGACAAGGTTGTTATGTTAGCAGCCCGTTTAGCATGTATTCAGTCTGTCAGGATATTTTCCAGTTGTCCAGTAAAATAGTAACGCATAATTTTAAGTGCTGCTGCACAAAAGACAACCAGATATTATCATGATCTTAGCGCTGATGGCTGGCTTAATTAATCATTTCATTCACCTGTCCAGCTCGGCCCTGTTTCTCATCACTGCTCACATGATCCACCTGCTCCTGCTTCCATTTAAAGTGCTTGGTCCCAGCCATCAGTGTCAGATTATTCTTGAGCCTTTGGTGGGAGGTTTTCTAGTATTAAAGTCGAATTTCGGGTTTTTTCCATTGTCTTCCAACGTTACTTGGATATAACGTCCAACACCCAGCCAATCCCGTTACAGTTTCTTAGTCACGTGACGGGACGTTTTTGGCGCTCATACTGAAGGAAAACCAGCATCAAGGAGGCGGTCATGCAAACTAACGCTAACGCATTGGTGAGTTTATTGCTTTAATTTTTCTGTAGTATTGCAACAAGTTGCAATTGCAAGTATTGTACGGGATTAGCAGGGTGTTGGACGCCACAATCCATGTCTAATGTCTGTGACCTGAAGTAACGCTGAATTTAACAGTGAAATTGATCCACTTGAATCTCAGTTGCTGAAAATATTGAGTTTGAATTTTAAGAGGCAGAAATTTTTATATGCTGCTTTTTTAACACTGAAAAGTCAAACTGAAAAAAAACAGGTAATGAAAATGTATTAACTGTGAAATAGTCATGAATTTTTAGCTTGAAGTGAAAATAACAAATACAATTTCAACTATATAGATATAGTGACAATTAAGATTAAAAATGTTTTCTGGATAAATCTTAACACAGAAAGAGTAAGTACAAAATAAACATTTATATTTTAGTGACATTTTGAATTTAAATCCCAGCGGCACAGATTTCCTTCCATACCAGTTTCCACAATCAGTGACAGAATTTTAATCAGTTATCGTAATAAACTAAACTTGACTCCAGTATTTAAAAAATATAATGGAGCAGGAAGAGACTTTATCATTTCTATAAAAGAGGAGGTTAAATTGATTCCAAGTTACTGTATCCAAACTGATGTTTTGTTTGTAAAGCACTTTGAAACAGCATCATGATGTCACAATGGATGACATCATGATGTCACAATGGATGACATCATGATGTCACAATGGATGACATCATGATGTCACAATGACCAATCAATTCTATAAACAGGGCAAACTTGATGCTGTCTTGTGAAAACGTATAGTTTTGATGGGAATTGGGTGAACATTGATGTCCTCCAACATGGCCCTATATGCCCTGGACATGTCATCATCACCTTAAACTAGATTAGCCTGAATAGTTTTTAGTTTCTGCACCTTTGAGCATTTCTTTTCACATATTCTCAATAATATCTGTCTCCCACATGAAAGAGGATCCATTATGGTTTAACTCTCCACCAGAGCCACTCCATTTCAGGAAAGAACTGCAATAAGGCATACATTATGATTACCATTTCCGTTGAGGCGTACCTTCCAGGTAGAACACCTGCACAAGATGAGCATCAAGGGTGTTCTGAGATGATCCTGCTGACCTGCTGTTGCCATGCAGAGTGTTCAGTAAATGCATTGCATTTAATTTATGATATCCAACCAAATATTGACTTCAGGCTTTTCTTTCCAATTAGGATCTTGCAAGCATTGATATTGAAAGGATAATTGTGATTTAAATCCATAAACCCATATAAATTTCATTAATGACCCTTACTGTGCAATAAATAGGCTCAACACTGGGGTGTGAGAAAGGACTCTATATCATAAAGCCTGGGGCATCGTGCTTCACGCTCTAATCTGGCTTGAATTTAATCTGATAAGCTGTCTAGACCTACTTGACCGAAAAAAAATATATATCTTGCTTTCATGAGTCTATAAAATGTTGCTTCTTTCTCTTTAGGCTAGTCAATATTTTCCTAAATGATTATAATCTCTTCAGAACATAAAATTTATTTCAGTAGCCGGACACATAAGAACTTGGCTTTAAATGAAGGTCTTCTGATGAGAGCAGTCCTGATAGGTTCTCAACATGAGCTGGGTGTTTTTGACTTGACAGAAGCAAACACGTGCAAAACTACAGCAGAAGGCTAAACATGCTGCAAACAACAAGTAAACAAACAAACACAACAGGAAAATTCTGCAAAAGACAAATCATGCAATCACAGAAAATAGAGTGAATGAAAAACAGCCACCAGTTAAAAAAGATCTTCAGACTCGCTCCACAAAGTACATTAGACCACTAGAAGGCGCTCTATAATTCACAGTGGATATCATAGTGTGTTGTGTTTGCACTAATCAGTCATTTTAAAGCGTAACACTATCAAACATTACCCTGTTCCTATGGAAACCAAATTGGTCAAAGAGATGGAGAGCGGCGGGGTGAACTGAGAGGATGACCTGAAGGGGTTAAGCTAGTATATGATCAGGGCAAGAGAAATGGACAGCTAGCTTAACCTAGCTTAATGTAGCCTTACTGAGTGAAATATCACAACATTCAGATGTTTGTCACTCCAATCAGCACCAGACTTTGACTCATTTACTTTAAGGATCTAACTTCAGCACCGACACAGCAATGAAACTTTTGTAATTTATGTGTCTTCCACCTGACCTTGCATTAGCTAGATTCCTACATGTAGTTCAATTTTAATTCAATTCTATTCAATTTATTTCTATAGCTACAGTTCACATCCTGTCACTTTATAGAGATAATTTACAATCTGTTGAATGTGGTTCTACTGACTTCCCAAAGCAGATTCTGCCAAAGTGGCAGAGGACTGCCATGATATTGGTAATAGCCTGTTAGGATTCTGATGTGTTTTTTTTTGTGTTGCTGCACCTGGCGGCCATCTTCTCATCCACCTGACTGGTGTTTAAAAGCATCATCACCAGATAATCCTGTCTGACGGAATCTCCAGACAGTTTTCCAGCTCCTGTAGTTGTTCCAGTGATTTCTGGCTTTCCTGTCAGTCTCATGTTTTTCTCCATTCCTGTGTTTCAGGCTTTAGATGATCTCTGTGTCCCCCCCCCGGCAGCGTCTCCACAGACCAGCCTGGAAGCAGAATCCTGATGCCTTCCTTCCAGTGGATTCGGTTTTCTGTTGAAGCTTGTAAATAAATCTTATAAATTTTAGGATTCCTGAGTGATAAATATGATGGAAATCTATAAAAAATGTTCAGTAAGATTAAAAAATTATAAATTGTTTATTTTCCACGAAAATAGTGGTTTTGGGGGAAGTTACAATATAACCATTTCTGCAGCCTACAGCCTTACAGCCTGCAGCCTACAGCCTGCAGCCAACAGCCTTACAGCCTGCAGCCTACAGCCTTACAGCCTACAGCCTTACAGCCTGCAGCCTACAGCCTTACAGCCTACAGGCTTACAGCCTGCAGCCTACAGCCTAACAGCCTGCAGCCTACAGCCTGCAGCCTGCAGCCTACAGCCTTACAGCCTGCAGCCTTACAGCCTACAGCCTTACGGCCTGCAGCCTGCAGCCTTACAGCCTACAGCCTTACAGCCTGCAGCCTGCAGCCTGCAGCCTACAGCCTTACAGCCTTACAGCCTACAGCCTGCAGCCTACAGCCTTACAGCCTGCAGCCTTAAAGCCTTACAGCCTTACAGCCTACAGCCTTGAGCCTACAGCCTGCAGCCTGCAGCCTACAGCCTTACAGCCTACAGCCTGCAGCCTACAGCCTTACAGCCTGCATCCTACAGCCTTACAGCCTACAGGCTTACAGCCTGCAGCCTACAGCCTTACAGCCTGCAGCCTGCAGCCTTACAGCCTTACAGCCTTACAGCCTACAGCCTGCAGCCTACAGCCTGCAGCCTACAGCCTTACAGCCTGCAGCCTGCAGCCTACAGCCTTACAGCCTACAGCCTACAGCCTTACAGCCTTACAGCCTGCAGCCTACAGCCTTACAGCCTGCAGCCTTACAGCCTGCAGCCTGCAGCCTACAGCCTTACAGCCTGCAGCCTACAGCCTTACAGCCTACAGCCTTACAGACTGCAGCCTTACAGCCTGCAGCCTTACAGCCTTACAGCCTTACAGCCTACAGCCTGCAGCCTACAGCCTGCAGCCTACGGCCTTACAGCCTGCAGCCTGCAGCCTACAGCCTTACAGCCTACAGCCTGCAGCCTACAACCTGCAGCCTGCAGCCTACAGCCTGCAGCCTACAGCCTTACAGCCTGCAGCCTACAGCCTGCAGCCTACAACCTGCAGCCTACAGCCTTACAGCCTGCAGCCTACAGCCTGCAGCCTACAGCCTTACAGCCTGCAGCCTACAGCCTGCAGCCTACAGCCTGCAGCCTACAGCCTTACAGCCTGCAGCCTACAGCCTACAGCCTGCAGCCTACAGCCTGCAGCCTACAGCCTACAGCCTTACAGCCTAAAGCCTAAAGCCTGCAGCCTACAGCCTTACAGCCTGCAGCCTACAGCCTTACAGCCTGCAGCCTGCAGCCTACAGCCTTACATTCTGCAGACTACAGCCTGCAGCCTGATGCCTACAGCCTACAGCCTTACAGCCTGCAGCCTACAGCCTGCAGCCTGCAGCCTTACAGCCTGCAGCCTGCAGCCTACAGCCTTACAGCCTGCAGCCTACAGCCTGCAGCCTGCAGCCTACAGCCTGCAGCCTGCAGCCTACAGCCTTACAGCCTGCAGCCTGCAGCCTTTGTGATCAGACCTTTAACATGGCTTAGATAACAGAGGAGAGATCTACTTCAGTCATTTCCAACATTTGCAGCATTACATGTTCCAATACTTCATTACCAAACAAGTATTATTGGTAGAGTAACTTCTTATTATAAATATATATATATATATATATATATATATATATATATATATATATATATATATATAAACTGTTTTCTCACCCCTCGTGGGGTGGTATGTGTCATCCTCAAGCTCGGGTCCTCTACCAGAGGCCTGGGAGTTTGAGGGTTCTGCGCAGTATCTTAGCTGTTCCTAGGACTGCGCTCTTCTGGACAGAGACCTCTGATGTTTTACCTGGAATCTGCTGTAGCCACTCTCCCAGTTTGGGGGTCACAGCCCCCAGTGCTCCAATTACCACTGGCACCACTGCTGCTCTTACTTTCCACATCTTTTCTAGCTCCTCTTTCAGCCCTTGGTATTTCTCAAGCTTCTCGTGTTCTTTCTTCTTGATGTTGCTGTCGCTTGGGATTGCCACATCTATCACTACTGCCTTCTTCTGCTGTTTGTCGATCAACACAATGTCTGGTTGGTTAGCCATCACCTGTTTGTCAGTCTGGATCTTGAAGTCCTATAGGATCTTAGCTCGGTCATTCTCAACTACCTTAGGAGGTGTCTTCCATTTTGACCTTGGGACTTCCAGCCCATACTCATGGCAGATGTTCCTGTACACTATGACAGCTACCTGGTTGTGGCGTTCCATGTATACACTTCCTGCCTGCATTTTACAACCTGCTGTTATGTGCTGTATTGTTTCAGAGGCATCTTTGCACAGTCTGCATCGGGGTCCTGCCTGCTGTGGTAGACCCTGGCCTCTATTGATCTTGTACGGAGTGCCTGTTCTTGTGCTGCCATGATTAGTGCCTCTGTGCTGTCCTTCAGTCCAGCCTTCTCCAGCCACTGGTAGGATTTTTTGATATCAGCCACTTCTTCTATTTGTCTGTGGTATATGCCGTGCAGTGGCTTGTCCCTCCATGATGGTTCTCCTTCCTCTTTCTTGTCCTCGCTTTCGGTTTTCTCCTGCCTGAGGTATTCACCAAGCCATTTGTCTTTGGGGGCCATCTTTCTGATATACTCCTGGATCTTAGTTGTTTCATCCTGGACAGTGGTCTTGACACTCACTAGCCCTCGGCCTCCCTCCCTACGCTTGGCATACAGTCTCAGGGTGCTGGATTTGGGGTGGAACCCTCCATGCATTGTGAGGAGCTTTCTTGTCTTGATGTCAGTGGCCTCTATCTCCTCCTTTGGCCAGTTTATTATACCAGCGGGGTATCTGATGACTGGTAGGGCATATGTGTTGATGGCTTGGATCTTATTTTTCCCATTCAGCTGACTTTTCAGGACCTGCCTTACTCTTTGTAGGTATTTAGCTGTGGCAGTCTTTCTTGCCATCTCCTCGTGGTTTCCGTTAGCCTGGAAACAAAGTCACAAAGTCCAGTGGAGATTGAAGTTTGAAGATGTTTAGTAATCAGGCTTTGTTGGGTTATAAATGTTGGGTATAAAACCTTGAACTCAAACCTAATCCAGATATTTTGAATTAAAATGTTTCCTGGATGGGAAGAGAAATGTCTTCAAATTTGGAAACAAGTTCCAAAGTATTAATTTTTAATTTTTGAATTTTTTTGGAATGACTATGAACTGGATGACTCTTCAGCAGCGGTACTTTAGCTAAGCTAGCTGTTCAGCTATCAGGCAACTTAAAGACCACAAACTAAACTTATTTTTCTCTTATTTCACATCAATAAATCATAAATATTGACATTAGTGATTAGTTTTTTGGAATAACTTAAGTTGTCTTTTTTTTACATTTGTATTATTATTTTGTATTTGATCTCCACTTCACTAGTAAGTTAAAATATGTTATTGTCCATATTTGTCCAGTTTTTTGGGTTAGAACTCTTGTTTCTATTTCAATCTAATGGTGATATTTTTATTAAAATGATGTCTCTGCTGCAAACTGATGATCAAACTGACTGAATTACACAGAAACCCTGTTTTTAAGTTAAGGTTGTTTTGTTTACTATTATTTTACTGAACCTATTATTTAACATCTGGAAACAGAAGTTCTACCAAAGAAACATTTTATCATATTTATTTTTTTATTCTTATATGCATTTGTTTTTGCTAAAAATCTTTGAACAAATGAATATTATTTAAAATAAAGTGTTTGATTTTCTTGTAGAAAATATTCTAGTATATAAACAATTTCATTTCCTGTAAATAAGTGAATATATCTGAAGTTGATTTATATATAAAGAAGGATAAATTATGGCTGTAAATTTTCATTTATATAAAGGAAAGCAGCATCTGCTCAAAGTGACTGTTTATTGAATTAGAGTAAATATGAGATTTCTACTTTTATTTTATTGTTTGTAATGTTTGTAAGCGATGACTCTTTAAATGTTTCTCTCTTTTAATAAAACACTGGAGACGGTTCTCAATGATTTAAAATGTAATCTGATTTAAAAGAAGAAGAATAAAAATCCCAAATCTCTGGAAATAAATGTGATTTGTCTCTTATTTCAAATACTGTGAATCGAGGTTTAGTTTGGAGTAGAAGCGAAAAACAGAAAGTGGATTTGACTTTCCCATCATGAGTTCTTCTCAGAACATTTAATTAGTCCGTGTGAACGAAGGACAAAGAAGGCGAGCGCCCGGGGCTCCGAGGCAAAGATGGCGACATGAAAGAGGCTGTTGTTGTCGGCGCAGACGCTGAGATAAAAGGACAAGCAGACATAAAGATGGATGAGATATTTGGGAGAAATTGGGTGATTTATCGTTGACTCTTCATGTCAGTCATTTACTTTCCTGCTTCTTATTGGCTGAGCTGAAACTTGCTCTGACTAATGTCCTCATAAATTTGAACAAATTTACTGGGTGTTAAAATGTTATGCAGCAGTTGCTCAAAGCAAAAGATTTTAAGGTTTTTAACGCTTTAGATTAAAGAACAGCAAAAACAGGATGTGAAATTGATTGAGCAAAAGAAAATTTGGTTATTTAAAGTGTCAAATAATCTATTCTGAATATTGTAGCAAATAGAGAGGCTATACTAATGTTCTGTAATATATTAAATAAAAAATGCTGGGTTAGATTAATAAAGGCTTTTTTAAGAGCAAATATAATTAAAATGCTGGAGAGAAACTAGTGAAATATTCACTGTAAAATGAAATGTTAGGGGAGCAGCACAACCCTCAGGAAATACTCTGGAAATTCAAAAAGTTTATTCAATATTAAATTAATATCAATGATTTTTTTTATTATCCTCACAAAAATCTAACAACTGCATTTTTGTTTTCAATAAATATTTAATTAGTAATCCTTGACTCTTTTTTTCCCCTGGGGGATAAATATGACGCAACCAGTCAGCAGGCTGGATGTCCTGCAGGATGATCATAACAAGCATCAGCGTTTCTACAGGCCAAGCAGCGGCTTTAGGTCAGACTAAAGCCGCTGCTTTAGGTCAGACTAAAGCAGCGGCTTTAGGTCAGACTAAAGCAGCGGCTTTAGGTCAGAATAAAGCAGCTGCTTTAGGTCAGACTAAAGCAGTGGCTTTAGGTCAGAATAAAGCCGCTGCTTTAGGTCAGACTAAAGCAGCGGCTTTAGGTCAGACTAAAGCAGCGGCTTTAGGTCAGACTAAAGCAGCGGCTTTAGGTCAGAATAAAGCCGCTGCTTTAGGTCAGACTAAAGCAGCGGCTTTAGGTCAGACTAAAGCAGCGGCTTTAGGTCAGAATAAAGCAGCTGCTTTAGGTCAGACTAAAGCAGCGGCTTTAGGTCAGAATAAAGCCGCTGCTTTAGGTCAGACTAAAGCAGCGGCTTAAGGTCAGACTAAAGCCGCTGCTTTAGGTCAGACTAAAGCCGCTGCTTTAGGTCAGACTAAAGCAACCTTTTTTAATCCTGCTAAACACATAAAGTTATCCTAAATATGGTAGAATTTAAAGCTATAGTGGAGGATGTTTTGCAGCGGTTTCAAAAGTTCACACAATTGTTACTTCAGTAGAAGTATAGATCCTGCAGTTTAAAAACACTCTGGTAAAAGTTGAAGTATCAACTTGACCTCTTTACTCAAGTAAAAGTAAAAAGTATGTGCTCCAAAAACTATTTAAAGTATAAAAGTATAAAGTAACCTTTAAAAAAACAGCCAGATGCCGCTATATGAACTGAAAGCTCAATTTTTGGACTATTTCTATAAATCCTTTGAGATAGTGTGTGAGTGTGTGTGTGAATGTAGTGTAACTATACAAGTACAGCCATTTACCATGAGGCCAAGGATGAGGGAGGTCTGGTTGGTCTCCGTCTCCCGATACGCTCTCGCCTGTGTCCGACCTTTCAGACATTTCAACATCTTTTTCTGAATCCCACATTGTAGCATGGCATAGACAATTCACGTTAGCAGTTTGAAGAACACCTGCTGCTTCTGATGGTTTCCTTTAGCTAACCAATGAGTGTTTGCGTTCTATGACTCATCCAATCACACTAGCTTTCACTAGATGTGGGTGGAGCCAATGATCTGCATTGGATGGAGCACATGACGGGAAATAAAGATTTAGAAACATTAAACCGAAGCCAAGAGGAACGAGGAACGTTTGTTTAAAAATGGAAGGAATAGAAAGAACAGATACTGGTGTGGAAATGAGTAGAAGTCAGAAGTAGGAAGAAAAATAAGTAATGGAGTAAAGTAGAGATACCTAAAAGTTTACTTAAGTACAATAATGAAGTATTTGTACTTTGTTACTTGACACTTGTGATGTTTTATTTCCGGGTGGATCATCTCAATGAATGGTCCTCCTAACTTTCAATCATTCTGGTGATCTGTTTACCTAAGGCCGTCCTACGCGCTGGTGAGTCTGACTTCATGGAGAAAATGCTAATCTTCTTTTTGAAAGTTAGCTTGTATGAGTGACGCAAACAGCAACTATTAAACAGAGCGTGCATGAAGAGAGATGGGCTCATGCACGAGCAGAAATGGGCTCATGCACAAGGAGAGATGGGCTCGTGCACGAAGAGAGATGGGCTCGTGCACGCTCTCACACACATTCAGTAGGTTTTTAATGCAACAATCAACAACGTGGGAAGATCTGTGATGATGCGGGCCTTTTTGTTTCCTCTAAAGATACCAAGATATTAGAAAGCATAGAATCAGAGAGATTAGAAGTGATTTTAAAACCTTTGGTCTCAACATTCGAATGAGTCTCAGTTTTATAGTCTGTTGAAAATCAAACTCTACTCTCTAATTCAATCTTTTTTTAAAGCCTAGTTCAAGCATTTCATTATATTTCGGTGATATTGACTTTTGTGTGACTTTTGGGTGTATTGTGCTGAAAACCACTGGTTCCCATTCTTTTGATAAGTTTCCCTAATAATTTAGCTTATATTTTTAAAGTGGAACATTGAATATCAAAGAAACCTGCTTTACTGTATCAGAGAAATAAAGTAGAACAAAGGGGTTGGATTTTTTGGATAACATGATGTAAGAATATATGAGCTTCCAGAGGAGGTTTGGTGTTTCCCAGCGTGGCTCAGCGGGCCGAGCTGAGCATCACTCAGCTGCAAACAATGCTCCTCTGTCCACCCAGCGAGCTGCTCCGCTGCTCTACGGCAGACAACAGCTTATTATGAAATCAAAGATCCTCCAGCCGCGGCTCTCGGTGCCTAAATACTGTCCCCTGCTGTGCACGCACGCCCTGTCACCAGCCCAAGGGCACAAACAGCCAGTGAGGCCGCAGAGGGCACGGCAGATACTGAGGGGTGTCACACACATGAAAGCACAGTCAGCCACCATCAGAACGAACCAACGCAGCAGCTTATTAGCAGGATACTAGTCAGCCATTAGCAGCCTTAGCAAAGGTCACACAGGTCACACAGCTGCTCTCCTCGCCGCCGATGATGACAGAGGGATGCAAAAGGATGGATAATTAACCGGCCTGCAGGATGGGATGACAGCAGGGAGGGAAATATCTGCTTAGAGAAGAAAAAAGTTTGCTTCTCTTCTCTCTGCAGACCAAATTCAAACAGGCAGAAATAAATTCAGCTCTGATGATAAGTTTCATCAGTTGGTCTGTAGACTGTCGCCTCCCAGGGACTAAAATCAAAGGTGAGCCTCAACATTTTCAGCCGTTCCATTTGGACACCAGAGATTTTTAGCTAAAATTAATGGTTTATTCTAAAAATAAGGAATATAAATCACAGAGTGCTTGAAACCCTAACCTTCTGACAAAACTCTATTTGCACTATTACACATGTCTGATAGTGATCAGGGGTTCTGGATCAAAGTGCAGAATGATTGTGAGCTGGAGGAAGCCTGGTGAGTTCATGACAATAAAAAGAAAATGAGAACAGGAAACAGACGAAGAGACATAGAGGTGGAGTGAGAAGGTGATAAACAGAATAACAGAGAAACGGAGCAAATGAAGAAGAACAGGAGAATTAACCGGAATAAACCAGGAACATCTCAGAAACTATTACTATGAAAACTAAGGACCAATTAAAACAATTAGAAATAAACTAGAAAACAATCTATAAATAAACCAAAATGAAACCCTAAGGAAATCCGCAGGCCTGGACTGATATAACATATTTTAAGACATTTAAACTTACTTCATAGCTCAGAAAATCAAACTTTAATCTTTAACTGTTTTAAAGCATCGGATGTCACTTTAAATATTCTGTCTATTTTATTTTCCATTATTTATTCTGCCTTTGATGAACAGGAAAAGTTTAACACTATAAACTACGAGTAACAATAACACTAGAGAAGGAAACAGGAAAACGTTCCGTTTTCAATAATGAGAAATCTTTGAAAGTCTAAAGTTCAAAGCAGCAACAGTCATCAGATAAAGAGTAACAACCAAGACAGCTTAGAGTAAAAAAACTGACTGTAATCTGGGACTATATGATGGGATTAATGTATCAAACACAAACATTTAAAATGAGAAAAGTTTTTTCAGTATTAATGTAGAGAGAATGTGGAGAACTTGGACTTTGACTAGGCCATTTTAGAACACACATTTGATCTAAAACATTCAATAGAACTCTGGATGTTGTCCATGCTGATAAAATTCCCCACAGCATGATGCTGGCACTACTATGTGTCCCCCTCCAGATGGTGCATTCAGGCGCCGTCTTATTTCTCTACTGTATGTTGTGTTTTGCTTCATGGAAACTTCTTATCACTTTTATCTACGAAGACATTTTCCAAACTTCCTAAGGATCAGATTAGTTGTGAGCTGATACCCGCCTGCTTCTCTAACCTCTACATATATGAGTGGTAGTTTATAAAACTGGGCACTATTTATTTAAGTAAACAGCAGAATCAGTCCTTTATGGGTTAAACTATTTTATAAGATTGAAGATGGATTAGTTTGCTTTTGTTAGGGGAAAGTTATTACACCAGATGTCCTATAAGCCGGAAGAAGTGGTGAAAAACAGGCTGTAAATCAAATAGTTGATTAGTGGAATAAATGACTCTTAGTGTAGTTTCACTGCTCAACCACAGGGTGGCGCCTGAGTCTCAGTCAGTGGCCTCTAAAGACACTGTCAGAAAACTTTGGGTTTTAGACATGAAGCAAAGACAAAGTTCTGTCTCTAAATCAATGTGAGAAAATCAGTGTAGAGAAATAATCTTAAAGGTTTTAATCAACATAAAATCTGCTGAAGATATTAAACATCAGAAAAACTTCCACAAAGTTTCCCTATGATTATTTCCTGCAACATTTCTGACATGATTGCAGATTTATTTTCAATTCAATTCAATTCTATTCAGGTTATTTCTATAGCTCCAATTCACATCATGTCATCTCAGGTCACTTTCTAGTTCAACCAGATCATCCAGTCAGATTGATTCAAAGTTTTCTATCTAAGGAAAACCAGCTTATTGCATCGACTCATTGACTCTTCAGCAATCCCTCACACTAAGCATGCTTGTAGCGACAGTGGAGAGGAAAAACTCCCTTTGAACAGGAAGAAACCTCCAGCAGAACCAGGCTTAGTGTGAGCGGCCATCTGCTGAGGCCCACTGGGGTTCAAGGAGACAGAAGCAGACATAGAAAAAGAAGCATAGATACAAAAGGCAACTGTCAACCAGCTCCACAGGCGGCCCCGTCCAGGAAACACACAGCCAGGCAGACGAGCTCCGAGCCAGCTCCCATGTCAGAGGATGAAGAGAGCACATTCAGTTAGTCACAGTCAGAGAAACAGGACTACACTGGAAAACAGGCCAAGCTCCAACATCTAGAAACAAAGGTGTTGATGGCAGCAGCACAGCTGATATTTCTCTCCAGGATGGAGTCACAGCCAAACAGGAACAGACCAGATGAAGCTACTATGAGAAAAAGCAGAGAGAGCAGAAGGTTAGAGATTGAACTAACAGATTCTGCAGAGTGGGAGAATAGAGATAGAATGAAGCAGAATGATGAAAAAGGGGTCCCTATGTCCTCCAGCAGTCTAAGCCTATAGCAGCAGAACTATAGAGATAGATTAGGATAACCTGAGCCACTCTAACTAGAAGCTTTATCAAAAAGGAAAGTTTTAAGCCTAGCCTTAAAAGTAGACAGGGTGTCTGCCTCACGGACTAAAACTGGTAGTTGGTTCCACAGGAGAGGAGCCTGAGAACTAAAAGATCTGCCTCCCATTCTACTTTTAGAAATTCTAGGAACCACTAGTAAACCTGCAGATTGAGAGCAAAGTGCTCTGTTAGGAACATAAGGAACAATCAGATCTCTGATATCAGATGGAGCTTGGCCATTTAAGGCTTTATATGTGAGAAGGAGGATTTTAAATTCTATTCTGGATTTAACAGGAAGCCAATGAAGAGAAGCCAGGATAGGAGAGATATGATCTCTCTTTTTCATTCTCTTTTTTTCACATTAATGAAAAGCCGTTGGATTGCAAGAAACACACAGACATTACTAAAGCTAACTCAGCTCAATCCGCTTCTCCAGGCGTCTCACGTTGTGGGATTAGATTAAATTGTGAGACAAAAAAGGTCAAATTAAGATGTTATTTAATAATAATAATAGAAATGTATTCATCTCACATTGGAGAATTTACCTCTCTGCATTTAACCCCTCCCCCTGGGGAGCAGTGGGCTGCCATGGTGCGGCGCCTGGTGAGCAGTGTGGGGTTAAGGGTCTTGCTCAGGGACCCAGAGTAGAGGCTGTGGGGATTGAACCGGGAACCATCTGAGTAAACAAGCAAACTGCTCTAACCACTAGGCCATCTCTCCCCTTATTTATCTGCTCTTTAAATCTGACTGATACGACAACAAACACACGTGTTGCATAACGTCTTTATTCAGCTGGGTGTAACTTTAATCCAAAAGATTAAGGAGCAGTTTATGATTTGGTTCAGTCATTCATTTATTTGAAGGTGCTCTAAAGTTCTGCATGTTCTTTATACCATCACAGACATTAACAGGCTTCACAGTCAGCTGCACACGCATCACGGTCTGAAACTCCAGGCTACCAGAGAAAAAAGCTAAGCTTCTAAAATAAAGATATAATACAAAAGCTGCTTTTCATTCCTTTATTGTTTTTAGTTTTTACAGCAGAAAAATACTAAAAGTAAAAACAATAAATAAATAAACAAACAAATGTTTAAGGTGTTGTTGTAAAATGTTATGGTCTAATTTTGAAAATACTTTTCCACCTTTGAATCACAGACAACAGGTAACATGGAGGGCTATTTCTCAAACTGAGCTAACGCTGTAATTCTGCTCCATACTTGATCAATGTACTTGTTTTGTTTTTTGTTTTTTAGAGTCATTAAGAGCTTTGTTGTCTTAAGGGGCCCTGAAATTAGAAAAAGCCTAAAACTGGAATCCCACAAAGAGTTATTGAGTCCAATCAGAGGTTTCCTGGCTAGGCTTACATGCTAAACTTTAGATGCTAATTCACGATGCTAATAAAACAGACATAAGATCAGAGCTGAGTATATATTGATATGTTTGTTGTTATAGTTTGCATCAAATTCTCCATCCCTCTGAACACATAATACTCAGATTAAAAGACTGCAAATGTTTTTTACACAAACTGAGGTTTTGCAGCTGTCAATAACTGTGGTGTTTAAAAATGTAATTTTTAACCATGTTGATCAAAACTCTGGATGAATAAACAGACGAATTAGTAAAAGACATGAACAGTTTGTCATTTGATGACTCAAACATCCAGAGAGCTGATGCTCCGCCCATCCTGTCCCTCGTCTCCTGCTCTGCTCCAACCATAAAGTCGTCTTCTTTACTGCATTACAGTCTGACTCTACACCTTTTCATGAGGAATCCTCTGAAGGTTCTTAGCTTTAGCCTCACTGCTGCAGTGAGCAGAAGCTGTTTCCTGAATGCCTCCACCTTTATTCAGCGGTTGCTGCAGAAGCATCAGCTGTCGTAGCCCGAGCTTCACCTCAACCTGCTGCTAACTCAGCTACCATCCTGGTCTTCATGACCTGAGAATTGCTGATGGCACGTGCTTTCCACCAAGGTTTTCTCCAGCATGCATGGTTCCTCCTCCACAGAGAGTCCTCGTTGCTCTGCAGGAATCCTGCATGGTTTTTATAGCAGAGGCCTGGCCGACCACCTCATCCTCCATCTAGGTTCCTTTTGGCCAAAAGTTTGTCTTCCGCCACCAAACCTTCCCTTCTGATGCCTCTTTCTGAAGTGGGAAGTTTTGTAAAGATCTTTAGGACTTTGGTTTGGTTCATAGCCACCAGGCTGATACCTGCAAGTCGGATAAATTATCCTGGGTTTTGAGTTTTTTGATGCGAGTGAGAGCGAGCAGGCAGTATAGTAATTCATGCATCCTGTGTGGATAAGAACTACTCGACTGCGCAGACAGCAAGAGAGAGCGGGGGGGGTCTGCTGGTGAAACCTGTGTGTATCTGTCCAAAGCAATGCTCTGTTAGTCAGGAAAATAAACCAATAAGTTTGGAGTTACTCTCTGACAGTCAACTAGTTACCACTCAAAGCTGCATCCTGGGAAAGAGGTTGAATCCTCCAGTAAAAACCGAAAATATAAGATTCATTTTACAGCAGATTATACTAAAGTATGTCCATGTCTAGTGAAGGTGAAGAATGATGAAGCATGTATGTATTGGGCACGGTTCCCCCAGGACATTTATTTAGGTCTGAAAAGTAGGACATGTCCGGGAAAAAGAGGCCGTCTGGTCCCCCTACCATATCAACGATGTTTCAGTGAGTGAGTGCTTGTTGCTATGATGAGTCTTTGCTCAGCAGCTTGGCTCGTTGTAAACCAACCAATCAGAGCACAGCTCATCTAAATATTCATGATCAAACCATAAAAGGAAGAAACCTGTGGTTTCATTCTAGGGCTTTTATCCAGGCTGCATTAGGGCTCATAGAACAGCTAATAGGCCATTTTCAGCCCAACCTATGTTACACACCCTATTAGAGACCTGAAGGACCAGATACCCTATAGAATAATTCTATCACCCTATTAGAGACCTGAAGGACCAGATACCCTATAGAATCATTCTATCACCCTATTAGAGACCCGAAGGACCAGATACCCTATAGAATCATTCTATCACCCTATTAGAGACCCGAAGGACCAGATACCCTATAGAATCATTCTATCACCCTATTAGAGACCCGAAGGACCAGATACCCTATAGAATAATTCTATCACCCTATTAGAGACCTGAAGGACCAGATACCCTATAGAATCATTCTATCACCCTATTAGAGACCCGAAGGACCAGATACCCTATAGAATCATTCTATCACCCTATTAGAGACCCGAAGGACCAGATACCCTATAGAATCATTCTATCACCCTATTAGAGACCCGAAGGACCAGATACCCTATAGAATCATTCTATCACCCTATTAGAGACCCGAAGGACCAGATACCCTATAGAATCATTCTATCACCCTATTAGAGACCCGAAGGACCAGATACCCTATAGAATCATTCTATCACCCTATTAGAGACCCGAAGGACCAGATACCCTATAGAATCATTCTATCACCCTATTAGAGACCCGAAGGACCAGATACCCTATAGAATCATTCTATCGCCCTATTAGAGACCCGAAGGACCAGATACCCTATAGAATCATTCTATCACCCTATTAGAGACCCGAAGGACCAGATACCCTATAGAATCATTCTATCGCCCTATTAGAGACCTGAAGGACCAGATACCCTATAGAATCATTCTATCGCCCTATTAGAGACCCGAAGGACCAGATTCAATTCAGTTTATTTATATAGCGCCAAATTCACAACACATGTCATCTCAAGGCACTTTACAGTTCAACCAGATCATACAGTCAAATTGATACAAAGTTTTCTATCTAAGGAAAACCAGTTGATTGCATTGACTCATTGACTCAAATACAATCCCTCACACTAAGCATGCTTGTAGCGACAGTGGAGAGGAAAAACTCCCTTTTAACAGGAAGAAACCTCCAGCAGAACCAGGCTCAGTGTGAGCGGCCATCTGCCAAGGCCGACTGGGGTTCAAGGAGACAGAAGCAGAGATACAAAAAGCAGCTGTAAAAGGCGGCCCCGTCCAGGAAACACACAGCCAGGCAGACGAGCTCCAAGGCAGCTCCCATGCCAGAGGATGAAGAGAGCACATCCACCCAGCCACGGCCAGAGAAACAGGACCACACTGGAAAACAGGCCGATCTCCAACATCTACAAACAAGGGTGTTGATGGAAGCAGCACAGCTGATGTTTCTTTCCTGGATGACGTCACAGCCAAACAGGAACAGACGAGGCAAAGCTACTCTGAGGAAAAGCAGAGAGAGCAGAAGGTTAGAGATTGAACAAACAGATTCTGCAGAATAGGAGAACAGAGAGAGAATGAAGCAGAATGATGAAATGGGGGTCCCTATGTCCTCCAAAAGTCTAAGCCTATAGCAGCATAACTATAGAGAGAGAGCTCAGGATACCCTGGAGTCCTTCCTAGTCTGGAAAAATGGTTTACTGCTGTATAAGAGGACCCTTTGTAAAGCAAGAGCAGCATACTTCTCCTCATTAATAGAGGAGAATAAGAATAATCCTATATTTCTTTTTAATACAGTTGCCAAACTCACCCAGAGCCATAGCTCTGTTGAACCGTCCATTCCACCTGCTCTTAACAGCAATGATTTTATGGGATTCTTTATAAATAAGATTGATCTTATTAAAAATAAGATCATAAGCACTCCTCTATCCGCGATTGTACCTGAGGTAGTCATGGAATCTGAACCGGGTTTAGACTGCTTTGATCCAGTTGAACTTTCTGAATTAGCAAAATTATTGTCTTCATCTAAGCCTTCAACTTGTATGTTAGATCCAGTTCCAACCAGGTTATTTAAGGAGGTATTCCCTTTGATCTCCTCCTCCATTTTAGATGTGATTAATCTATCTCTGTTACAGGGATATGTACCTAAAGCTTTTAAGGTTGCTGTAATTAAACCTCTGCTTAAGAAACCGTCTCTTGACCCAGATGACTTGGTTAATTATAGACCTATATCCAATCTTCCTTTCTTATCCAAAATTCTTGAGAAAGTAGTTGCCAAACAAGTTTGCGACCACTTACACCATAATGAACTTTTTGAAGAGTTTCAGTCTGGCTTTAGAGCTCATCATAGCACTGAAACAGCTCTGGTGAAAGTCACTAATGATATTCTCATGGCCTCAGATAATGGACTTGTATCTGTGCTCGTCCTGTTGGATCTTAGTGCTGCATTTGATACAGTTGACCATAATATTCTTTTAGAAAGACTTGAATATTTTGTTGGAATTAAAAGAACAGCACTAGACTGGTTTAAATCCTATCTATCTGATCGAATTCAGTTTGTTTATGTTAATGATAGATCTTCAACACACTCAAAGGTTACCTGTGGAGTACCACAGGGATCAGTGCTAGGACCAATTCTCTTTACTTTATACATGCTCCCAATCGGTAGAGTTATTAGACAGCATGGGATTAATTTCCACTGTTATGCTGATGATACCCAGCTATATCTGTCTATAAATCCAGATGAAGCTAACCCATTACATAGATTACAAGCATGTCTTGAAGACATAAAAACCTGGATGACTCTTAACTTTCTGCTTCTGAATGCAGACAAAACAGAAGTTATAGTCTTTGGACCAGAGTCTCTGAAAAAGAAGCAGATTAGCCAGTCACTTCATTTGGATGGGATTAAACTGATTTCAGATTATAAAGTAAAAAATCTTGGTGTTGTTTTTGATCAGGACCTGTCATTTAAATCCCAGATCAAAGAGGTTTCTAGAATTTCCTTCTTTCATCTGAGGAACATTGCAAAAATGAGCAATCTCCTGTCCAGGGGTGATGCTGAGAAACTAGTCCATGCATTTGTTACTTCAAGGCTGGACTATTGTAATTCTTTACTATCAGGAAATCCACAAACTGTAGTTAAAAGCCTTCAGCTGATCCAAAATGCTGCAGCCAGAGTTCTGATGAAAATTAAAAAGAGAGATCATATCTCTCCTATCCTGGCTTCTCTTCATTGGCTTCCTGTTAAATCAAGAATAGAATTTAAAATCCTCCTTCTCACATATAAAGCCTTAAATGGCCAAGCTCCATCTTATATCAGAGATCTGATTGTTCCTTATGTTCCTAACAGAGCACTTCGCTCTCAATCTGCAGGTTTACTAGTGGTTCCTAGAATTTCTAAAAGTAGAATGGGAGGCAGATCTTTTAGTTATCAGGCTCCTCTCCTGTGGAACCAACTACCAGTTTTAGTCCGTGAGGCAGACACCCTGTCTACTTTTAAGACTAGGCTTAAAACTTTCCTTTTTGATAAAGCTTATAGTAGAATCATTCTATCACCCTATTAGAGACCTGAAGGACCAGATACCCTATAGAATCATTCTATCACCCTATTAGAGACCTGAAGGACCAGATACCCTATAGAATCATTCTATTACCCTATTAGAGAACTGAAGGACCAGATACCCTATAGAATCATTCTATCACCCCTTTAAAGCTGCATAGGGTGACATCATATGAAATCCTGTGTTTTGGGCGTGAAGGTGGTGCAGTGGTTAACGCACACAACCCATGGAGGCTGATGAAGGTTCTCAGTCATCCAGGTCATAGTCATTCCGTAAAAGTTCAAAAATATCCACTGGACTTGGTTTCCAAGATTTGAAGACGTTTCTCCACCTCTCCAGGAAGCTTTCTCAATTCAAATGTCTGGATCCGCAGTGAGTTTGAGTCTTATATGGACAAGGCCTTGTATTGCTTGGAAACATGCAAATGGTAACCGATGAATGGGTCGTTTAGTTCCATCGTTAGCCTGTAATATCTGAACCTGTCTATGATTCTAGGGGTCGGTCATTAAAGGGAGGGGGGTTGCCATTAAGGGGGGGATTGTCTCCTGTAATACCTGAAACCTGTCTATGATTGTTAAGGGTCGGTCGTTAAGGAGGTATTGTTCACTGGCTGGAGCGGGTAGGTCCCTCGTTCCTCTGTGATGGGGTGGGGGGGGGGTTTGGTGATATCTGGAAGGGATCATGTCTATGATTGAATTGTAAGTTGAAGTCTGAGTCCCCCCCCCCTGTTTAAAGTTGTTTTTTCTCTCTTAACATAGATGCTTCCTTCCTCTCAAACCACCTATTTTCTTTATCTAGAATGTGAACATTCTGGTCCTCTAAAGCAGGGGTGCTCAAGTCCAGTCCTCAAGAGCTACTATCCTGCAACTTTTTGATTCACCCCATTTTTAACACACCTGAATCAAATGAGTGGCTCGTTACCATGCCTCTGCTGAGCTAAATTAGGGAATTGAGCCTTTGGATTCAGGTGTGTTAGAGAAGAGATGCATCTAAAAGTTCCAGGATGGTAGCTCTTGAGGACTGGACTTGAGCACCCCTGCTCTAAAGAATGTCCTTTGTCCATCAAGTATAGGTGTAGAGCGGAGTCTTGTCCAGAGGAGGGCGCTCTTCTGTGTTGGGCCATGCGTCTGTGGAGCGGTTGTTTGGTTTCTCCAATATAAAGATCAGAGCATTCCTCGCTGCACTGAACAGCATATACCACTCCGCTCATATTCGGTCTGGGGGTTTTATCTTTAGGATGCACCAGCCTCTGTTTAAGGGTTTGGTTTGGCTTGAAATGTACTGGGATCTTGTGTTTGAAGAAAATCCTCTTGAGCTTTTCAGACACTCCAGCAACATAAGGGATTGTGATGTTTTTGCGTTTAATTTTCTCGTTGCTGTCTTCTGTTGCATGTCTTTTGGATTTCCTTGCTCATTTGATAAAAGCCCAGTTTGGATATCCACAGTTTTGGAGAGCATCTTGATGTGTTTCTGTTCTTTGTGCTTCTGTTTTAGTAGGGACATGTTCTGCCCGCTATTGTAAAGTTCTGATGACTGAGAGTTTGTGTTCCAGTGGGTGGTGTGAGTCAAAAAGAATGATTCCTTCCAGGTATCACCACACCCCATCACAGAGGAACAAAGTACCTCCCCGCTCCAGCCGGTGAACAATACCTCCTTAACAACCAACCCTTAACAATCATAGACAGGTTTCAGGTATTACAGGAAACAATCCCCCCTTTAATGACCGACCTTCAGAACCATAGACAGGTTTCAGATATTACAGGCTAACAATGGAACCAAATACCCATTCATCGGTTACCATTTGCATGTTTCCAAGCGATACAAGGCTTTGTCTATATATAGATTCAAACTCACTGCAGATCCAGACATTTGAATTGAGAAAGCTTCCTGGAGAGGTGGAGAAACGTCTTCAAACTTTGGAAACCAAGTCCAGTGGATTTTTTTAACTTTTACGGAAACCCATGGAGGCCTTAGTCCTCGATGTGGATGACCTGGGTTGGAATCTGGCCTGTGGTCCTTTGCCGCACCCGCACCCCCCCCCCCTCTCATACCCCGTATGAGAATGGAATGCATGATTGATTCTTAAGAATGAATCATGCATCATCCATGGTTGTGGGACTGGTGTCTATCTCCAGCTGTCTACGGGTGAGAGGCGGGGTCCATCCTGGACAGGTCTCCAGGCAATCACAGGGCAACACAGAGACAAACAATCAATCACACACACACTCACACCTAAGGGGAATTTAGAGAAGCCTAACATTCATGTTTCTGGACTGTGGGAGGAAGCCGGAGTACCCGGAGAGAACCCACACATGCTCAGGGAGAACATGCAGACTCCATGCAGAAAACCCCGGGACTGGAATCAAACCCGGAACCTTCTGGCTGCAAAGCAGCAGTGCTACCCACTGTACTAAACAGAAGGTAAACACCTGAGTAAAACTAGAGGGCAAAGGTAAAAAGAGGCAGAGAGAAAACTGGAACATTACAAACTGCTGTTTAATAGATGCTTTGATCAAACAAAAACAAAACTAAATGTTTGTTTCTGTTGATAACAATAGAATAAAGTGCTTGTTCTTCATTCGTACAGGTTTAACTTTAAAGTCTCTTTTTCTGCACTATATAACTTATTTGCGTTTGGTCACTTAGAAACAAAGTAGATTGATCCGCAAATAGTCGCATTAAAGACAGAATTTTAAAAAGCAGATAATCTAGAAAAGGATTTTGTGCTTTCTTGCCATTATAGCAAATAATAAGTTAACATTCTGCTCTAAGATCTGAAAAGATCTAAGATAAATTAATAAAAGCAAATATTTACAAAAAAAATGCAAATTGACAAGAAAAATATTCGGTTTGTCAAAACGGATCAAGCACAAATAATACTGAACAGATCAGGAAATTCATTTACATTTGTGGAAATAAAGAGTAATACTTGGTCACCACAATTAGAAGTAAAGGACCACTGACTTGCATCTACATATATTTTATAAATGAAATTGGTAAATGTTATATAGAGCCAAAACTTATTCCAGGTCTAGAAAAATATGCTTTCTCACATCATGCATCTTATTTCTTGAATTTCAATCAGTTCAATACTTTGGTTGAATCAGACAATAACAAAAAAGGCAGAAATTGTGGTTAAACTCCCGATTCTCTGCTGATGTATAAAGGAAGAGTCGGCTGGAGTCTATCCAGGCTGATCTGGTTTTCTGAGTCCAGAACACACAGCATCTCCACTGTTTGCTCTTTCACAAATGCCCCTTTGAAATCCAAGTGAATGTCATCTCTAATTTTGATCTCCCTTTTACTTCCTGCTTTGAGGTTGTCCATGTCCTTATCTGCTTCCTCATCATCTGCGTCGTCTCCGCAGCACAGAGCTACTTCATTCTCATAGCAGAAAGCACTGGGGGAGTGAGATCCCTGCAAACGTCTTGCTGCTCTCGGAGCGAAAAGTGACGGAGATCGGGAGAAGCTTGAACTGGAGGAGGACAAGCGACCACTGTGGCCCTTCCTCTGGCTCAGTTCCCTGGCACTACAGTGAGGTGTAGATGGCACTTCGTAAGTCTTATGGAAGCGAGAATAGTCAACATGGTAGCGGTCACCCTTTTCAAACACCACTGGCTCAAAGCGGTGACCCCAAAGTATCTCCCTGGCCAAGTAGGAGCTTCTGGCCTGTGTAGTCATGGCTGTCGCCTCCACCATCCCCTCCAAAATGACCACAATCTCAAAGTCCTCCTTCTGCAGGTCGCAGCGGCTCAGGTTATACAGAGGACTGTTTTTGTTGATTTCGTGGACCACAACCAGCGGGGACACCAGAAACAGCCGATCTAGTCCGTCGTCATAGCCGACGTCGATGTCTGTCTGCTCCAAGGGAAGGTACTCACCCTCTGCCGTCACATGCGCTTTGATGAGCTGAGCACGCACATGAGCCTCAACAATGTGGCTCTTACGCATGTTCCCCAGGCGCCACATGAGGCACAGCTTACCATCTCGCAGAGCGATGACGGCGTTATGAGAGAACAGCAAGGTCTGCGCCCTCTTTTTAGGGCGAACCATCTTTGCCATGATGGTGCCGATCATGAAAGAGTCAATTATACAGCCAACAATGGACTGCACTACTACTGTCACAACAGCAATCGGGCATTCCTCGGTGACACAACGGAAGCCATATCCAATAGTGGTCTGGGTCTCTATTGAGAAGAGGAAAGCCCCAATGAAACCCTGGATGTGGAGAATGCATGGACGCCTTTTATCTTTGGCCTCCTCTGGATTACTTCTAGGATCCTCTTCTGCTACAGGGAGCTGCAGCTCAAAGTCTCCATGAACAAGAGCCACTCCCCAGAAAATGAAAGCAAACAGCAGCCAGGACAGAAGGAAGGTGGCGGTAAAGATAAGCAGCAAGTAACGCCAGCGTATGTCTACACAAGTGGTGAAAATATCAGCCAAGTATCTTCGTGGTTTACCCTCCATGTTGTTGAAAACCACGTTGCATTGGCCATTCTTCTTGACGAAGCGGCTGCGCAGCCGTCCGGTGCTGAGATCAAGGTCCAGACGACACAAAGGTGAGGAGCGACAGCTGCTGTGGATGATTGGCTCGTTGGTCATCCTCAAAGGCAAAGCCCCATGAGCTTCTTCACCTCCTAAATACTCTTCCTCTCCGTCCTCGCCCCGAATGCACGCCCCTGATAGGTTCTGCTGAGTCAGAGGACTGTGGCCATTGTGGAGACCCAAGCTGGATATCTTTAAGGCATCTTCATCAGTGGAAACAATGCTGTATCTGAAGGATGAAGAAGAGAAGAGGAAAAATAGTGACTAAAATGACCAGGTAACATCATAGTGGTATGAATATTTTCTTGGCGCTGATCACTGGCTTAATGGTTCGTTTCCTTCTTGGGTGTGAGAATTTTTCTAGCTTTACCAGTTTGTGTTCTGATTGCCTGATCCTGACCCGTTTCTGTCTTTGGACCTTTAAGCCTGCCTGTTCTGATCTGTTTGCCTGACCTGTCTTTGGCTTCTTGTTGGATTCTACTTGTGGACTGAACCTGGATCTGCCTTCTTACTTCGCCCTCTGTTTCTCCAGTTTCCTGCCTTAAGTGGAAATCAAACGAGATAATCAAATCTAACTGCTGCTACTGCAGATCCGCAGACTGCTCATTTTAAATAAACGCTTTTGCCTGAATACTGAGACCTTCTGTTTTAAGTTGTGACAAATATATAACAGAAACATATAATCTGATATTTCTCCACATCAGTTTCTCAGAAATTAACGCAAAAAAGAGAAATCTCATTGTCACTTAATTCATAATGAGATTATCAGACAATATATTAGGCTTGATTGAATAATATTTTTAGATGATTATAAATATTTTCATTTTTAAGTTAATTGCTAAGTTATCAGCTTCTAAGCCATGGTGTTAACTCTTTCTAGGGATTTCCTAACTCTGCAGCTCTTCAATTCTATTCTATTAATTTTATTTCTATAGCTCCAATTCACATCATGTCATCTCAGGTCACTTTCCAGTTCACCAGGTCATCCAGTCAGATTGATTCAAAGTTTTCTATCTAAGGAAAACCAGCTGATTGCATCGACTCATTGACTCTTCAGCAATCCCTCACACTAAGCATGCTTGTAGTGACAGTGGAGAGGAAAAACTCCCTTTGAACAGGAAGAAACCTCCAGCAGAACCAGGCTCAGTGTGAGCGGCCATCTGCTGAGGCCCACTGGGGTTCAAGGAGACAGAAGCAGACATAGAAAAAGAAGCATAGATACAAAAGGCAACTGTCAACCAGCTCCACAGGCGGCCCCGTCCAGGAAACACACAGCCAGGCAGACGAGCTCCGAGCCAGCTCCCATGTCAGAGGATGAAGAGAGCACATCCAGTTAGTCACAGTCAGAGAAACAGGATAACACTCTTCTTATATTTTCTTAAAACTGAAAACAGATGAACTGTAATGTGCCTTGAGATGAAATCTGACACATTTGAAAGAGATTAAGATCAGTGTTAATGTGCAGGACTGGTAAAGTGTTTCCTTGCTCTAAGAAACATAAATCATTGTGAGATAATTAAAATCTAAAGGATATTTTGGTTGCCTGCCAGAATCATAGGCATTAAGTGAGCTGATCATTAACCATGCAGAGGTGCAGTCAGATGCAGGGATTGGGGTAGAAATTAGCGCAGCTCTGAATAACCCCTGCCCCTGCTGACCTATGACCTTTACATCGGATCTGAATCCCTGTTCATGCAACCTGTGAGCCGCAGCATTTCAGAGTAAATGAAAATCAAATCTGAAGCACATTGCTGACGTCAATGCTGCGCCTGACCTCCCACTACCCCATACCACCTTGAGTTTTAAACTCTCTGCTTTGCAGGCTATCAATGCATCCGCCTGTGGTTTATGAGCAGCTAAAGGAGCTCAGGGGCCCCTCCAGCACCAACAACACCCCCCAAGGCCCATCTCTCTTTCTTTGCAGGGCCTTTCCATTGACTACCATAGATTTCTACAGTCTAAGCGTTAGCCTAACCCTAAACTTAATTCACACCTTAGTTTTAAATGTTACCCCTGACCCAAAAACCACATTTCCCCTGGTGGGGTCCAGGCATCGGGGCCCACATGGAGCAGCCGGTCCTCACAACATGCTATTTTCCCTGAAGATGGGCCCCACAATATATGAAAAAAAAGAAGACACATACTGTCATTTAACTCCAAAACCCCAAACAATAACTGTGTTTGTTTCAGGTTTTATGGTCTGATTTAAAGTGAACACACCTGTTGACCCTCACCGCTCCCATGGCACCGCTGATCATCAGGCTGTGTCTGCGAGGGCAGTAATGGAGGCTGGGGCAGCCAGTTGCAACCATTAACGTACTGTTACTGGACGAGGAGGATGTAGGGGCTCAGGCCTGTTGTACGGTGCTGATCAGGCATCTTTTATCATCAAACATTTCCTGTGGAAAGATAAGATAAAAGCGTGTTTTACTGAATGATCAGAAACATGGACTCTAAACATGAATAAAGGAATGGTACTAAAGAAAATGTGAGCCTGTTTTTTGTTGCTGAGGTACATTCATACTGTGATAACTAAATGCAAAAACAGTTTTTGGTTTAATTGTAAATCTTGTGACAGGTGAGAAAGTATTGAACCTGCAGAGAAACAAAACGTTAATGAGATGGTATGATCCGCGCAACACAGTCCTTGGTTCAGCCCTGTTGTAATAACTCTGCATAACAACAAACTACTGTGTTTTATGAATTATTTATCCAACAAGGAAATGAAGAAAAACAGGCAGAATCAAAGGCTTACGTTGATGCTGTTAGCGAAAGAAAAAGTGTTGCAGAGTTGCTGTTATGAACCTGTCGGCCTGTTCCGCTATAGAATATGTTTCCTTAGAATCTATAGAATATGAAGTATATGATAATATGATATATATATATATATATATATATATATATATATATATATATATATATATATATATATATATATAAATAAGTATATGATAATATGATATATATATATAAGTATATGAAATGTAATTATAAAGTAAAGTTTTCCCCTCCATTTCTCTACTGAGAGAAACAAGCCTCACAAAACCAGAAGCTTGTTATGTAGGAAACTAATGGAGTAGAGCAATGATTGGTTACTCATACCCCTAGTGGTCCGCGAGTGCATTGCAAGCCATACATAAACATATTTTGTAAGGATCTGAATCAGATTTATTGCCAAGTAGGTTTGAACTTACAAGGAGTTTGACTTGATGTTGATGATGCAGACAAATTATATATATATATAGAATTAATAGTTATACACAATATAAAAACATAATATAGTATATAGAAATATACTATATACACAAAAGACATGTGATGGACATAGCTGGGGCTGAGTTCTTCCTGAAGTCCTCAATCATCTCCACTGCTTTCAGATCCAGGTTGTTCTATTTCCATCAGGTCACCAGATGGTCAACCTCCCATCTGTAGGCGTCTCCATCAGAGATACGTCCCATGAGAGAGGCGGCGTCCATGAACTTCAGACGCTTCACCGACTGATGACTAGAGGTGCAGCTGCGGGTGTTCAGGGAGACGAGCAGAGGAGAAAGAACAGACCGGAGGAGCTGGGAGGAGGAGACATCATTTCCCAGCTTCACCTGCTGCTTCCTGTCAGACAGGAAGTCTGTAATCCACCTTCAGTTGGAGTCAGGCACCCTCAGCTGGGAGAACTTCTCCTGGAGCAGAGCTGGGATGATTGGATTGAAGGCAGAGCTGCAATTCAAAGGTGCTGGAGGATGGAGTGAAGGGTTGACAGCGTTGCCTGTTGGCTCTGTAGACAAACTGTAGGGGGTCCAGGAGGGGGTCAGTGATCTCTTTTAGACGTGAGAGCACAAGGTGCTCAAAGGACTTCATAGCCACTGAGGTCAGGGTGACGGGTCCATTAGGTCATGTGAACCTTGTCTTCCTGGGAACAGGGATAACAGTGGAGAATCTGAGGCAGGATGGTATGTGGCATGTGACCAGTTAGGTGTTCAAAATGTATGCGAACGTTGGAGACAGCTGATCAGCATAGAGCTTCAAGGTGGAAGGAGAGACGGAATCTAGTCCTGCAGCTTTCAAGGCTTCTGTCTTCTCAACAGTTTATTTACATCTGTCTGGTTTATGGAAGGGGGTCGGTGGAGGGGAGGAAGTGATATAAAAATCTTCTCACCACACCTGTAGGTCTCTACAGCTCCTCCAGAGTCACAGTTGACATTTTCACTGCTTGGTGTAAAATAAGTCAAGTCATAGTGCATAAAGTAAGGAGTTTCCTCACATCTCTCTCCCAGTCTATTGACTCTGTCCTCTTTTTAGAAGGTGATGTTATCAGATGTGAAATAGTTTTTCAACCAAGTGTGAAAGTTGCTGTATGGTTGAAGAACGTGTGAAACAGGCCGGTTGCGTGAGTCTCATGGTCAATGTGCGAGAGTTGTCAGCCCTGCCTAATGCATGGAGCAGACACAACAGATCTGCGTAATGAACGCCTATTGATTGCATTCTTAGCCAGTGATTAGCCCTAGGCCGCTTCAGAGCAACCACGGGTGGAAAACCAGACAGGCAGGGGAAGGTTTGAAAAAGAGAGGAATCGGTGGTAATCCACTGTTAGAGGAACAATTGATCTGCTCTTTGGCCCCATTTCAAGGTTATGTCAGCAAGAGGAACCAGAAAGCATTGGGTTGCATAAGCACCAGAGGGCCAATCGTATGTGATGCGAAAGGTCATCAGTGGTTTATGGTTAAAATAACTAAACAGCATTAAACAAATGGGATTTTCTTTTCCTTCATATTTGCTGAGTCTAAGTGACGCTTCCAGAGCTGGCGTTATAAACTGGCTTCTGATTGGTCGGCTGGGAGGATGATCTTTGACCATGAATGCATAGAGAGCAGAAGGACTTTCTCAGCAACCAATCACAGCGTTAGCTTAAAGTAAACATGGAAGATCCTTCAGCCAGACGTAAAATCATTCAAACAGGAAACTATTCCTGCTTGTTTGGTGCCACTTTATCAACCGATTCTTTTGTACGGAGAGAAGTTAGACCATTTTATCCCTCTAAGCTCTGGACACTATGGAGGAGTCATCATCTGGCATGATACAGATCCGATTATTGGAAACCAAACACACAGTTTAGGGAGACAGTTTTTCTTCATAAGGTCTAGAAAATATCTGTTCTTTGTTTTCTATAACCATGGGATCCTGCTGGGGTTGGTGGCTCTACTGTGCTAACAGCTCTGACTGGACTATTCTGGGTTCTGTTGGATGATTGTGTTCATCCTTTTCACATTAACAGGTGCTTCAGCGTAGGACCCCCAGATGCACCTGTTTGGTCGTAACTTCCTGACCTTTCAGTCCATCAAAAGCTTCACCGGAAACAAAAAGACTTCTGGAAGGAACTGAAAATGATGAATTATGTGAAGGGATGGTTTAGGACACTGACCTGAGGCTGGTTCAGTCCCAGCCTGTTTGGAATATTTAACAAATGAAGACCTGATCAGCTTTAGTTTAACTTGTCATTGGCTTGGTTAACTTATTAAATTTATCTGCCGTCTATAAGTCAGAGCTGACCTCTAACATTAAACAGCTGCTTTCAGCACCAATGTTTTCTGCAGGAGTCTGAGTGATAAAAACCTTTTCATTTCTTCACGTCAATAAAACTCTCTAATTGCTGCTTTTCTCTTTGTGAATCTCTCAGAGTTGAAATAAACTTTAAAAAGTTACACAGACTGTTTCTGTAAAAGTGAAACTTCTTGTTTTAATGTCATTTTCTATTTGGCAGCAGAGTCGTAGTTTAACAGACCTCTCTGCAGCTTCTCTACTGTTATCCACTCATTACTCCATCCAGACAAAATGTAATACAATAGCAAAGATTCCCAAAGGAGTAAATCATGATAATCTAATTAAAATTAAAATAACAAAGAGTCAGCTAGTCAATGACTTGATTTATGATAATCAATTAAATTTCAATTCAATTCTATTCAGTTTATTTCTATAGCTCCAATTCACATCATGTCATCTCAGGTCACTTTCCAGTTCACCAGATCATCCAGTCAGTTTTCTATCTAAGGAAAACCAGCTGATTGCATCGACTCATTGACTCTTCAGCAATCCCTCACACTAAGCATGCTTGTAGCGACAGTGGAGAGGAAAAACTCCCTTAGAACAGGAAGAAACCTCCAGCAGAACCAGGCTCAGTGTGAGCGGCCATCTGCTGAGGCCCACTGGGGTTCAAGGAGACAGAAGCAGACATAGAAAAAGAATCATAGATACAAAAGGCAACTGCCAACCAGCTCCACAGGCGGCCCGTCCAGAAAACACACAGCCAGGCAGAAAAGCTCCGAGCCAGCTCCCATGTCAGACTTTATCATTCCAGCTGTGCTGCTGCCACCAACACCTTTGTTTCTAGATGTTGGAGCTTGGCCTGTTTTCCAGTGTAGTCCTGTTTCTCTGACTGTGACTAACTGGATGTGCTCTCTTCATCCTCTGACATGGGAGCTGGCTCGGAGCTCGTCTGCCTGGCTGTGTGTTTCCTGGACGGGGCCGCCTGTGGAGCTGGTTGACAGTTGCCTTTTGTATCTATGCTTCTTTTTCTATGTCTGCTTCTGTCTCCTTGAACCCCAGTGGGCCTCAGCAGATGGCTTCTGTCAAGTTAGGAAGCTGAGGCAGAGACATTTCTCGCAAGAAAAAAGGTTTAAATTTATGTAACTTCCTGAGATGGAGAGATAGAGCTCTGTCTGAGGCAGGGGAACCAACCCACCCCCTGCATAAAGAACTTTCTCACACTTGAAAATTTGGAGGAAAAATAACTTGAGTTTATGAAGGCCATTCCCTTTTAGGTTAATATATCTTCCACTGGTCAGATGGATCTCCTAGTAACAGCAGCCCTCCCCTTCATGCCATGAAGGAGGCTGAGTGACTCATTCTTGTCTCTCATGACCTTCGTTTGGAGCCTGGGAGGCTAAGAACAGACGTAGCTCAATTTTTTTTACTCCACACCGCTCACACTGAGCCTGGTTCTACTGGAGCTTTCTTTTTGTTCAAGTTTTTCCTCTCCACTGTCGCTACAAGCATGCTTAATGTGAGGGACATGTTCTTGTTTATTCAACAATTTTCAAGCTCTCCAAATTTTTCCATTAAATGGTAATCCCAGATGCTATTAAATCCTGGAGGAACAGATCCTTACATTTATTCAGCTCATCATTTAATAATTTAGCCTAAAATAATTTTGATTCTTTCGTTCTGCTGCTTTTGTTGATAAAATGACCACCCAGTCCTTCTAATCAAAGTAAATCTGCCTCACTTTTTTTCAAGTGTGTGCTCAGCCATTTCCCCAGCTGACAGAAGTCCTGGAAGAGAGTAGCGGTAAGTAATAATGATCTTAATTACTGTATAAGGCAGTCTCCATGGGAACATGTCTTCTCTATTTCACTTACTGGCTTGTTTTGTTCATTGTGAATTAGTGATGATGTTTTATTGTGTAAAGCAGTTAACATAATCTAGCTACAACTCATAAAATCCAGTAAAAACAGGGATAGTGTATTAAAATAGACCAGGTGTTTTAAAGGCCCCCACAAGAAGAGGGTCACATTGTAGTAAGGATCATTATTTCCCAGTCGGAAGCTAAAACATATGAGATTTACCAGAAATTAAAGGACCAGGAAGCTTTTTGCTCTCTAAAAAGATCAGGGTCTTTAATGGGGGGGGGGGGGGGGGGGGGGGGGGGGGGGGGGGGGGGGGGGGGGGGGGTCATATCCCATTCCTATCTAACAATCTATCAGAAAACAATTTCAAATATCAATATTGCTCAGCAACAGTGCCTGATATATGGTGTGAATGTTACTCTACTGGGTGTCATCCTCTCACCTCGATGATGGAGATGCAACATTAATGTAGGGAACAGTAAGGCTGATCATTTATTAGTTTACAACATCAATAATTCACATTTAATAGATTGCATTGAGAGGTTATTGACAAAACATTTATTCAGTTATTGACTGGTGTGAATAATTATGAAGGAAAAGAAATAATACAGACTTTCTACTTCTTAGAGAAAGAAAGATAAAAGAAAGACAGACAGAAAGACGTTACTTTAGTCTGCATGTTGTTTTAGATTTGAATCCCAAACGTTTAAAAACAAACAAACTCAACAAACTTAATTCTCTTTCTAAATAAAAACAGGATTTATTTTAAATTGAAGAGAATTTCTCCCAGTTGGTGAAAGATGTTCCTTCATATCTGAGTAGTTATTCTGGCCTCCTGCTGTTCCTGGTTCAGCTCTAGTAGGACTGCATTCATGTTAAATAAACGCCTACCAGGATAGTTAAGGTTTGTCCAAAGAAAACTCTTTTATTTTATGGGTTTAAAATTTATCATCTTCGGAATTATTGCTGCAAAAAAGTTCAGCTGTAACTGTTATAGAATGGGATTATATAATGTGGCTTATTATGAAACTTTTCATTTTTCTTTTGCTTTTAATAATTAGGGGATTTGTTCATCAAATACAAAATTTCACTAATTTCTAATGAGTCCTTTATGGCCTAATATTATAACTTTGAGAAAATTATATTTTTTATAAACTAGAGTTATTGAACATTCTGACAAATGAAAATAAAGAAACATCAATTGAATAAATTGAAATAGAAATCTTTTGTGATTAATAAGATATTTCCATGCATTTTGTTAGATATTTTCTGTCTAAATATTTCTGATTGTATAAGTCAGGGTTTTCCAAACCAAACATGTCCCACTGATGATGTAGTGGTCTCCAAAAACATTATATCAAATATGATACATTCAGCATTGAGGAACACTTAACATGCTCACAGTGTACATAAGATGCATGTGGTTAGTTTACATCATGATTATAAATACTTTTAAATAGTCAGATGGCTAAAGGTAATTAAGATTTTCACCCATTTTATATTGATTTAAGCTGTTTCACTGTTGGATTCATTAAAAATAAACCTTTAAAAATAAGATATTAACTTCAGACCCCAGCAGGAGAAAGTCCCGAATCCAGGTTGATGGGTTCATGGAGGCTGAGGTTTTTAACGAGGCTGTTTGCCGTGACGTGCTTCGCCTCATTCTGACTAGGGGAGCTGTCCGGTGCTGAAAATCAATTATCACCCTGCAGGAACAATTGACTGCGCTGAGGATTGCTACTGCTAAGTGCTGCAGGAAGAAGGATTGGGTGATACATCTGTTAACTATCTGCAAACCTTACATTTCAGTTAAAGTAATACTTTCTTTTTTTTTACTCTGAATAGAACAGAAATCAGGGTAGAATGCAACATGCCAACTTCAGTATAAAACTTTCAGATTTAGTTTGTTTCAAAGAGGTGGAGACCTTTCAGCCTCTCCATCAGGAGCATCAAACTCCACATAAATTAATCATATATATATATATATATATATATATATATATATATATATATATATATATATATATATATATATATATATATATATATGTGTGTGTATATATAAAGCTATAAACACTCACCATTTGGGTTGTTAAAGCCAACATCACATGAAAACCAACTGGGTTTCTGCATGAACAGTCGTAGGTTTCCTATCGCTGCTTTCCTCCTTCCTCTCTTCCTTCTTTGTCTTTAACAGTCAAACATGTTTTGTAGGATTGTTCACCCAGAAGGCTGGAGAGTAAACTTAGACATGTCTTCATCCAGAGCTGCGTTCTGTTGCTCCATCTTCCCCTCCTGTCTGATGGCGTATCTCTGCTGATGCCTGCCTGTGTGTGTGTGGGAGAGATAGAAACAGAGAGAGCTCTGATTATGTGCCTATTTATAAGTGCTATTGTTTTCCCCCGAGAGCGGAGATGTAGAGCAGATATTTAAAACTTGAACCAACTCAGACCAACCCTCAAAGCTCACAGCACTGATTTATCAGGGACATTCATAAACTCACTTTGAGAGAAGTTCTTAAAATAGCTTTAAATCATATATATATATATATATATATATATATATATGTGCCTCATGTATTTAAAACATTGAAGTTATATATGCAAAGACATTTATTAACTTTGCTGAAAATATGATGAAGAAAACAGATTCCAGATCAAAACTTTTTAACTGTACATTATATAATTTTAATGTTTAACGTTTGAATGTTCAGTATTTCCTCTGCTCAGCAGATTAATGTTGCAGAGTTCTAACTTTCAATTTAGCAATTCAATATTTTAACAAACTTTTAAACATACTGTACACTATGCATTAAAAGTCTCAATGCTAAAGTAGATTAGAACTTCTAATTATTCTATTGGAACATTATTTTATTTAAGATTAAATTCATGGTATCTATTGGTCTTGGTCCCACTGGGACAAATTTAAACAAATACGTTGATTATAAGCAATTATAAGTTGATTATTTTCATTTTTCATTGAGATGTTGCATCTTGACTGCAGGTTTTAGTGTCGATAACGAGCTTCTACTTAAATGAGATATTTGATCTCCTGTCTTTTCATAATTTGAAGTTAGTTGTATTTTGAATGGTTTGGAAAAGCAAAGCATTTACTTTATGGTTGGGGTTGAAAGCAGGAGACAATTATCAATATGAGTCATAGATTAGGAAAATATGAAGCTTAATAAAATAAAAATTCACTGCTTCTATTTTCCATGTTTTAAATTTAACAGCATTGCTTTATTGAGAGACAGCAGAATTTTATTTAATGTGAAAAAAGCATTTTATTAGACAATTTATCAACCAGAATTAATGTAGCGAAATATGGAGATAAAACAAGACGGATCAGTTTGACTAAGTTCCAGAAATCCATTGATCAAAATCTGTGTTTTTCTATGAGCCAGACGCGAAATTAATCAGATTATTAATTGAATCATTGCATGTAAAATAAAATGCAATAAGCCTTGATGTGGATTATTGGAATTAATCCCTTTTCCCACTTTCAGCTCTGCTGCTATTCTTCAAAGAACAAAGCTAAATATTAGTACATTTCTTTAATATAAAGATAAACTCACTTCTATAGATTTTGTTTCACAGTTTCACTGAATATCAGCTGCCTTTTCCCCCGACAAATAAATAGTTAATAAAAGTATTTAGTCTCATTTTTATTGCTCTTCCAGAATAAAGCGGCTGCCAGAGATTGTAGATTTTCTTCTATTTGGGATTTTACTGAAATTAAATCCGAGGCATAAAAGCCAAATGATTTTAAAGAAAGTTGCAGTCAGAAAAGTTTATTTAATGGTCTGATTATTTATCAGTGGTTTATTATTTAGTAATCACGCCCGGTTCATTCAGAAAGAAATCTATTGGCATGGAATAAAAACATAAAAAACAGCTTTTCTCATAAAAAACGTCACGCTTATAAAGATTAAAGTCACTAAAGACTTTATCTGGGGATTAAAAAAAAAGATATTATAAAATATTTAGCTCAGCTCAGATTCTTACAGGAGGAGAAAAGGATATGAGACAACATTTAAAATTTTTTTTTTTCAGACTGAATGGGCGAACAGCTTATAGTTAGAGTGGCTCAGGTTATCCTGAGCTATCTCTATATCATCAACACCTTTGTTTCTAGATGTTGGAGTTTGGCCTGTTTTCCAGTGTAGTCCTGTTTCTCTGACTGTGACTAACTGGATGTGCTCTCTTCATCCTGTGACATGGGAGCTGGCTCGGAGCTCGTCTGCCTGGCTGTGTGTTTCCTGGACGGGGCCGCCTGTGGAGCTGGTTGACAGTTGCCTTTTGTATCTATGCTTCTTTTTCTATGTCTGCTTCTGTCTCCTTGAACCCCAGTGGGCCTCAGCAGATGGCCGCTCACACTGAGCCTGGTTCTGCTGGAGGTTTCTTCCTGTTCAAAGAGAGTTTTTCCTCTCCACTGTCGCTACCAGCATGCTTAGTGTGAGGGATTGCTGAAGAGTCAATGAGTCGATGCAATCAGCTGGTTTTCCTTAGATAGAAAACTTTGAATCAATCTGACTGGATGATCTGGTGAACTGGAAAGTGACCTGAGATGATATGATGTGAATTGGAGCTATAGAAATAAACTGAATAGAATTGAATAGAATTGAATTGAACTCTGAGTGACTGAGTGAACTGGGTCTGTCTGTTTGCCTTTACTCTTCTACTCTTTCATGTAGAAATACTGCTAATCTGGTTGATGTTGTCGGCATAATGTCTCTATGTAAATACTTTAGAAAGATAGACGTGTGAATGTAGAACATCCACTCAGGGTTTTATTGTGTCTTTTTTTTCACTACCTCTTTGAAGCATCTTACCAATTAGACACAACTCTTTAGTTTCCATGGAAACGTTATTTTCCCCTCACAATAAATCTTCTCTCTTCACAAGGTTTATATTTAAAACCCCTCTGGATCCAGAGACAACTGGTGGGCATTGCATTGCGTTAGTGGAATGCTGCAATATCTGACTAAGAAGTGTGGGCGTAGGTCAAAGGTCAAAGGCTTAATAAAGTGGGTGAATAAGTATGCCGTCTTAACACAGGCCGTGAAGTCTTGAGAACAAAACAGTTGTAACTTGTGTGTGAAGATTCTAATAAAGGTTTTACAATCAAACATTTTTTTACACTTGGGAACAAATTTAGGTTCATTTAGAGATAAAGGAGCAAATAAATAAAGCGCTGCGGTAAAAACCAAAGCATCTGTATCTGAACAGGTAAAACGGTTCATTGTGTTTTCCAGCATTACCATATTTGTATGAAAAAACTGGCATACTTTGAACCCCCCCCCCCCACCACCACCACCACCACCACCACCACCAACCCCCCCACCCCCCACCACCACCCCCAACAGAAGACAACTCACACACGTCCAAAATAAACATCATCCAGTGGGTCAAGGATGGAAAATCTGCACCAAAAGCCTTCAACATAAAGCTTTGTCCCTTTAGTGGTTAAATGTGATGTGCAGCTGATGGAGCTATTTATTGTTGCCTTGGTCTTACCCAGGGGCCCGTTTGATGACTCCCTTAAAATGCCATGAGAGCCAGTTTATTTGGAAGCAGGCGGCTGGATCATTTCTCACTTTCAGAGCTCATCCAGGTCAAAATGTTTTTTTTTTTTTAGAAAAACAGGCCGACAGAGATAGGAGCAGCCAAAATAACATCAGTTCCTTTCAAAGCTTCAAGGTGAGACAGTCAGTGGGAAAGTACAAAACGTTTATTAAAACAAAAACCAGAACAGAACGGACATAGAGCTGCCGTGGAGCTGCTGTGGAACTACTGTGGAGGTGCTTTGGAGCTGCCGTGGAGCTGCCGTGTAGCTGCAGTGGAGCTGCCGTGGAGCTGCAGTGGAGCTGCCGTGGAGCTGCCGTGGAGCTGCCGTGTAGCTGCAGTGGAGCTGCCGTGGAGCTGCCGTGGAGCTGCTTTGGAGCTGCTGTGGAGCTGCAGTGGAGCTGCCGTGTAGCTGCAGTGGAGCTGCCGTGGAGCTGCAGTGGAGCTGCTGTGGAGCTGCAGTGGAGCTGCCGTGGAGCTGCCGTGTAGCTGCAGTGGAGCTGTGGAGCTGCAGTGGAGCTGCCGTGGAGCTGCAGTGGAGCTGCCGTGTAGCTGCAGTGGAGCTGCCGTGGAGCTGCAGTGGAGCTGCCGTGGAGCTGCCGTGGAGCTGCTGTGGAGCTGCAGTGGAGCTGCCGTGGAGCTGCTGTGGAGCTGCCGTGGAGCTGCAGTGGAGCTGCCGTGGAGCTGCAGTGGAGCTGCCGTGTAGCTGCAGTGGAGCTGCCGTGGAGCTGCAGTGGAGCTGCTGTGGAGCTGCCGTGGTGCTGCAGTGGAGCTGCTGTGGAGCTGCAGTGGAGCTGCCGTGGAGCTGCTGTGGAGCTGCCGTGGAGCTGCAGTGGAGCTGCCGTGGAGCTGCCGTGTAGCTGCAGTGGAGCTGCCGTGGCGCTGCAGTGGAGCTGCTGTGGAACTGCTGTGGAGCTGCTTTGGAGCTGCTGTGGAGCTGCCGTGGAGCTGCCGTGTAGCTGCAGTGGAGCTGCCGTGGAGCTGCAGTGGAGCTGCTGTGGAGCTGCAGTGGAGCTGCCGTGGAGCTGCCGTGTAGCTGCAGTGGAGCTGTGGAGCTGCAGTGGAGCTGCCGTGGAGCTGCAGTGGAGCTGCCGTGTAGCTGCAGTGGAGCTGCCGTGGAGCTGCAGTGGAGCTGCTGTGGAGCTGCCGTGGAGCTGCAGTGGAGCTGCCGTGGAGCTGCAGTGGAGCTGCCGTGGAGCTGCTGTGGAGCTGCCATGGAGCTGCCGTGGAGCTGCAGTGGAGCTGCTGTGGAGCTGCTGTGGAGCTGCTGTGGAGCTGCCGTGGAGCTGCTGTGGAGCTGCCGTGGAGCTGCTGTGGAGCTGCTTTGGAGCTGCTGTGGAGCTGCTGTGGAGCTGCAGTGGAGCTGCTGTGGAGCTGCCGTGGAGCTGCAGTGGAGCTGCTGTGGAGCTGCCGTGGAGCTGCTGTGGAGCTGCCGTGGAGCTGCTGTGGAGCTGCCGTGGAGCTGCTGTGGAGCTGCTTTGGAGCTGCTGTGGAGCTGCTGTGGAGCTGCTGTCACTGCATGAAAAGTGAGATTTTCGTCCCCGTAAACTCCCGCAGATCTCCCTGATTTTCGTCAGTTTCCGACAATTTGCAACCCGCCTTTGTCCGCGTTTGACGTGCCACAAATTGTCGGAAACGGACTCTGACGTATGTGGAGAGTGATCAGCTGTACTAATGGCCCTAATTAGCATATGAATGCAGCGAACATTTTTTCTTACTGAGTATTGGACGGAACCACTTCTTTTTAAACAAGTAAATTCGCTCGTGATTGATTGGCATATATATATATTTACATATAAATTTACATATATATATATATATATATATATATATATATATATATTTATTCATTCATATATTTATTCATTCATATGCTGTATATTTATGTTATCCTACACTACTACACAATTATTAGGCTACCATCAAGGACATGAATGAATTTATACAGGAAATGAACATTTGCCAGGAAGCTGTTTATGCAAAGAAAGAGCTTTATTAAAACAAACACAACTATATACAACGCGTATCCAAACACATGCGTATCTAAAAATTACAAGTCCGTGAACGGTCCGTTTGCTTCCTCGGGGTTGGAGGTAACTGGCAGCATTCCCTCCGAGGCAGGTCCAATGTGCAGACGCCTACTGTGCGTGGCCCTGTACTTCGGCATCGCTTTTACCCGGGACTGCAGCTTAACACAGAGTTCAGTGAGATCCAGCCTACGAAATGGCGGCGACCGTACAATCCATCCAGAGACACCGCCAACGACGCCATCTTCTTCGTCGGAGATGAGGTCGACGGTGGCGGACTTCCAGAGTTCCACTTCCTCATCTGTTAGCACACTCTGCCTCGCTTTCAGCAGCTGAAAAAAAACAATGAATCAGCGCACTGCGTATGGACACAACACATCTATCAATGCACCTGAAAAATAGTCACCAAATAAAGTCTTACCCTGTTTCTTCTAGCCCGTCTCCGAGCAGATTGCTTGGCAGCCTCCGCACGCAACGTGTTGGCTGGCTGCGTATATCTGAAGCTCCTGCGTACCGTCTCAAAATACGTCTTACAGGCAGCTGGAAAACAATTAAATGAGAGTGGTATGAATAAAAAATCAAACGCAAGTCACAGTAACAAGGAAGGAGAAAACATTAAAACAAGTCACTTACACACAATGTCGTCTTTATCAACATCGTGCAAATCTGGACTTGCTGATATGGGTCCGAGCCAATAGGAGGTCTGTGAAAACAACATGTACAATTATGATCGGTATCCATCCGTATCCATTTCCTTTTACCGCAGAATGAAAGCATGTTCTTTAAATCTTACCCTTGCTCCGGTTCATAGCGCCTGCATTAGTCTCCGAGTTGTGAAGACAGCGTACTGCTTCCTGTGAATCACAAAAAATACACTTTAATTAAGCTTGTTCTTGCAAGGCTACTATTAGCCGTAGCTTTAGGCTAGGCTGCTATTAGCCATAGCTTTAGGCTAGGCTGCTATTAGGCGTAGCTTAGGCTTGGCTGCTTTTAGCTTAACAGGCAGTAATCGAACATATATTTACCGCTAGCATCTCTTCTTTGAGTCCGTCTTGTTCGACTGCAGCGTCGCCATCGCGTCCAAGAGGAGTTTTACCCCGAAATCCCACATACTCCGCTACAGACCGCCTGCACAAAGCAAAGCATACATCCTCCGCTGTGGCTCCAGACCGCTCCGCTCTGAGTTTCTTGGAGATCGTAGAGAGCATGCGCGAGATGAACCAGGGTTTCCGCGGATCATTAAAAATAATTACAATTCATTCATTTTTTTTTAATCAAGGCCTTAATTGGCACTAAAATTATTTAAATATGTTTATCGAAGTATTTATAATTCTTTAATAAAAAATGCTTATAAAAACAATTTCGTCAGATATATTATATCGCTATTAATTTGCGTGGAACTGATCATAAAGCCGTATGTTCGGAAAGGAAGCTCCAGGCGGAGAAAAAGCTAGAGGATATACGTATATATGTGTATGTGTGTGTGTGTTTACATACATACAGGAGTCATGGATCTGTGCTTACAGCTCCTTCATATTTCATGTACACTAATAACTTGTGTTCATGGTTCTTGTTGATGGCATTAAAATAATTTCTAATCGCATTAAATTAGAGTCACTCATTCCTGTGAACGCTTAATTTAATATGACATATTAAAAAAATCCCACCATCATCCAGCATATGTTCAGTTTCTGCCCAAATATATATATATATTTTTGTAGATTTTTGTAACGGGGATAAGGATAATTCAAAACTGCTTTTTTTGAATGAACTTGTTCTCTACTCCCAAACTCAGCATCTCTTTTCATTCCTGTAATAAGAAGTTTCTTTTGAATGGATTTGATTAAAGTTTAAGTCCCTCGGTATAAAATAAATATTTTGATGGAGATGACAAATCTGCTTCCTCGTTGGTGAATAACCAATAGTTTGGATCCAATCATTTAAATAAACGGTTAGTTTTTTTTTTTATATATATAAGAATTGTGCTATAATTTCTAGTCATCGATCTGTTGCTGCTATATTTTAATTTGACGAACCAGAATTTGTCGATGTTCTTTTTCCTGTTTGGTGCGATTGCAATTGCGGATCTTGACCTGGCCGGACCTTATGACCACAGTGTACCAATCTTCTGATGGCTACTTCAAACAGGATAATGCGCCATGTTATAAAGTGAATCATCTCAGACTCATTTCTTGAAACTTTTCCACTTAAGTAATTGTGAATTCAGCATATTGACAGACAACATTTTATTTTTTTTCTTAAATGCAATTTTTTTTTTAAATAATTACTGCTCTAAATGTATTGCTCTGTCAGCTAAAGATCTGTTTTGGTCTCTATACTTTAATTAAATAAATCAATTCAAGCTCAAATGTAAGAGTCTATACTGAGCCTGATCTCTTTGTATCAGAGATTTTCTTACCTTTTAGAAAAATGTCACTTGGGGTAAAACTCCCCCTGCAACCCTGATTTGCATTTGTATAGCTCACAGCATTTTCATGTACATGTTAAAGCCTCCCCTAGAATTCCATGGGGGGGAGGCATGGGGGGAACACGTCACGTCAATTTCTAACAATTTACGTGAGTTTTCGGCAAAGCCTGCAAATTGCCGTAAACTGCCGCTAACCTGAAGTTCCACGACAATCTACAGTGCCGCATATTGACGAAAATCCCACTTTTCATGCAGTGTGGAGCTGCCGTGGAGCTGCTGTGGAACTGCTGTGGAACTGGTAGGAGCCTCCTATTGGATAATTACTGCATGAGCGATTATCTTTCAGGCCCTGTCCACACGAAGACGAACCCTGGCCTAAACGCACAAATTTTTCACCAAACCAGCCTCTCATCCACACGAAGCCGGCGTTTCGGGGGTCTGTAAACAATCTTTTTTTTATTCAGCCTTCAGAGTGGGAAGATTTTGAAACGCCGTTTTCACGTTTCCATCTTTACGCTCTAACCGCATTTTTTTTTTTACACGCATGCGTCATAGCGTCGCCTCTAAACACGCATGCGCGACACAGTATCACAACAACAATGGCGCCGTACTGTGTTGAATGGTTGCTGCTCATGCTACTCACCCTGCTGTCGGGCTTACAGCAGAATCTTCTTCTTCTGGAATATCTCCAGGAAGAACAGAGCAATATCGACCACATAGTTCAGCACCTGAATTTGACTGAACCACGAAAATGGACCCGCAGGGCAACCATGTATAAATATTAGTGCGCATGCCCAACATTTCGTCGCCTATTTTTGCTTTGGCACCACAGCGCCACTTACAGGCCTGGCATACATTTTGCAGCGTTTTCATGCATTCGTGTGGACGATCACATTTATTTTACGTCTCCGTCTTTATGGCAAACGGAAATATCAGTGTTTCATGTTCGTTTTGACTTCGTGTGGACGGGGCCTCAGCTGGCAACAAGTGATTTAATCCCCAACTGGTGCGATGACTTGCTTCTCATTTCCTAAACAACCATGTGGAAAGACACATTCGGTGGTCGTGAAAAAGATGTTATTCTGTTTGAGAACGGTCAAATCATTGGCATGCCTCAAGCAGAGAAAACATCTAAAGAGATGCAGAAACTACTAAAATTAGGTTAAGAACTGTCCGACGCATTATTAAAAACTGGAAGGATAGTGGGGACCCATCATCTTCAAGGAAGAAATGTGGCCAGAAAAAAATCCTGAATGATGGTGATCTGCGATCACTTACACATCTGGTGAGATCAAATGGAAAAAAAAAACAGTAGAACTCAGGGCTATGTTTAATACTGAAAGTAAGAGCATTTCCAAACGCACAATGCGAAGGGAACTCAAGGGATTGGGACTGAACAGCTGTGTAGCCGTAAGAAAACCACTAATCAGTGAGGCTAACCGGAAAAAAAGGCTTCAGTTTGCTAGGGAGCATAAAGATTGGACTGTGGAGCAATGGAAGAAGGTTATGTGGTCTGATGAGTCCAGACTGACCCTGTTCCAGAGTGATGGGCCAATCAGGGGAGGAAGAGAGGCAGATGAAGTGATGCACCCACCATGCCTAGTGCCTACTGCACAAGCATGTGGGGGCGGTGTTATGATCTGGGGTTGCTGCAGTTGCTCAGGTCTAGGTTCAGCAACAGTATGTGCTCAAAAAATGAGGTCAACTGACTACCTGAATATACTGAATAACCAGGATATTCAATCAATGGACGTTCCCTGATGGTACAGGCATATTCCCAGATGACAATGCCAGGATTCATCGGGCTCAGATTGTGAAAGATTGGTTCAGGGAGCATGACTCATCATTTTCACACATGGATTGGCCGCCACAGAGTCCAGACCTCAACCCCATTGAGAATCTTTGGGATGTGCTAGAGAGGGCTTTGAGCAGCGGTCAGACTCTACCATCATCAATGCAAGATCTTGGTGAAAATTAATGCAACACTGGATGGAAATAAATCTTTTGACATTGCAGAAGCTCATCGAAACAATGCCACAGCGAATGCATGCCATAATCAAAGCTAAAGGCGCTCCAACTAAGTATTAGAGTGAAGGACCTTTTTATTTGGTGGCGACTTTTTTTTCGGCCAGGCAGTGTATATATATTTATATATATATATATATATATATATATATATATATATATATATATATATATATATATATATATATATATACGCAACTGGATAGCTCAGTAGGTAACTCCGGTACAGGTGATAGTGAGTTCGACTCCCGGCATGGACATCCATTTTACTTTATTATCTGAAATCAGTTTAATCCCATCCAAATGAAGTGACTGACTAATCAGTGTCATGTTGGGTTAATGGAGCTAAACCCAAACACAGAACACCATGGAGACAGAAGTAAAAGTTCAACAGTTTATTATTAAGGAACACAATCCAGGTTATAGTACTGATACTGAAATGGGTCCGGGCTAGTCATACAGGATTCTCTGATCTGTGATTCAGGCTGAGCGGTGGAGAGAGGAAACCAGAAGAGTCCAGAGACTGAGAGATGAGCAGGGGGCTAGGCAGCGGCAGGGCTAGGCTTCTGACTAGTTGAGATTCAGTTCTTGAGTTGCTCTAAGTTCTCTCCTTGAGAACAGGCAGGCAGATTCAGACTGTAGATCTTCTGGTTTGGCTTCCAGGAGCAGGTAGGCAGGTTTCTGATGATGAGCTCCTCCAGAGCTCCTGAGAGGCGACAGGCAGATTTCAGGAATGGAACTCTCCCAGAGTTCCAGGGTTCAGTCAAGAGCAGGTTGGCTGGTTTCAGACGATGAGCTCCTCCAGAGCTCCAGGGTTCAGTCAAGAGCAGGTTGGCTGGTTTCAGACGATGAGCTCCTCCAGAGTTCCACGGTTCAGTCAAGAGCAGGTTGGCTGGTTTCAGACGATGAGCTCCTCCAGAGCTCCAGGGTTCAGTCAGGTTTCTTCCTAGAAGCAGAGAAGACAAAACTGATCAGGTTCAGGTTCTGGTTCTGGTTCTGGTTACAGTGGAGTCAGTGAATCAGACAGGCTGGTTGGCTCAGGGTTGCTGTACCATGATTAACTAAAACACTCTGGCATCGGGGTGTTGTCCACAGCCCACTTAAGTACTGGTCCCCTGATGAGCAGATGAGAGTCAGCTGGTGAAGGCAGCTCCAGGTTCAGGAGATCCAGTACTCCCTCTAGTGGAGGAAGGTAGACAGCACCCCAGATCCCAACAGAAGAACAAACCATCCAGAAGGGATCCTCTGCGCCCTCTGGTGGGCAAGCCTCTGGATCCCAACAATCAGCTTATTTTTCAAAGACTCTGGTCCAAAGACTATCTGACTTTTTAAACTGTACATTATGGTGATAAACAGAACTTATCGCAAACTTTTTTTTCATTTATAAATTAATTACAAAAAGCCACCAATGACTTAAAGCTTTGTCCCAAATGTCACATACACACAGCTGTAAAAAAAATATATATATATATATATTATGTCCAAAATGGGTGAAACATAACTGGCATCCACAAAAGTATTACTTGTGTTTTATTACATGTTGCATCATAGACCATCTCGATATAAGCTATATTGACTCACCTTCTATCTCATAATTCATTTTCTAAAAGGCAAAGCAGGTCAAAGCACGTGATCAAGTGATCAAGTCCAAGTCCCAAACCGTGAAAGAGCACCATTTCTATCATTGACAATGTGTTCAGATTATTTGTGTTGTTTGAGCAAAGACATGTTTATCAGCATCCGGTCGCTGTGTGACGTGATGACGTCAGTGCCCGCGCAGCACCCTCCATGTTCCGTGTGTCTGAATAAATGGCCGACTCTGCAGGAGTTATGGAGTGCCAGCCAAAGGAGAAGATTTTGTCAAGTGTTTCTCCAATGCTAAGCTAGTCCATCAACATTTTGAAACTAAGTAAAACGCAAGTGTTGCTGCACAGGGATGGCGAATATCCCCACAGGTTATGGGCCCAGTCAGTTAGGGCACAGGTGGAACAGACTTTTATTCAAAGGTGAAGAGAAAAGTTATGAACTTTGGGAAGCAAGGTTCCTCACGCACATGAAACTTCGTATTCTCAGGGAGACCATCACAGAGAGGCCAGAAATCGATGGTGAAGATGGAGTAGCTCTCGCCGAAGATGAGGCAAAGAATGGTGAGGCGTATGCGGAACTTGTACAAGTTTTGGACAACAAAAGTTTATCGTTAGTAATGAGAGAAGCTGAACAAGATGGAAGGAAGTTATTGGATATTCTGCGAAAGCATTACGTTGGTAAGGACAAGCCAGGAGTTGTGAGTCTTTACTGTGAACTCTCCTCACTCTGCAAAGCTAGCGATGAGACATTTATCCAATACATAATTCGAGCAGAGACTATTTTCATGTCATTAAGGAGAGCATATGAGCAAATTAGTGATGGACTTATGATTGCAATGGTAGTGAAAGGGCTACCCGAGTCAAATGAAGTCGTGGCTTTTGGCAAATTTAAGAGTAGAATGCGCAGCTATGAGAGTACAGAGAAATATAGAAGAGGAGATGTGTGTCATGATCTGGCCTGTTTGCTCTCCCCTAATTAGTAATTCCTCTCACCTGTTTCCTCTGGTTTATATTCATTTCAGCCTGAGCATTCAGGGCCAGATCATTGCTTGTCTTTCTGTCAGTCTTTCTGTTCAGTTTTTAGTTGGTTCATGTCCTGGATCCTAGTTGCCAGTGGAAAGAGGGTTTTAGTGTTTGTCTCGTCTCCTGATCGTCCACTGTTCCTCCCCCACGGAGTCCTCTGGGTTTTTGGCTCTTTATGGGGGGAGGTTCAGTTTTTATCAAAGTAAGCCTGGCTCCAGGGAGGAGACCAGTTTAAAGTCCAGCTTCAAGTTCCGGTTCCTACGTCCTGTCTCGGCTACCCTCTTCCACTGAGCCTGCCTGTCTGCACCTGATCCTGTCAGCTCCTGTGCGTGACCACCTGGTCATGCTTCTGGTCCCAGTCTGACTCTGAACCCTCCTGGGAGCCTGTGGATGCCAGGAAGTCTGGATCCTGCTACCTGTTTCTGTTCCTGTCTGATCTGGATCCTGCCTGTTCCTGTCTGTTCCTGTCTGTTCTGGATCCCTCACCAGGATCGGCTTCCAGCATCACCCCTGGGACTGCAGCACTGGGGACACTCGTGGTCTGGAATGTTAAACCAGGTAAGTGACCAACCCAGATAATCATATATCCATTTATCGTGGTCACTTACCTGTGTTTCCTCCCCTAGAGTGTCTGAGATTGGGCGGTGCCACCCCCCCCCCCCCCCCCCCCGCCTGCAGTGTCCGTGAGCCACAGCTCCGCTTTTGTTTTGTTTTGTTTTTATTTTAATAAACCTTTTTGAACGTTCCTACTGACTGTCTCTCCTGAATACTGGGTCCATCTGTCGGCGATTCTTGACAACGTGACCGAGGACAACGTGATGAGGACAGAAGGGGCAATGAAAGCGCGCTGGAGAGGCCGAGGAAAGAAGGTGGACTTGGCCGAGATGGAGCGCTACGTGTGCTGGAAAAGAGGAAACATGGCCAGGGCATGCCCCAATGACGTGCAACAGAGGAGAGATGATCAAGCATGGGACACACCGCAGCGAGGAAAAGGGCACGGTTGTGATCAAATCAAGAAAGCAGATGAACAGACAGATACACAGTCATTTTTCTTTAAGATGAGTGACTGACTGTCATGTGCTAGGAGAAAACAAGAAAGGGCTCATGGTTGACTGCGGGGCCACATCACATATGATCAACAAGTTCAAAATGGTGGACAAGAGCTTCAGACAAGAGGACCACATGATAGACATGGCCAACGGAACCAAGGAGAGCGGAATGGCGAAGATGAGGAGAGACGCCGAGGTCTACTTGCTGGGATGACGAGTGAGAAGGAGACTCAAGCACGTGCTCTACATCCCATCATTCCCACAGAACATCGTTTCTGTCAAGGCAGTGACAGGCAATGGCGCATAGGTCCGTTTTAAAGAGCTGGCTCATCAACAAGGACGGTACTAAAATCAAAATGGATGTGTACGGTAGGCTGTACTACCTTTGCACAGCTGAGAGAGAAAACATTGATAAAGTATATGGTTGTCATGATATGCAAACGTGGCATAAAAAAATAGATCAATGTAATTTTGATGACAATGCAAAGTTAGAGAATGCGGTTGAAGGGATGTTTATTAAGGGCAAAAATGATAAATCCAACCAAAATTGTGAAATATGCACACAGGGTAAAATCCACGCAAAGCAGAAACAGACAGGCAGATGCAAAGACTACCTCCATACTTGAGCTAGTGCACACAGACTTGTGTGGGCTGATAGAAGCAGCAGATAAGGATGGGTACAATAGCATGTAATAGCATTTACTGATGATTACAGTGGGATGATTTTTCCCTATTTTCTGAAGGCAAAAGGCTATGCTAAACAAGCTACAGAAAAATTCATAGCAGATTATCCTCCCTATGGGAAGATTAAGTGTATAAGATCTGACAATGGTACAGAGTTTAACCGGGCAGGAATTACAGTCCTTACTTAGGAGTAATGGGATAAGGAACGAGACAAGTGCACCCGACTCAACCCATTTGAACGGAACGGGTGAAAGGGGATGGAGAACATTATTCGAGATGGCATGATGCATGCTATTGGAGAGTAACCTCCCAAAGCAATTATGGACGTATGCAGGGCAAACTGCAGCTCAGACTCATAACAGGTGTTACAGTAAGCGTCTAGAGCAAACACCTTACTATGTTTTTACAGGGAAAACACCCAATCTGTCAAACATGAAGGTATTTGGATCTGAATGTTATGCGTATAAAGCAGGACAAAAATAAGCTAGATGCTAGGTGTAACAAAGGGATCTTTGTTGGCTATAATAAGTATAGCCCAGCTTACAACATCTACTATCCGGAGACAGGAAAAGTCCTAAAACATAGGCTAGTGAAAATGATCACTAAAGGCAGTGTAGATAGCCAGACACAGAAGTCTGTGCAGAGAGCTATGGAGATGCAACACCAAAGGTAGTGAACCAGGTTCAGAGACAGTCTGAGGAGACTGAGGAAACTAAAGAGCCTAGTGTAGAGACTACTGAGACAGGTCCAACCCAGACAGATGGTACAGAGAAAGAGCAAGTAGAACAGAGATATCCTGTGAGGGAGAGAAAGGCCCCAGAATATCTAAAAGATTACCAGTTCTAAGCAAAGTGTGATGATGAAACAGAAAATGTGGATTATATTTACACTGTGACCCATGGTGTACCCATGGTGATGCCATGAAAGAAGAGATGCAGTCCTTGACTGAAAATAAAACTTTTACTCTGACACCACTGCCATGGGGTAAACAAGCAGTGGGAGGTCGCTGACCATATGCAGTGAAAGAAGGCCAAATGGATTTGAGACTTATAAAGCCAGATATGTGGCAAAGGGGTTCGTTAGGTGGAAGGGATTGACTACAAAGACACATTTTCACCTACTGCTAATATGACCTCTGTCTGAGCATTGATGCAGGTGGCCATGCAGGAGGATCTCATCCTTCAATGGATGTAAAGACTGCTTACTTACATGCTCACATGGACTATGAGGTATATATGGAGCAACCCAAAGGTTTTGAGGTCAAGTCAAAAACAGGTGACGATCTTGTGTGTAAGTTCAACAAATCATTGCATGGGTTAAAACAGTGCGGTCGCAACTGGAATATGTTACTGCATGATCACCTTACAGTGAATGGTTTTGTCCAAAATGATGCTGACCACTGTGTCAGAGAATCTGGGAATGAGAAAGTCATACTCTTAGTGTGGGTAGAAAGATGCCTACAGAGCAGCGCCCCTCCCCCCAATCGGACTCTCTGACCATCAAACTGTTCTCTTACTCCCTGCATACAGACAAAAGGCAAAACTCGCCAAACCGGTTTCAAAGGAGGTCAGAGTATGGCCAGATGGTGCTCAGGCCGCTCTCCAACACTGTTTTGAAATAACTGACTGGGACATTTTTAAACAAGCTGCCACCAACAACAACAACCAAATAGACATTGAAGAGTACACAGAGACAGTCACCTCCTACATCACAAAATGCATAGATGATGTCACGGACACAAAAACAATAATCACCCGGGCCAACCAGAAGCCATGGATGACAGGGGATGTCCACAGGCTGCTGGGGGCTAGAGACAAAGCCTTCAAAGCTGGGGACGAAGCGAGCCTGAAAACAGCAAGGGCCAACCTGTCACGTGGCATCAATAAGGCGAAAAAGGAATACACACAGGAAATAACCTCCCACTTCAGTGATAGCAAAGATGCACGGAGCTTGTGGAAATGCATCCAAGCTATCACTGACTACAAACCATCACCTCGGAGCTGCGACAACAACACATCCCTGTTGAATGACCTCAACAGCTTTTTCGCACGCTTTGAGGAAAACAACAAGACCCAACCACAGAAAACACCTCCCCCGCCACACGACCTAGCACTCTGTCTACCTGTCGATAGCGTGAAGAGGGCTCTCACCAGGATCAACCCACGCAAAGCAACAGGCCCAGACAACATCCCTGGACGGGTGCTGAAGGACTGTGCCGAGGAATTAAAGCATGTTTTCACCGACATCTTCAACACCTCACTACAACAAGCCATCGTCCCCTCCTGCTTCAAAGCCGCCACCATTATACCGGTGCCAAAGAAGCCATCTCCATCCTGCTTCAACGACTACCGTCCCGTAGCACTGACACCCATCATCATGAAGTGCTTCAAACGGCTGGTCATGACACATATCAAATCCATCCTCCCCCCCACCCTGGACCCCTTTCAATTCGCATACAGACCCCGGCGCTCCACAGAGGACGCCATCAACTCAGCTCTGCACCCAGCCATCACTCCCCTGGAGAAAAAAGACTCTTATGTGAGAATGCTGTTCATCGACTTCAGCTCAGCATTCAATACAATTATACCCCAACAGCTGATATGCAAACTGGACAAACTGGGCCTCAGCACCTCCCTCTGTAACTGGCTGTTGGACTTCCTGTGCCAGAGACCGCAAGTTGTGCGCGTCGGTAACAACACCTCGGACACTATCACGCTGAGCACAGGAGCTCCACAAGGGTGCATGCTAAGCCCTCTGCTCTTCACCCTACTCACACACGACTGTAAAACAACCCACAGCACCAACCACCTGGTGAAGTTTGCAGACACAACCCTGGTGGGACTCATCTCCAACGGCGACGAGACACACTACAGGACAGAGGTGGACCACCTAGCCAAGTGGTGCAGTGACAACAACCTCCTACTGAATGTCAGCAAGACAAAGGAGATTTTTGTCAACTTCCAGAAAGGTCCCCGCCGACTCCTGCCACTGACCATCGAAGGCGCTGCTGTGGAGAGAGTGAGCAGCACTAAATTCCTAAGAGTGCACATCAGCGACGACCTCTCCTGGACCACCAACACTGCATCACTGGTCAAGAAAGCCCAACAACGCCTCTACTTCCTGAAGCTGAATCAGGCCAGTGCCCCACCAGCCATCATGACCTCCTTCTACAGAGGAACCATTGAAAGCATCATCACCAGCTGTATCACTGTATGGGGCGGGAGCTGCACTTACTACAACAGGAAAGCCCTGCAACGTATAGTGAACACAGCTGGGAGGATCATCAAGGCACCTCTCCCCTCCCTGCAAGACATCTACTCCAGCCGCCTCACCCGCAAAGCCCTCACAATTTTGAAGGATGACACCCACCCAGCACACAACCTGATCCGTCTCCTGCCCTCTGGAAAGAGGTACAGGAGCCTACGGTCCAGAACCACCCGGCTGGCGAACACCTTCATCCACCAGGCCATCAGAATGCTGAACTCCCTCCACACACACACACACACGGTCTGCTCCAGCCACCAGGCAGACAGGAAGCTAAGCCTGCCTGCCTGCCTCCCTTCCTCCCTCTCCCTCCCCATCTCCCTCTCCCCCTCTCTCTCTCTCACACACCCACACACCTCTCACACACACACATACACTGTACCAGAGACTGCACCTTACCTGCACTACCTCAGCCTGGAACAAACTATTTCTGCTGTTTTTATTGCTTTTTTATTGTAATGTTTATACTTCATATTTATATTTATCTTACCACTGTTACCTGTCATGTCCCACACTTTATGTCAGTTTTTAAATGTCAATCTTGTATATTTCTTGTATATTTGTATATTGCAGAGAGTAAACGTAATTTCATTTCCCTTGTATGACTGGTACATATGAAGAAAATGACAATAAAAGCTGACTTGACTTGACTAGATGATTTAATCATAGCTAAAGCTAACACCGTGCTCAGAGATGTGAAAGAAATGCCAAAGAGAAGGTTTAAGATGAAGGTTCTGGGTCCACTTAAACACTTCCTAGGCAATGATTTTAATTGCATTGATGAAGAAATTAAAATGACACAAAAGAGACACATTGAGAAAATGTTAGTTAGATTTGGGATGTCTGAATGCAAACCGAGACCTACACCATCTGAGCAGAAATTACATTTTGACAGTGATGGTGAAGTAATTGATCCAAAAGGTCACAGAGAGATAGTGGATAGCTTGATATGCATCATGACATCATGTATCAGACCCGGCTTGAGCTGGATAGTTAGTAAACTATCACAACACTTGGCAGAACCAAAGCAACAGCACTGGACTGCTGCAAAACATTTACTGAGCTACTTAAAGGGTTCTATGGATCAGGAATTACACTACCGAAAATGTGAGAAAAGCTTACAGCTTGAGGGGTACAGTGATGCTGATTGGGACGCTGACAAAAATGAGAGGAGAAGCACCACTGGATATTGTTTCAGCCTAACTGAGACAGGGGCAGTAATCTCATGGAAGAGCAGGAAGCAGCCTACAGTGGTGCCATCTAGCTGTGCAGCAGAGTACATGGCTCTAGCAGCCATTACTCATGAGAGCACCTTGTTAAACTACTGAAAAGGATGGATGGTAATAATCAGCAGTTACCAATCCAAATCTATGAGGACATCCAGCATTATCAAAGAACCCAGTAGGCAAAGAAGAAGCAAGCATGTGGATATAAAATATCTCTTTGTACGGTCTGCACACACAGAGGGGAAAATTAATGTTGTTTACTGTCCTACTGCAGACATGGTAGCTGATGTACTAACCAAACCAGTGTCAAAGGTCAAATGTGAGAAATTCATGGGTTATTTGCAGTGGTGTCAAAAGTTCACACATTTATACATTAATAATTGGCAGTCCTTTTGGGGAAAGCCTGGTCTGATTCGGAGAGACGGCATCCATCCCACTTTGGATGGTGCAGCTCTTCTTTCTAGGAATCTGGCCACATTTATTAGTCCTCCAAAACCCTGACCACCCAGGGTGCAGACCAGGAAGCAGAGTTGTAGTTTAACACACATCTCTGCAGCTTCTCTACTGTTACCCACTCTTTACTCCATCCAGACAGTGTCTTGCCCACGACCAAAATCTAATAAATTAGCAAAGATTCCCAAAGAAGTAAATCATGATAATCTAATTAAAATCAAAATAACTCCAATTGGGGAAAAAGTTAAAACAATTAAATGCGGTCTGTTTAACATAAGATCGCTTTCCTCTAAAAGTCTGCTAGTTAATGACTTGATTTGTGATAATCACATTGACTTGTTTTGCCTTACAGAAACCTGGCTGCAGCAAGAGGATTATGTGAGCATAAACGAGGCAACTCCTTCAAGCTATTTAAATTTTCACATACCCAGAAGTTCTGGGCGAGGAGGAGGAGTAGCAACAATCTTCCAGTCTGACTTACTGATTACTCCCAAAACAGTTAATACCTACAACTCTTTTGAACATTTAACCCTTAATTTCCCTCATCCAAATTTCAAGGCAAGAAAACCTCTTCTTCTTGTAACTTTGTATCGTCCGCCAGGTCCTTACTCTGAATTTTTAGATGAGTTTTCAGAGTTCCTTTCTGATTTGGTATTAAATACTGACAGGGTCATCATAGTGGGAGATTTTAACATCCATGCTGACATTGAAGGCGATAGCTTAAGAGCAGCCTTTAATGCTATCTTAGACACTATTGGCTTTGTTCAAAATGTGAATAGTCCCACACATTCTCATCTTCATACTTTGGATCTTGTGCTGACATACGGCATAGAATGTGAAGAAATAACAGGATTTCCTCACAACCCTGTCATAACCTTCAGGATTACTTTAACAGAGTTCTCCTCTCCCAAAAGAAGGTTACATTTTAGTAGATCTTTATCAGATAGTGCAGTTATAAATTTTAAAGAATCGGCTTCACTTTCTCTCTCCTCTGTGTCGCTAAACAGTGCTGCAGAGTGCAAAAGCATAGCTTATTCCCCTTCACAGGTTGATGATTTTGTTGATGGGGTTGCTAGTTCTCTGCGTACTGCCTTAGACAACGCAGCTCCTTTGAAAATGAAAACCGTTGAAAATAGAAAGCTTGCTCCTTGGTTTAATGCAGAGCTGCGTACTTTGAAGCAAAATGCTAGGAAACTGGAGAGAAAATATCGCTCCACAGGCCTGCAGGAGTCCTTCCTAGTCTGGAAAAATGGTTTACTGCTGTATAAGAGGACCCTTTGTAAAGCAAGAGCAGCATACTTCTCCTCATTAATAGAGGAGAATAAGAATAATCCTAGATTTATTTTTAATACAGTTGCCAAACTGACTCAGAGCCATAGTTCTGTTGAACCATCCATTCCACCTGCTCTTAACAGCAATGATTTTATGGGATTCTTTATAAATAAGATTGATCTTATTAAAAATAAGATCATAAGCACTCCTCTATCCGCGATTGTACCTGAGGTAGTCATGGAATCTGAACCGGGTTTAGACTGCTTTGATCCAGTTGAACTTTCTGAATTAGCAAAATTATTGTCTTCATCTAAGCCTTCAACTTGGATGTTAGATCCAGTTCCAACCAGGTTATTTAAGGAGGTATTCCCTTTGATCTCCTCCTCCATTTTAGATGTGATTAATCTATCTCTGTTACAGGGATATGTACCTAAAGCTTTTAAGGTTGCTGTAATTAAACCTCTGCTTAAGAAACCGTCTCTTGACCCAGATGACTTGGTTAATTATAGACCTATATCCAATCTTCCTTTCTTATCCAAAATTCTTGAGAAAGTAGTTGCCAAACAAGTTTGCGACCACTTACACCATAATGAACTTTTTGAAGAGTTTCAGTCTGGCTTTAGAGCTCATCATAGCACTGAAACAGCTCTGGTGAAAGTCACTAATGATATTCTCATGGCCTCAGATAATGGACTTGTATCTGTGCTCGTCCTGTTGGATCTTAGTGCTGCATTTGATACAGTTGACCATAATATTCTTTTAGAAAGACTTGAATATTTTGTTGGAATTAAAGGAACAGCACTAGACTGGTTTAAATCTTATCTATCTGATCGAATTCAGTTTGTTTATGTTAATGATAGATCTTCAACACACTCAAAGGTTACCTGTGGAGTACCACAGGGATCAGTGCTAGGACCAATTCTCTTTACTTTATACATGTTCCCAATTGGTAGAGTTATTAGACAGCATGGGATTAATTTCCACTGTTATGCTGATGATACCCAGCTATATCTGTCTATAATCCAGATGAAGCTAACCCATTACATAGATTACAAGCATGTCTTGAAGACATAAAAACCTGGATGACTCTTAACTTTCTGCTTCTGAATGCAGACAAAACAGAAGTTATAGTCTTTGGACCAGAGTCTCTGAAAAAGAAGCTGATTAGCCAGTCACTTCATTTGGATGGAATTAAACTGATTTCAGATAATAAAGTAAAAAATCTTGGTGTTGTTTTTGATCAGGACCTGTCATTTAAATCCCAGATCAAAGAGGTTTCTAGAATTTCCTTCTTTCATCTGAGGAACATTGCAAAAATGAGCAATCTCCTGTCCAGGGGTGATGCTGAGAAACTAGTCCATGCATTTGTTACTTCAAGGCTGGACTATTGTAATTCTTTACTATCAGGAAGTCCACAAACTGTAGTTAAAAGCCTTCAGCTGATCCAAAATGCTGCAGCCAGAGTTCTGATGAAAATTAAAAAGAGAGATCATATCTCTCCTATCCTGGCTTCTCTTCATTGGCTTCCTGTTAAATCAAGAATAGAATTTAAAATCCTCCTTCTCACATATGAAGCCTTAAATGGCCAAGCTCCATCTTATATCAGAGATCTGATTGTTCCTTATGTTCCTAACATATATAGCGCCAAATTCACAACACATGTCATCTCAAGGCACTTTACAGTTCAACCAGATCATACAGTCAAATTGATACAAAGTTTTCTATCCAAGGAAAACCAGTTGATTGCATTGACTCATTGACTCAAATACAATCCCTCACACTAAGCATGCTTGTAGCGACAGTGGAGAGGAAAAACTCCCTTTGAACAGGAAGAAACCTCCAGCAGAACCAGGCTCAGTGTGAGCGGCCATCTGCTGAGGCCGACTGGGGTTCAAGGAGACAGAAGCAGAGATACAAGAAGCAGAGATACAAAAAGCAGCTGTAAAAGGCGGCCCCGTCCAGGAAACACACAGCCAGGCAGACGAGCTCCAAGGCAGCTCCCATGCCAGAGGATGAAGAGAGCACATCCACCCAGCCACGGCCAGAGAAACAGGACCACACTGGAAAACAGGCCGATCTCCAACATCTATAAACAAGGGTGTTGATGGAAGCAGCACAGCTGATGTTTCTTTCCAGGATGACGTCACAGCCAAACAGGAACAGACGAGGCAAAGCTACTCTGAGGAAAAGCAGAGAGAGCAGAAGGTTAGAGATTGAACAAACAGATTCTGCAGAATAGGAGAACAGAGAGAGAATGAAGCAGAATGATGAAAAATGGGAGATGGAGGGGGTCCCCGCTCCATCTCGCCATCAGCATCGCCATCTCGCCATCTCGCCATCGTCAGCCATCGTCAGGCATCTTCAGCAATCTTCAGCCATCGTCAGCCATCTTCAAGCATCTTCAACCATCTTCAGCCATCGTCAGCCATCGTCAGGCATCTTCAGCAATGTTCAGCCATCTTCAGCCATCTTCAAGCATCTTCAAGCATCTTCAACCATCTTCAGCCATCTTCAACCATCGTCAGCCATCGTCAGGCATCTTCAGCAATCTTCAGCCATCTTCAAGCATCTTCAGCAATCGTCAGCCATCGTCAGGCATCTTCAGCAATCTTCAGCCATCTTCAACCATCTTCAGCCATCTTCAGCCATCATCAGGCATCTTCAGCAATCTTCAGCCATCTTCAGCCATCTTCAACCATCTTCAGCCATCTTCAGCCATCATCAGGCATCTTCAGCAATCTTCAGCCATCTTCAGCCATCTTCAAGCATCTTCAGCCATCGTCAGCCATCGTCAGGCATCTTCAGCAATCTTCAGCCATCTTCAGCCATCTTCAAGCATCTTCAGCCATCGTCAGGCATCTTCAGCAATCTTCAGCCATCTTCAGCCATCTTCAAGCATCTTCAAGCATCTTCAACCATCTTCAGCCATCTTCAACCATCTTCAGCCATCGTCAGCCATCGTTAGGCATCTTCAGCAATCTTCAGCCATCTTCAAGCATCTTCAACCATCTTCAACCATCTTCAGCCATCTTCAACCATCTTCAGCCATCGTCAGCCATCGTTAGGCATCTTCAGCAATCTTCAGCCATCTTCAGCCTAGGGCTGGGCGATATAGAAAAAAAGCTTATCGATAGAAAAAAATGCCTATTAATCGATATCGATAATTATTGAAAAGATTTGAAACCATATTTTATGTGCAGCTCTGCCTGGACTTTTTATGATATTGCTAAATGATTTAATTTTAATAAAGAACACAAACACAGACTTCCAATTAAATATTTATTTAACCAACTTTTTTAACCATAACAGAATTGTTTTAAAGAAAAATAACTTAAAAGACCTGAGTTATGTTATTAAATACTGACAAAGGATAAACTAAAGTGACCAAAATAAATATAACAAATAAACCTGGTTCAGCTTAGTTTCCTGCTTTAACCTGAGTTATTACTTTGAAGTTTCTGGCCCGCTCCATCTCGCCATCAGTTTGGGGGTCCTTGGTCTGGAAAACATAGAAGACCCCTGTTCTTGAGGGTTTTACTATTCATGTAACTTGTTTGTTAAACCTGCCTGGTATAATTTTCCAGGATTCCAGTATTCCTTTTTAGTATGTATTGAAATGGAATTTCAAATGGAAAAAAATATTAAAATAATAAAAAAAACATTTCCACCTTAAAGACTACTTTCCTATTTTTCTTTTAATAATTCCTCATAAAAAAGACCATTCAAGCAGCACATTTTTCCTGATGTGTCTGAGAATATACTGTAGGGGTGAAAGCTGCAGCTGCTACTAGTGTGAAGTGAATGGACAGCAACAATGCGTTAAAGCAACAATGGGGAAATGCTGTCCCCTCAATGCTAATGTAAACCCTGGTTGGATAAGGATTCAAAACTGGATATGAAGATGAAATCTGACGCACAGTTTCAGTGTTACAACTGCTAAAATAGTTGCTGTCTGTGGTTCTACAGTAGGCTATGGTGTAATTGAGCAATATATGAAAAAAAAAGATGAACTAGTTCATTTTTTGGAACTGTGAAATTAGTTCAAAATTTTGAATTATGAACTATGAACTGAACTAGTTCATTTTAAAATGTGTGAACTGAACTTTGAACTAGTTCACGTAGAAAGAGAACTTTTCCAACACTGGGAATAGAAAGTACAGATACTGCTGTGAAAATGAGTAGAAGTCAGAAGTAGGAGGAAAATGATTAATGGAGTAAAGTATAGATACCAAAAAACTGTACTTAAGTACAGTAACGAGGCATTTGTTCCTCGTTACTTGACACCTCTGGTTGTTTGTTCGGAGAGTAATGGAAGCTGGCAGGTGAAATTAATGTTATAAAGTGAAGTAAAGGAGGTTTCCAGAACTGCCAGTATGTGAAATGTTTTTTTTATTATGGGTTATACTGTAACTGAGTACAGTACAAAATTAGTGATGTGTTTTTGTTCTTGTTTCCTATAATACAATAGAGAGAGCAGTAAACATTTCTTTGAGTGGAAGTGTTAAGCACATTTGTCGCTGTGTGACGTGATGACAGCAGTACCCGTGCACGTACCCTCCATGTTCTGTGTGTCTGAATGAATGGCTAACCCTGGAGGAGTTGTGGAGTGCCATCCAACGGAGAAGATGTTGTCCAATGTCCATCGGCAGGCCTTTTCAGTAATCTTCAGCCATCGGCAGGCCTTTTCAGTAATCTTCAGCCATCTTCAGGCATCTCCAGGCATCTCCAGCCATCTTCAGCTATCTTTAGGAATCTTCAGCCATCTTCAGGCATCTTCAGCCATCTCCAGGCATCTTCAGCCATCTCCAGGCATCTTCAGCCATCTCCAGGCATCTTCAGCTATCTTTAGGAATCTTCAGCCATCTTCAGGCATCTTCAGCCATCTTCAGCCATCTTCAGCCATCTTATGCCATCTTTAGGAATCTTCAGCCATCTTCAGGCATCTTCAGCCATCTTCAGCCATCTTATGCCATCTTCAGGCATCTTCAGCCATCTTCAGGCATCTTCAACCATCTTCAGCCATCTTCAACCATCTTCAGGCATCTTCAGCCATCTTCAACCATCTTCAGCCATCTTCAACCAACTTCAGCCATCTTCAGGCATCTTCAGCCAACTTCAACCATCTTCAGCCATCTTCAGCAATCTTCAGCCATCTTTAGCCATCTTCAAGCCTCTTCAACCATCTTCAGGCATCTTCAGCAATCTTCAGCCATCTTCAACCATCTTCAGCCATCGTCAGCCATCGTCAGGCATCTTCAGCAATCTTCAGCCATCGTCAGCCATCTTCAAGCATCTTCAACCATCTTCAGCCATCGTCAGCCATCGTCAGGCATCTTCAGCAATCTTCAGCCATCTTCAGCCATCTTCAAGCATCTTCAAGCATCTTCAACCATCTTCAGCCATCTTCAACCATCGTCAGCCATCGTCAGGCATCTTCAGCAATCTTCAGCCATCTTCAAGCATCTTCAGCCATCGTCAGCCATCGTCAGGCATCTTCAGCAATCTTCAGCCATCTTCAACCATCTTCAGCCATCTTCAGCCATCATCAGGCATCTTCAGCAATCTTCAGCCATCTTCAAGCATCTTCAGCCATCGTCAGCCATCGTCAGGCATCTTCAGCCATCTTCAACCATCTTCAGCCATCGTCAGCCATCGTTAGGCATCTTCAGCAATCTTCAGCCATCTTCAAGCATCTTCAGCCATCGTCAGCCATCGTTAGGCATCTTCAGCAATCTTCAGCCATCTTCAAGCATCTTCAACCATCTTCAACCATCTTCAGCCATCTTCAACCATCTTCAGCCATCGTCAGCCATCGTTAGGCATCTTCAGCAATCTTCAGCCATCTTCAGCCTAAGGCTGGGCGATATAGAAAAAAAGCTTATCGATAGAAAAAAATGCCTATTAATCGATATCGATAATTATTGAAAAGATTTGAAACCATATTTTATGTGCAGCTCTGCCTGGACTTTTTATGATATTGCTAAATGATTTAATTTTAATAAAGAACACAAACACAGACTTCCAATTAAATATTTATTTAACCAACTTTTTTAACCATAACAGAATTGTTTTAAAGAAAAATAACTTAAAAGACCTGAGTTATGTTATTAAATACTGACAAAGGATAAACTAAAGTGACCAAAATAAATATAACAAATAAACCTGGTTCAGCTTAGTTTCCTGCTTTAACCTGAGTTATTACTTTGAAGTTTCTGGCCCCTCAGCATTTTTCTCTCAATCGTTAGAACTACGTGGGAAACTGCCCAGAACTTTATATATATATTTTCCCGAAATTCACGAAGATTCCTCGGAGGAGAGTCGCGCCGGGGCCTACACAGCTCGTACTCCTGCGGGTGTGTGCGGCTGAGATGATAAAAAAAAAAAAAAAAAAAGTTGGTTGTGTTATCAGACTTCGTTTTCACTGGTTCCCTACACATTTTACAGATGACTGTGGCTTCTTTTTTGTCCGACTTGCCATGACCGAAATACTTCCAGACTGGCGAACTACAAAAACCCTTCTTTGGAGCAATTTCCTCCGCCTCTCCTTGCTGCGACATCTGCATGTGCTCTGTGTTGTGGTTTGAGAGGGCAGCGCTTTGTGACGCCATGCCTGGGTCCGCGATTGCGATTGGTTAGGAGGAAGTAGTGACTAGCATAAACCTACATGCTAGGCTACAATGAGAAGGAAGGAAAACTGCGTTTCTTTATCGAACTTTTATCGAGCCTATTTTTTTCTATTGCGCCACACGTCTATCGATCGATATATATCGTTATTGAATTATCGCCCAGCCCTACTTCAGCCATCTTCAACCATCTTCAACCATCTTCAGCCATCTTCAAGCATCTTCAAGCATCTTCAGCCATCTTCAGCCATCTTCAGCCATCTTCAACCATCTTCAGGCATCTTCAAGCATCTTCAACCATCTTCAGCCATCCTCAACCATCTTCAGCCATCTTCAGCCATCTTTAGCCATCTTCAACCATCTTCAGCCATTGTCAGGCATCTTCAGCAATCTTCAGCCATCTTCAGCCATCTTCAAGCATCTTCAAGCATCTTCAGCCATCTTCAGCCATCTTCAACCATCTTCAGCCATCCTCAACCATCTTCAGCCATCTTCAGCCATCTTTAGCCATCTTCAACCATCGTTAGGCATCTTCAGCAATCTTCAAGCATCTTCAACCATCTTCAGCCATCTTCAGCCATCTTCAGCCATCTTCAACCATCTTCAGCCATCGTCAGCCATCGTTAGGCATCTTCAGCAATCTTCAGCCATCTTCAGCCATCTTCAAGCATCTTCAACCATCTTCAGCCATCTTCAGCCATCTTCAACCATCTTCAGCCATCGTCAGCCATCGTTAGGCATCTTCAGCAATCTTCAGCCATCTTCAAGCATCTTCAAGCATCTTCAACCATCTTCAGCCATCTTCAGCCATCTTCAACCATCTTCAGCCATCGTCAGCCATCGTTAGGCATCTTCAGCAATCTTCAGCCATCTTCAAGCATCTTCAACCATCTTCAACCATCTTCAGCCATCTTCAGCCATCTTCAACCATCTTCAGCCATCGTCAGCCATCGTTAGGCATCTTCAGCAATCTTCAGCCATCTTCAGCCATCTTCAACCATCTTCAACCATCTTCAGCCATCTTCAAGCATCTTCAAACATCTTCAGCCATCTTCAGCCATCTTCAGCCATCTTCAACCATCTTCAGCCATCGTCAGCCATCGTTAGGCATCTTCAGCAATCTTCAGCCATCTTCAGCCATCTTCAACCATCTTCAGGCATCTTCAAGCATCTTCAACCATCTTCAGCCATCCTCAACCATCTTCAGCCATCTTCAGCCATCTTTAGCCATCTTCAACCATCTTCAGCCATTGTCAGGCATCTTCAGCAATCTTCAGCCATCTTCAGCCATCTTCAAGCATCTTCAAGCATCTTCAGCCATCTTCAGCCATCTTCAACCATCTTCAGCCATCTTCAACCATCTTCAGCCATCGTCAGCCATCGTTAGGCATCTTCAGCAATCTTCAAGCATCTTCAACCATCTTCAGCCATCTTCAGCCATCTTCAGCCATCTTCAGCCATCTTCAACCATCTTCAGCCATCGTCAGCCATCATTAGGCATCTTCAGCAAACTTCAGCCATCTTCAGCCATCTTCAAGCATCTTCAACCATCTTTAGCCATCTTCAGCCATCTTCAACCATCTTCAGCCATCGTCAGCCATCGTTAGGCATCTTCAGCAATCTTCAGCCATCTTCAAGCATCTTCAAGCATCTTCAACCATCTTCAGCCATCTTCAGCCATCTTCAACCATCTTCAGCCATCGTCAGCCATCGTTAGGCATCTTCAGCAATCTTCAGCCATCTTCAAGCATCTTCAACCATCTTCAACCATCTTCAGCCATCTTCAGCCATCTTCAACCATCTTCAGCCATCGTCAGCCATCGTTAGGCAACTTCAGCAATCTTCAGCCATCTTCAGCCATCTTCAACCATCTTCAACCATCTTCAGCCATCTTCAAGCATCTTCAAGCATCTTCAGCCATCTTCAGCCATCTTCAGCCATCTTCAACCATCTTCAGCCATCGTCAGCCATCGTTAGGCATCTTCAGCAATCTTCAGCCATCTTCAGCCATCTTCAACCATCTTCAGGCATCATCAACCATCTTCAGGCATCTTCAAGCATCTTCAAGCATCTTCAACCATCTTTAGCCATCCTCAACCATCTTCAGCCATCTTCAGCCATCTTTAGCCATCTTCAACCATCTTCAGCCATCGTCAGCCATCGTTAGGCATCTTCAGCAATCTTCAGCCATCTTCAACCATCTTCAGCCATCTTCAAGCATCTTCAAGCATCTTCAGCCATCTTCAGCCATCTTCAGCCATCTTCAACCATCTTCAGCCATCGTCAGCCATCGTTAGGCATCTTCAGCAATCTTCAGCCATCTTCAGCCATCTTCAACCATCTTCAGGCATCTTCAAGCATCTTCAACCATCTTTAGCCATCCTCAACCATCTTCAGCCATCTTCAGCCATCTTTAGCCATCTTCAACCATCTTCAGCCATCGTCAGCCATCGTTAGGCATCTTCAGCAATCTTCAGCCATCTTCAACCATCTTCAAGCATCTTCAACCATCTTCAAGCATCTTCAACCATCTTCAGGCATCTTCAGCAATCTTCAGCTGTTGTCCTTTCTTGACGGTGATCTCTGAGGTAGAGGAAGGACCCCCTTTGGCCCAGAGGTGGGGAGTCAACGTTCTGACGGCTGGTTGAGGGTGCTGACAGAAATAATAAAATTAGATGGAGGGAGAAGAAGTTCTGACGACAGATCTTTAGGTTTTAGTATTAATATTTGAAAATATACATCAGTTTAAATTAGGAACAACTTAACAATAATCAGATCTTAATTCAAACTTTTGGTGTCAATATAAAGTATTTTTGTTCTAATTTAATATCATATTGGAGATGTTATCATACCTGATTTGTTACTAATAAAACAAAGTAAATATTACATGCATGTATATTTTAAAACGATATACCAAAATATTTCAATTTTAAATATAGCAGAACATGTTTTAGTTGATTTTTATTTTTTAAGAATTTCTGTTTTCTTCTGTCATATTTTTCCAATCAAATCAATTCTTGTTCAACTTTCATTTAAAAAATATTCCTAAAATCAGAGGTCAGTCCTCTTTACAGAAGTTATTGTTGGTTTTATTCTGTTGTAGAATAATGACAGTAAGAAAGACGAGTCATTCGCCATCAGAGGAGCAGCTGTTGTGCAGCTTTGTCCATAAAGCACCTGTTCAGAAGAGTTGGTAGCAGGTTTCTCTTTTCTTCGGAGGATGTTACCTGATAGGCTACTCTGTTTTGACACCAGGTGAGATGCAGTGAAGGTTTGAGGCTATTTTCCATAAAAGATTCAACCCCTGAAACACTTCCTCAGTCAACCTACAGCCTTCCTGCCTGTTGGAGTCCTTCCAAATAACGATTGTTGTGGAGATTTTTAATTTAGGCCTGGATCACCTGCAGGTAATGGCATTTTTGCTTTTCATTCTGTTTTTTTATGTTGTTTTGATGTCAAAAGCAACTGAGGATCTATTTAGTCGTCTGCTTCAGCTATAGGCTATTAACTTTATCTAGAATTAGTAACTCTGAAAACACATAGGCGTTTCAAATACATCTGAAACGTCTTAAACCTGTCGAATTACAGCTAATACTTCAGCTATTTATCATGAGGTTTGTTATCCTGGGAAATAACATCACAGCAGTTTTTTTTAAATCAAGTCAATCAGAGGCTGAAGTTCCAGATAATCCAGAGCGAGGATCAGCATGGCGCCCCCTGCTGAAGACCGTTACTGCCGCCGGTTCCAGCCCAATGCCTTTGACCCCTCCCGCTGCAGCTCGTGCCTGCGGCCGAATCATATGCACCTCAGTGGTTCCGCAGTGGAAAATGCTTCAGAACTGGACAATCTCCATGAGCAGGTATGCCTGATCTACAGCTCAGCTTTCATTCATCTAAGATTTCAGCATAAAAACAAAGAAATTAATCCCATTTATCAAATAGAATTAGTTTACATTATAAGCTTTGGGGGAAACTTTAAATCCATCAGACACATTCAGATTTACTGAGTCCCTCTGCTCTGGATTGATGTTCACATTATAGTCTTTCTATAAAAGTATTCACACCCTATGCATGTTTATGTATTTGTTTTAACAAACATCTTGAACGATATAAAAAATATGACCAAAGCAGTAGTAGTGTTACTGCTCAGTTCAAAATAAAAGACAAAAAAAACAACAAATTGCCTCAAACAATACTGGTTCCAATGCGACTGATCACATTTCGTACTTAACCTCTTATAGTGAGAATTAAATTTGACAGCATATGTCCTGAAATAAACTGTCTTTAGGAACTGCAGTTCACATGTTCTTCACTCACTTTCACCATCTTCTGAGATAATTACATTCCCAACATAATGAAGGAATTCCAGATAGACTCAAACAGGTCCTGTTTGCCCTTTAATATATACATAATTTTTTCCAGAAGGAGAACAGAAAACATCTGCTGCAGCCGTTGGTTTATAGTCGGTCTGTGAGTCTTTTTCCAAAACATTGATGCACATCTCTTCGCATTAAGCAAACTTAATTTTTTTAACACTCCTTCATTTCTTCTGTAAATATGTGTTTCAGGGTATAATCCAAACACAAACAACCTTGGCTAAAAATTATTTGTTTGGAAATTATTTTTTCATCCTTTATCTCTCTCCAAAGCCGTATAATTTCCCTGCAATGCCACAAACAGTGAGTCCCTCTGTCCTCCGGGCATTTTGGACATACATCAGGTATCTCCCCGTTATACCTGTTGAGGTCTACTGGTGCTATATAAATCTGCATTAACCATTTATATTTAATCCTTTTAAGAGCTGTATTAATAGAGCTGGTGTGAGCCAGTTTACATGCTGTCTGCCAATCTTCCTCTGTTAACTCTATCAATGTCTTATTTTTAAGCCTATCATCAGATCCTTCTGAAATTTGTAACATCATTAAGTTATAAAACTCTGTAATGATACCTTTCTTCAAACTGTCCTTTGTTAACATTCTTTGTAAAGTTGACATGGCAGAACTCGTCAACTTATTATTTTGATTTGTTCTTATGAAGTTTCTGAGTTGAAGATATTTAAGGAAATGTTTCTTATCCAAATGAAATTTATGCTGCAGATCTTGAAAGTTCATTAGTGTGTCTGAGTTTGGTTCATAAATATTCTGAATCATTTGAAGTCTTTTGTCTTTCCAGACTTTGAATGTTGGATCAGTTCTTCCAGGTACAAAAAACTGGTTTCCCCTCTGAACAACGACAGAAAATTTGTTTCATTCTTTTTACATCTCTTCATACTCTTATCATGTTTATTAAGATACAGATTTTTTGTATATTTCAGAAGTTTTAATATTGAATTTGAATATAGATATGAAGGGAGGGTTTAATTTAAATCCTGAGTCTCCATATCAGTCCAATGTGGAGAATGATTACTGTAATAGAACATTATAGACCTCAACTGCACAGCATAATAATTCAACTGAGGCCTCCTCTGTGAGAAGGGAGACAAGTAGAGACAAACGGAGTCTGGACTTCCTGTTGGTCCATAGGAAATGTTACTGGACTTCCTGTTGGTCCATAGGAAACGTTACTGGACTTCCTGTTGGTCCATAGGACACGTTACTGGACTTCCTGTTGGTCCATAGGAAACGTTACTGGACTTCCTGTTGGTTCATAGGACACATTACTGGACTTCCTGTTGGTCCATAGGAAACGTTACTGGACTTCCTGTTGGTCCATAGGAAACATTACTGGACTTCCTGTTGGTCCATAGGAAACATTACTGGACTTCCTGTTGGTCCATAGGAAATGTTACTGGACTTCCTGTTGGTCCATAGGAAACGTCACATCTTTTTCCTAATTTGTGAGAAGAATTCAGGCGGAGGTGAAAGAGCAACATTCTGAAATATATAGAATAACTTTGGCAATATATTTATTTTTATTATATGTGTTCTTCCAATCATAGATTCTGGTAACAGCATCCATCTTTCACTATCAACAACCTGATCAAGATCTGAAGAAATGTGAAACCCCTAAATATTTAAAATCGTTAACTATCTTTAAACTGTTTAATGTATTTCTATATAATCTTATATTATAGCAAACCCAAATTAGCAGAAGGAAACTGATTAGGTTAACGAGTCGCTGAAATACTTTTTGCTCCAAGTCTTCTAAGGTGTCGCTTCCCTTCCTCTACAGACTGCTAAAGATTTTTGGGTTAGGAATATTGGATGGAAAGCTTCAGTGAAGTCCAACTTCTGCTTTATTTAGGTTTGCTTTTTGACTTTCATGTTATCCTAATGTGCTTTGATCTGAAAATAATTTCCTCTTAGTCTCAGCTCGTTTCTCAGCTCCTTTCCTCTGATAGTTTTATTTTCTGCCCGGCAGTCAGCTGCAATTTTCTTCCCTAAAAACATGATTTACAAAAAACAAATTTCCTTTTGGGCATAATAAAGTAATTTGAACTTTAATAAACTGAATCCCTTATGTGAAGGACGATGTAAGCTGGATTTGGTTTTCATGAAGCTTCATAGCAGTGAATAAAATGCATGCTGTGATGTTTTTTCCCCACTTTGAAACTTTGCAATTCTAGCAAGTATTAAGTTTTAATGGCTCAACATGTTAAGATGTTAATGCAGGATTCATAATGTTGCTGTTAGTTAAAGATAGAAGCTTGAATCCAGAACATTTTCTATTGTCTGGTTTGTCAGAAATGAACCAAACCTTTGATGTTTTTATTTGTTTTAGTCATGTTAGCATGTTGATTAGTTTTGGTCAGTATTAACTGGATCTGTATAGTTTTTTTTCTCACCAAAGATTCAATAAAGCAGGCTTTTAAGTTCCCTGCTTCTTTTTTAATGTGAATTCTTTTATAGGTCCAATATTTTGCTCTGTTGGGTTCAAAGCTTTGATATGCAGCTTGTTCCAACATCAAAAAGGGACTGAATGAATAAAACACATCATTTACTGCATCTATGGCGGTCTATTTACCCTCGGGCTTATTCCTGCTCAGAGTGAATCCAGCATTTAGGTTTAATGGTGTCTTGGTTTATTAGAACAATAGGTCAATGCTGTCCTCTAAAGGCCTTTATATAAACCCCTGCTTCCTCTCATTGCTACTCATTAGGCAGAAAAAAAAGCTTCGCACTGGAAGAAAATAACCAGGGGAAACAACAAGGTTTAACCGGAACTAGAAAAGAACTTCAATGAAGCTAAAGAATAAAACTAATGACTAAATAAAGAATTTCCAAACACAAAACTGGAGAATAGAAGGAACTGGAGATAACTGAACCCATGGAAAACTTAAAGAATAACTTGTTATGGTTTTCCAGGTTTGGGACTCTGAGTTTTTGGTTTTCGGTTTTCAGTTATTCTGTTTTGTTGATCTTTGGTTTATTTACCATTTTATGTATGTTTAAAAAGTCTGTAGTTGCTCTTTGCTGCCCCCTTGTGCCTGTTTCCTTTTCCCTAGCTCCTTTCTAGTCTCCTCCATCCACATCTGCTCCATATCAGCTTATTAGCCTGGTCTTTGTTCCGTGTCAATTCAATTCATTTCAGTTTATTTCTATAGCGCCAAATTCACATCATGTCATGTCAGGTCACTTTCCATTTCAACCAGATCATCCAGTCAGATTGATTCAAAGTTTTCTATCTCAGGAAAACCATCTGATTGCATCGACTCATTGACTCTTCAGCAATCCCTCACACTAAGCATGCTTGTAGCGACAGTGGAGAGGAAAAACTCCCTTTGAACAGGAAGAAACCTCCAGCAGAACCAGGCTCAGTGTGAGCGGCCATCTGCTGAGGCCCACTGGGGTTCAAGGAGACAGAAGCAGACATAGAAAAAGAAGCATAGATACAAAAGGCAACTGTCAACCAGCTCCACAGGCGGCCCCGTCCAGGAAACACACAACCAGGCAGACGAGCTCCGAGCCAGCTCCCATGTCAGAGGATGAAGAGAGCACATCCAGTTAGTCACAGTCAGAGAAACAGGACTACACTGGAAAACAGGCCAAGCTCCAACATCTAGAAACAAAGGTGTTGATGGCAGCAGCACAGCTGATATTTCTCTCCAGGATGGAGTCACAGCCAAACAGGAACAGACCAGATGAAGCTACTATGAGAAAAAGCAGAGAGAGCAGAACGTTAGAGATTTAACTAACAGATTCTGCAGAGTGGGAGAATAGAGAGAGAATGAAGCAGAATGATGAAAAAGGGGTCCCTATGTCCTCCAGCAGTCTAAGCCTATAGCAGCAGAACTATAGAGATAGATTAGGATAACCTGAGCCACTCTAACTAGAAGCTTTATCAAAAAGGAAAGTTTTAAGCCTAGCCTAAAAGTAGACAGGGTGTCTGCCTCACAGACTAAAACTGGTAGTTGGTTCCACAGGAGAGGAGCCTGATAACTAAAAGATCTGCCTCCCATTCTACTTTTAGAAATTCTAGGAACCACTAGTAAACCTGCAGATTGAGAGAGAAGTGCTCTGTTAGGAACATAAGGAACAATCAGATCTCTGATATCAGATGGAGCTTGGCCATTTAAGGCTTTATATGTGAGAAGGAGGATTTTAAATTCTATTCTGGATTTAACAGGAAGCCAATGAAGAGAAGCCAGGATAGGAGAGATATGATCTCTCTTTTTCATTTTCATCAGAACTCTGGCTGCAGCATTTTGGATCAGCTGAAAGCTTTTAACTACAGTTTGTGGACTTCCTGATAGTAAAGAATTACAATAGTCCAGCCTTGAAGTAACAAATGCATGGACTAGTTTCTCAGCATCACCCCTGGACAGGAGATTTCTAATTTTTGCAATGTTCCTCAGATGAAAGAAGGAAATTCTAGAAACCTCTTTGATCTGGGATTTAAATGACAGGTCCTGATCAAAAATAACACCAAGATTTTTTACTTTATTATCTGAAATCAGTTTAATCCCATCCAAATGAAGTGACTGGCTAATCAGCTTCTTTTTCAGAGACTCTGGTCCAAAGATTATAACTTCTGTTTTGTCTGCATTCAGAAGCAGAAAGTTAAGAGTCATCCAGGTTTTTATGTCTTCAGACATGCCTGTAATCTATGTAATGGGTTAGCTTCATCTGGATTATAGACAGATATAGCTGGGTATCATCAGCATAACAGTGGAAATTAACACCATGCTGTCTAATAACTACCAATTGGGAGCATGTATAAAGTAAAGAGAATTGATCCTAGCACTGATCCCTGTGGTACTCCACAGGTAACCTTTGAGCATGAGGAAGATCTATCATTAACATAAACAAACTGAATTCGATCAGATAGATCAGATTTAAACCAGTCTAGAGCTGTTCCTTTAATTCCAACAAAATATTCAAGTCTTTCTAAAATAATATTATGATCAACTGGATCAAATGCAGCACTAAGATCCAACAGGACGAGCACAGATACAAGTCCATTATCTGAGGCCATGAGAATATCATTAGTGACTTTCACCAGAGCTGTTTCAGTGCTATGATGAGCTCTCAAGCCAGACTGAAACTCTTCAAAAAGTTCATTATGGTGGAAGTGATCGCAAACTTGTTTGGCAACTACTTTCTTAAGAATTTTAGATCAGAAAGGAAGATTGGATATAGGTCTATAATTGACCAAGTCATCTGGGTCAAGAGACGGTTTCTTAAGCAGAGGTTTAATTCCAGCAACCTTAAAAGCCTTTGGTACATATCCCTGTAACGGAGATAGATTAATCACATCTAAAATGGAGGAGGAGATCAAAGGGAATACCTCCTTAAATAACCTGGTTGGAACTGGATCTAACATCCAAGTTGAAGGCTGAAATGAAGACAATAATTTTGCTAACTGAAAGTTCAGTCTAAACCAGGTTCAGATTCCATGACTACCTCAGGTACAATCGCGGATAGAGGAGTGCTAATTATCTTATTTTTAATAAGATCAATCTTATTTATAAAGAATCCCATAAAATCATTGTTGCTAAGAGCAGGTGGAATGGACGGTTCAACAGAGCTATGGCTCTGGGTGAGTTTGGCAACTGTCTTAAAAAGAAATCTAGGATTATTCTTATTCTCCTCTATTAATGAGGAGAAATATGCTGCTCTTGCTTTACAAAGGGTCCTCTTATACAGCAGTAAACTATTTTTCCAGACTAGGAAGGACTCCCGCAGGCCTGTGGAGCGATAATTTCTCTACTAATATCTACATAAATGGAATACCTAATACGTTTTTATTAAAATAGTTATCTATGATTTCACTCAATACTCATTTTCTCTTTACCCCATATAACTTAGAATGTAGTTCTGACTGTTAGAGGGAAAAAATGGTAGGGGTGGCCACAGGGGTGGCCAATGATTGGCTAAGGGTGGCCCTGGCCGCCCATCTAGCTCCGCCCCTGAACAGCAGATGATCTTTTTTTTTTTTTTTTTTTTAACAGTGTCCTGTCTGGCGATGTTCCAATAAGAATAATTGTCTTGATGCCAAAAAAAGCCCAACAGATTTTACTTTCACAAGCGGAACACTATGGCTATCGCCATAGTGTTCCGCTTGAATTATGCATATAAACAGCTTTACCATAATTCATGCATGGAGTCTTAGAGATTATATGGACACTGCAATGTAAGTAGAACAGGAAAGGAAAAACAGGAAAAAAGATGAAAGAAAGAGGAGATAAAAGGGACATAATGATAAAATATCTTCAGTCTGCTTCATCACCTACAAAGAGATGCAAAAAGAACAGCACAACCAACAGATATAGTGTAAAAGATACAACAAGTAACACCTAGATACTATTGCTGAAGCGCCGGGGGACCCCAAGAACAAAGGCCCCATGGCACCCCACTCCCCAGCGGGAGCCCTGGCCAGGCCCCGGGGGATAGTCGCCAGGAATAAGCCAGTGTCTGCCTGGGCATCCACCAGTGCACCAGTGGGGAGGGGAGCAGTGTCACCGCCATACTAACCCATCTAGTTCCTGCTTCGAGCCTGGCCCCCCCACCCCGCACCCGAACCAGACAACCACCAGCAGAAGCCCCCCCACCAGAACTGAGCCCACTTCTCCCACACAGACCACCCAACAAGAATCCCCCAACCCCCCCAGCCCCTTTCATCTGGTTTGGTCTGCCTCAGTTTCCGTAGGCTTGTGAACTCGCAGGCGCGCACTTTTAGGAAATCCTATACACTACTGTTTATGCTCTAAAAACATTCTAAATGATTTCGTTTCGAGTAAATTATGGACGCTACCCACTCAGGACAGTTGGAATACATTGGACGAGCAGAATGGAGGACTTATTGACACGTTTTTTGTGGACTTTTATGGACCTTTCTGCCTCGGGCGCCATAGACCTCCATTATTTGAATGTCAGCAGACAGCAAGAAGCCTCCCAGATCTCCAGATGCATTTGAGATATCAAAAAAGTACTCCAGAGTGTTGTTCAGCATGGGGGTGAGTAGAAAATGAAGGCTAATCATGTTTTGGGTGTACTATTCCTTTAAGACGTGGTTATCAGGAACAGCTGAAAAAGAATGCCCTGCAAGCAACTGAAACGGGGCTCCATCAGGCTGATGAAATCCTTGAGCGACAGGATGAAGTTACACATGAGGCGACAGAGAACCCTAACCAGCAACAGACTGACACGCAGAAGGTTGCTGAAAACGTTGGCCGGCCAAACACCAAGGATGACACAGAAGGTGGTCGTCAGGAAGGACAGACAGAATGTAACCTGTGTGTGCTCATGTGTGCAGAGATGAACCGTCTTTTGGAAGAAAACAGAGAGCTGCGGCCTGAACTTGATGAGCTGCGGATCTCTGATTGTTGGGATCTGGAGAATCACCACCTTTCTCCAGCAGGGTGCGCTGTGGGTCTCCTGGGCTGGAGCCTCCAGCACACCTGATGCTCATCAGCCCATCAGGAGACCTTCCTACATAAGCAGCAGCCAGACCTTCCTTCAACGCCGCAGTGTTGACCAAGTTTGGTTAGCAAACCAGAGCCTCTGTCATTTTTAGAGAATCTTAGTTGGCTCTAGAGAGAAACTAGATTCTAACCAGCCTTTGTCTTCTTTGCTCACAGGAAACCCAGAAGCTCTGGATGAGCTTTGCCTGGAAACCTGCCTGCTTGCCCAAGGAAGCCAAACCATAAGATATCAGTCTGGATTCCTCCTACAGCTCTCAAGGAAGAGCTAGTAAACCAAGTCAAGGTCAGAAACTCACGAATCAGAAGCTAGACGCTGCTGCTGCTGAGCTCCCTGCTGAATCCATAGTCTCTGGACCCAACCGGTTCCCCCCCCCTCTCAAAGGATCTGCCAGAACCTCTCCAAGGTACATTCTAAATTAACACACTCGACAAGCCATCTAAACTGCTTGGCTAATCAAACTATCCATCTCTGCATATATGAGTGATTCCAGTCCCGGACCTGTACCAGAACCAGTTCATATTTCTCTGTGTGTGCCTTTAATAAAATGTTGAACTTCTACCCCTGACTCCGTGGTGTGTTCTGCATATGGGTTTATCAGAAAGCCATCATGACAGAACACTGCGGCCATTAACAAAAACCCAGCAGATCACCTCCGGAGGTAGCTAGAGAAACTAGCTACCCATATCCATGAAAACGATTCAACCTTCCGTGAATTAAACATCCGATTGGAGTTTTATAACCTAACTTTTTGAGAATCTGCAGGCTCCATGAGAATCGCAACATGGCGTCAGCTCAACTTCCGGTTCCGGAGTCAACTCCGCCTCAAGGGACGGAGCCAGTCTCGTCACTTCCGGATTTCCGCCCGTCACTTCCGGTTTCAGTTCCAAGGTCAGAATCTGTTCCGTCACTTCCTTATTTCCGTCCCTCACTTCCTGAAAAGTATTCTGGCATACCTAGTAGATTTAACGGGTTCCTGCTTCAGTGCAAAATGTTTTTTGAACTCTCTCCCTCCAGTTTCCCAAACGATAAGGAAAAGATAACCCTTATTCTGTCCCGATTATCAGGAAAAGCCCGCAAGTGGGGAAAGGCCAATTTTCCTTCAGAAACCAGTACATATGAAAATTTTTTGAAGAAATTCTCTCTAACCTTTTTTGAATCTGCTAAATCCCAGGATCTGTCAAACTTCAAACAGGGGGATAGATCTGTAGAAGAATTCTCCGTTGATTTCCAGGTCAGAGCCGCTATTTCCGGATGGACTGATTCTATGCTCGAAAACATTTTCTACCACGCCCTAAATGAAGACATTAGGAATGAGCTGGCTAAGATCGAGGAACCAGAAACCCTAGATGAGCTCATTTGTATAGCAGACCACCTGGATAACAAGATACGAGTCAGAGCCAGTTCTAGATCCAGGACCCCAGTCCAACCCAGCTCAACCCAGCTCAGTCCAGTAAAGCTCAGTCCAGTCCAGTCCAGCTCAATTCAGTCTGGCTCAGCCCAGTACAGCCCGGTTCTGTCCAGTCTAGTCCTGTCCAGTCCAGTCCAGACCAGTCCAGATCAGCCTTGCCCTGTACAGCTCTGTACAGCCTTGTTCAGTCAATCTCAGCCCGTTTTAGTCCGTTTCAGCCACCACTTACACGATCACCAGTTAGAACCATCCATTAGGAACCTTAAAATCAAACCACAGATCACAACCCAAACAGTCAGACCTCCCGTAGTCCATGAGTCTGACCTTTGGAACTTCTATTACGGGGATAGAGATGACCTCTTCCCCTTCTTGTCACCTCACCATAAACAATCTTACCCAGTTTCTTAGTCTGTTAGCTTTTCAACTAAACCAGCACCTGAATCCACTTACACACCAGTTAGCCTTTTTCCACAGTCAGTCTCTGAACCTGTTAGCCCAGCTCCTAATGAACCCCGATGTAAGAGACGGCGGCGCCGTAAGCCAGCTCTGAGCCGTCTAGAGACCCCTGAACCAACTCTGAGCCGTCTAGAGACCCCTGAGCCAGTTCTGAGCCGTCTAAAGACCCCTGAGCCAGCCGTGAGCCGTCTTGAGTCAGTTCTGTGCCATTTCGAAACCCCTGAGTCAGCTCCGGGCCATTTTGAAAACCCTGAGCCAGCTCCGTGCCGTTTAGAGACCCCTGAACCAGCTCCAAGCGGTCTAGAGACTCCCAAGCCAGTTCTGAGCAGTCTAAAGACCCCTGAATTAGCTCTGTGCCGTCTAGAGACCCCTGAGTTACCTCTGTGCTGTCTAGAGACCCCTGAGTTACCTCTGTGCTGTCTAGAGACCCCTGAGTTACCTCTGTGCTGTCTAGAGACCCCTGAGTTACCTCTGTGCTGTCTAGAGACCCCTGAGTTACCTCTGTGCCGTCCAGTGACCCGTGAGCAGAATTTTAAAGAGGTATGTGATTTTACGCCTCCCAGGACTTTTCTGCAGGCGCCCCTGACCGCCAAGGTTTCTCTGCGAGCATCACCAGCCTCTTCAGAGACCGAACCTTTACCGCTACGGGCGGTTTCTCCCTTGCTTGAGTTGGAGCCACAGTCGGTGGTCTCCTCTGTTCCAGATGTGGAACCACAGTGGGTGGTTTCCTCTGTTCCGGAGGTGGAGCCACAGTCGGTGGTCCCCTCTGTTCCTGAGGTGGAGCCACAGTCGGTGGTCTCCTCTATTCCCGAGATGGAGCCACAGTCGGTGGTCTCCTCTATTCCCGAGATGGAGCCACAGTCGGTGGTCTCCTCTGTTCCCGAGGTGGAGCCACAGTCGGTGGTCTCCTCTGTTCCCGAGGTGGAGCCACAATCGGTGGTCACCACTGTTCCTGACGTGGAGCCACAGTCGGTGGGCTCCTCTGTTCCTGACCCGAAGCCGCAATCGGCGGGCTTCTCTGATCCAGAGCCGCAATCGGCGGGCTTCTCTGATCCAGAGCCGCAATCGGCGGGTTCCTCTGTTCCTGACCCGGAGCCGCAATCGGCGGGCTCCTCTGTTCCTGACCCGGAGCCGCAATCGGCGGGCACCTCTGTTCCTGACCCGGAGCCGCAATCCGAGGGCTCCTCTGTTCCTGACCCAGAGCCGCAATCGGCGGGCTCCTCTGTTCCTGACCCGGAGCCGCAATCAACGGTCTCCTCTGCTCCAGTCCAGGAGCCGCAGTCGGCGGTCTCCTCTGTTCCAGTCCAGGAGCCGCAGTCGGCGGTCTCCTCTGTTCCAGTCCAGGAGCCGCAGTCGGCGGTTTCCTCTGTTCCAGAGCTGCAGTCGGCGGTTACCTCAGAGCCTGTTCCAGAGCCGCAGTCGGCGGTCACCTCGGAGTTTGTTCCAGAGCCGCAGTCGGCGGTCACCTCGGAGTCTGTTCTAGAGCTGCAGTCGGCGGTTACCTCAGAGCCTGCTCCACAGCCACTTAAGAGGAGACGGGGTATCCCATGGGGCTACCTACTGAAATTGGAGCGTCATCCTCCTAAGAAGCTGCTTCGCCTCCGGCCCCGTGGCAGGCCTCCAGAGCGTCAGCTTCGCCTCTGGCCCTGTGGTCGAACCCCAGAGTGTCCGCTTCGCCTCCGGCCCCGCAGCTGGTCACCTAAGACTCTGCTCCGCTACCGGACCCTAGGCCGGCCACCTAAGACTCTGCTCCGTTTCCGGACCCTCGGCCGGCCTCCAGAACCTCTGCTTCACGGCCGGTCACCAGAACCTCTGCCATGCCTCCGGTCCGGCGGTGGTCCCCCTAAGACGCTGCTTCGTCTCCAGCCCCGTGGTCGGCCTCTGGAGCGTCAGCCTTGCTTTCTGCCCCGCGGTCGGCCCCCTGAGCATCTGTCTCATCTCCGGTCCAACTGCAGGCCTCCTAAACTTCTGCCACGTCTTCGGACCTGCAGTCGACCTCCAGAGCATCGGCCTCGCCACCGGCCTCGCGGCAGGCCTCCTGAGCATCTGCCTCACCTCAGGCCCAACGGCCGGCCACCAGAGACTCTGCCCCGCTGCCGGCCCCACGGCCGGCCACCTGAGAATCTGCCTGAGAAATTGTCTGAGACTTTCTTTGCTTTCATCCACTGTAAGTGGATCGTTTTTTGTTCTGGATTCAGCTTTTGTTTTTTGCCCTCCCTGCCTGGTTCCCCCTCCGCCCACCCTGGGTGGGTTGTTTTTGGTTTTGGACTCTGTTTTTGTCGTTTCTTGCCCTCCTTGCCTGGTGCCCCCTCCGCCCGTCCTGGGTGGGTTGTTTTTTGTTTTTTCCTTTTTCGGGACTAGTTTTGGTGCGTCTTGTATCTGCCCTTGAGGGGGGGGTACTGTTGGGATCTGGAGAATCACCACCTGTCTCCAGCAGGGTGCGCTGTGGGTCTCCTGGGCTGGAGCCTTCCAGCACACCTGATGCTCATCAGCCCATCAGGAGACCTTCCTACATAAGCAGCAGCCAGACCTTCCTTCAACGCCGCAGTGTTGACCAAGTTTGGTTAGCGAACCTGAGCCTCTGTCATTTTTAGAGAATCTTAGTTGGCTCTAGAGAGAAACTAGATTTTAACCTGCCTTTGTCTTCTTTGCTCACAGGAAACCCAGAAGCTCTGGATGAGCTTTGCCTGGAAACCTGCCTGCCCAAGGAAGCCAAACCATAAGATATCAGTCTGGATTCCTCCTACAGCTCTCAAGGAAGAGCTAGTAAACCAAGTCAAGGTCAGAAACTCACAAGTCAGAAGCTAGACGCTGCTGCTGCTGAGCTCCCTGCTGAATCCATAGTCTCTGGACCCAACCGGTTCCCCCCCCTCTCAAAGGATCTGCCAGAACCTCTCCAAGGTACATTCTAAATTAACACACTCGACAAGCCATCTAAACTGCTTGGCTAATCAAACTATCCATCTCTGCAGATATGAGTGATTCCAGTCCTGGACCTGTACCAGAACCAGTTCATATTTCTCGGTCCATTTCAAATGCTTCTGTTAACCTTCATGCGTCTGAGATTGGATCTGCCCTCACAACACCTTGCTTATCTCTTCCGTGTTTCACCAAAGACAGTGTACAGAACATTCAATGAAATGGTGTCATTTTTATATGCAAATCTAAAGCATGCAATTGTGTGGCCAGATAGAGACACCTTGCACAAAATTATGCCTCATCAGTTTGTGGAGGCCTTTGGACAGAGTCACAGTGATTAGTGACTGTTTTGAAATTTTCACAGAGAAACCAGCTAATAAATGAATGCCAGATCAAGTACTGTTTCAACTTTATTCTTCTTTTTTTATTCTTCTTTTCACACAAATAGAATTTTGCTTCTTTAAAGTTAATTTTGAAAAATAACAGCAAAACAAATATAAGTTTCACTATCACTGCTTCTGAATGCAGACAAAACAGAAGTTATAGTCTTTGGACCAGAGTCTCTGAAAAAGAAGCTGATTAGTCAGTCACTTCATTTGGATGGGATTAAACTGATTTCAGATAAAGTAAAAAATCATGGTGTCATTTTTGATCAGGACCTGTCATTTAAATCCCAGATCAAAGAGGTTTCTAGAATTTCCTTCTTTCATCTGAGGAACATTGCAAAAATTAGAAATCTCCTGTCCAGGGGTGATGCTGAGAAACTAGTCCATGCATTTGTTACTTCAAGGCTGGACTATTGTAATTCTTTACTATCAGGAAGTCCACAAACTGTAGTTAAAAGCCTTCAGCTGATCCAAAATGCTGCAGCCAGAGTTCTGATGAAAATGAAAAAGAGAGATCATATCTCTCCTATCCTGGCTTCTCTTCATTGGCTTCCTGTTAAATCCAGAATAGAATTTAAAATCCTCCTTCTCACATATAAAGCCTTAAATGGCCAAGCTCCATCTGATATCAGAGATCTGATTGTTCCTTATGTTCCTAACAGAGCACTTCGCTCTCAATCTGCAGGTTTACTAGTGGTTCCTAGAATTTCTAAAAGTAGAATGGGAGGCAGATCTTTTAGTTATCAGGCTCCTCTTCTGTGGAACCAACTACCGGTTTTAATCCGTGAGGCAGACACCCTGTCTACTTTTAAGGCTAGGCTTAAAACTTTCCTTTTTTATAAAGCTTCTAGTTAGAGTGGCTCAGGTTATCCTGATCTATCTCTATAGTTCTGCTGCTATAGGCTTAGACTGCTGGAGGACATAGGGACCCCTTTTTCATCATTCTGCTTCATTCTATCTCTATTCTCCCACTCTGCAGAATCTGTTAGTTCAATCTCTAACGTTCTGCTCTCTCTGCTTTTTCTCAGAGTAGCTTCATCTGGTCTGTTCCTGTTTGGCTGTGACTCCATCCTGGAGAGAAATATCAGCTGTGCTGCTGCCATCAACACCTTTGTTTATAGATGTTGGAGATTGGCCTGTTTTCCAGTGTGGTCCTGTTTCTCTGACTGTGACTGAGTGGATGTGCTCTCTTCATCCTCTGGCATGGGAGCTGCCTTGGAGCTCGTCTGCCTGGCTGTGTGTTTCCTGGACGGGGCCGCCTGTGGAGCTGGTTGACAGTTGCCTTTTGTATCTATGCTTCTTTTTCTATGTCTGCTTCTGTCTCCTTGAACCCCAGTGGGCCTCAGCAGATGGCCGCTCACACTGAGCCTGGTTCTGCTGGAGGTTTCTTCCTGTTAAAAGGGAGTTTTTCCTCTCCACTGTCGCTACAAGCATGCTTAGTGTGAGGGATTGTATTTGAGTCAATGAGTCAATGCAATCAACTGGTTTTCTTTAGATAGAAAACTTTGTATCAATTTGACTGGATGATCTGGTTTAACTGTAAAGTGCCTTGAGATGACATGTGTTGTGAATTGAAGCTATATAAATAAACTGAATTGAAACTTCATATTTTAACAATGTTTCTGAAGTTGTAAAAATGTGTGTACAATAAAGAGGGGAGTTTGAAATTTGAAACAAGCGTTATTATCTTTTCAATCAAGCAGAGAATTTATGAAAATGCAATACAAAATCTCAAATACATAAATAATGCAGAACAGTGCAAAGCTTCAAATGTTTTACTTTGTCTTCCTCCGTCGTATATAGCAGATTGCTCTTTAGATTAAATTAGAAGATTTTCATTTTCCCTGGACTTGTTTTCACTGTGGTCTGTGGTCTTCCGTAGAGATATTACCTTACAGGTGATATCTGTGAAGAAGACTGCAGATCCCAGTGAAAACAGGCCTGGGTAAAGTGAACAGCAAATACAGTGTTCAACTTATCAATGTGCAAAAATTATGACAAGTTTTTCCGTTCAGTCTGATGAGCAGCACAAACTACTGTAATAAATGCAGCTGTAACATTTATGGGCTAGGCAGTGTCGTGGGAAAATTTATATCTTTCTCTATTATATATTAATATTCATATTTACTCACTATAAAAGTTTTCACTCAGTCTGTTTCTCTCTCAAGGCCACACCATTCCCTGCAGAATGTTGTTTGTAGAGCAGACATAGCTTCTTCCCATAACAATCCAGATCCTTTCTCAAGGTTTATTCATAACATGTTACTGTCTGTAATTAGTTATGACTCTGACTGCTTTCCATTGTTGTAACTAGGGGGGGACGAATCCTGCCCAGATCAGAACAGAGCAGAATGCTGTGCCATGAGGGCTGCATGATGACTGTTCTCTCTTTGCAAAGATCTGAATAAATGTGCCGACTGAGTGAAATCCATCGATTTCCGTTTATTTAACTAGGATGAATAGTTGAATACTTTTTTCCCACGACAGCAGCTAACTGCGATATCAGAAAAACAGTTGGTTAAGGAGCCTGAGGTGTGAATGAAAACACAAGGAAACTGTTTTAGTTTTTTTGCAAGTGTATTATTGTTTTTCCTTGTAAACAGGGAAAAAATAAGGGGCAGGAAAAAAAAACAACAAACAAACACAACAATTACAAATACACAAATCAATTCAAGAGTCCTGGGGTCTTGTCCTTTTTTAGCTCGCCATCAGTTGTTCAGGATCTGTGGATCTGATCCATCATATATTAAAAAAAAGGACCTAAAAGGCCAGAAAACACATTAAGTGTTTTAACAAACACAAATGCAACAAATAAAGTCAATACAACTATCAAATATCTAATAATTAAATATTTCAATCAGGTTAAATTAACCATAATTTAAATAAACAAGAATAATAATTTCAAACTAATCAATTAAGGTTAAACTTGAAAAGTTGAAATCAAAGTTAACTTTCAAAATATCAAATAAAATAAATTAACTCAAATACTCAAGCAGTGTGAGGAAAAGAAATTAAATAAATATACTGCGCAATATCAATTTAAATGTAGCTACATGATCCTATTTTCATTTCACAAAGTTCCCAAACACACACACCATACCAGCAGTTTAGTTACCTTAAAGCAGGGAGTGGGGCACACCCAACAGCAATCAGCTGTGACAGCCCAGGCACAACAGCAACTGTTCTAGTAAAACAATGCTCCAATGAGCAACCAAGCAGCAATTGCATACCAATCTGATACTGCTGGGCTAGGAACAAACTCACCAAGAAAGCAAATCAGTAGTTTCAGAGATTTGGATTATTTCCAGGGTGAAATGTTCAGCAGCCCCAATCACAGTGTTACAGGTGATGTAGTTTAACCTGGCTGGAGGCGGGGCTTTAAATAAGTTGAGGAGTTTGGGCAGAACAGGAAGTGGGCCCGCAAAAATAAAAGTCTTGATTGACTAATTGCGGGTTACAGGTTCCCCCCCTAAACTCATGTGCGTCCTCGCACATGCAAGCGGCTGGTGACACATCACACTGTCATATGATGCCGAGGTCATGGGAGTCTCATCCAGTTCCAGAGCAGATGTAAAAGCTGCACTGAGTCCTTGGAACAGGGACTGGATGCTTTGCAGAAGTGGATGCCCAAGTTTCGAATACTGCAGACGAGATGGTGGCTGACGTGTTCGAGTCGAGCATCGGACAGGAGGTTCAGGATCAGGACTAGAGAGTTCTGAAGCAGTAGAATCACTTAACATGCTGGTTTGTTCTGGAGGGGATGTAGCTTCTGGCTGAGGAGAGACGGGTCCTGATTGAGGGAAGGAGTTTTCCTCAAGAGGCTCAGAGTCGGCAGAATCTGCTGCATCTTCAGCTATTTGCTCCATGCCCAGTTCAGCAGTAGGTTCAGGTCAAGACTCTACTTCCTGTTCCTCAGCAACCATTCCTTCCATGGAGCCCTGTGAGTGCTGGCCAGGCGAATCCACAGGCATAGGAGCGATAGTAGATGGAGGAACAGGCAAGTCAACCTCAGTTGTAATTCTGGTGAGATAAGAGCTGGAGTAATCAGACAAAATCGGGTAAGAACACTTCTTCATTTTCATGATCTGGAAGATCTAAAGTTTCTGAAGTCACGGGTGCAATCCCTGTTGGCTTCATTTGGTCATGTTTGGAGGCTGGAGACAGGTAGCCACATGGCAACAGCAGGTCACGATCTTTGCCTTCTGGTTTAACTGTGTATACTGGAAGAGTGCCGGCTTTCTTCTGAATAATATACACATCCGACTCCCACCGGTCTGCGAGCTTGTGCTTGCCTCGTAGTTTGACATTCCTAACCAGGACTCTATCTCCAACTGAGAGTTCTGCGGCTGTGACTTGCTTGTCGAATCTGAGTTTGTTCTTCCACATGACTGTCTCAGAGTTTTCAGTTGCAAACTTGTAACTTTCTTTGAGGTGTGACTTGAGCTTTTCAACATACTGCGAATGAGATGTAGATGTTTTTTCAGACACAGGCAGTCCAAAGGTTAAGTCAACAGGAAGTCGGGGTTGTCGACCAAACATCAGTTCATATGGGGAAAATCCAGTGACATCATTTCTGTTTGGCTGTGATGTCACCCAGGAAAGAAACATCAGCTGTGCTGCTTCCATCAACACCCTTGTTTGTAGATGTTGGAGATCAGCCTGTTTTCCAGTGTGGTCCTGTTTCTCTGGCCGTGGCTGGGTGGATGTGCTCTCTTCATCCTCTGGCATGGGAGCTGCCTTGGAGCTCGTCTGCCTGGCTGTGTGTTTCCTGGACGGGGCCGCCTTTTACAGCTGCTTTTTGTATCTCTGCTTCTGTCTCCTTGAACCCCAGTCGGCCTTGGCAGATGGCCGCTCACACTGAGCCTGGTTCTGCTGGAGGTTTCTTCCTGTTAAAAGGGAGTTTTTCCTCTCCACTGTCGCTACAAGCATGCTTAGTGTGAGGGATTGTATTTGAGTCAATGAGTCAATGCAATCAACTGGTTTTCCTTAGATAGAAAACTTTGTATCAATTTGACTGTATGATCTGGTTGAACTGTAAAGTGCCTTGAGATGACATGTGTTGTGAATTTGGCGCTATATGAATAAACTGAATTGAATTGAATTTCGGGTACAGTTGTAAGCACGTACTAATGGCTTTACAAAGTCTTTCCAGTGAGTTTTATCATCTTCTTGCAGCGTACTCAACATGTTTAAGAGTGTTCGATTGAATCGTTCTACAGGATTGCCACGGGGATGGTAAGGTGTGGTCCTAATTTTTTGGATTCCTGTGATTTGACAGAGCTCTTTAATAGTGTGGGATTCAAAATCAGTGCCTTGATCGCTATGGAGACGCTCTGGCATTCCATAATGAACAAGGAAGTTCTCCCATAGCACTTTTGCTACAGTTTTAGCTCTTGATTTGGGGTTGGCACTGCAACAGCATATTTTGTAAAATGATCGGTTATCACTAGAACATTTTTGGTGTTACTTCGATCTGGTTCTATGGAAAGAAAGTCCATGCAGACAAGTTCGAGTGGTCTTGTGGTTTTAATGTTAACAAGAGGTGCAGCTTTCTCAGGTTGTGCTTTTCTTCGAATGCACCTCTCACAGTTCTTAAGTTTGTTGCAGACATCAACTGCCATATGTGGCCAGTAGAACCGTGATCTCACTAGGTCCAGAGTCCTCTCTGTTCCTAAATGGCCCATCTGGTCATGAAGCTGGTTGAGGACCTCAGACCGCCATTCCTCTGGAAGTACAAGTTGGTAAGTAAGCTCACCTCCAATGTTCCTTTTCCTGACGAGAACATTATTATGGAGCTCCAGACGTGTAAGCTCTTGCAGGAGTAATGGCAGATCGGGGAGCTGTTCCCTCAGAGACGGTGGTGGGTTTTCCCCTCGTTCCAACTGAGCGATGATGTGCTGAATGACTGGATCGGTTCTTTGTTTGTCAGCAATTTCACCTTCAGAAAAAGATGGCACAACAGGTGAAGAGAACTGCAGATCATTAACAAAACTGTCTGGTAAACTGTCAGTGTTAATGGAGAGAGTTTGCACAAGAGCAGCAACCTGGTCCAGGTTGGGTGAGCAGTTGTCTATCACATATTGCTTGAACTGAGTGTTGGTCAATGGAAATACAGGATGGATGTTCCAGATGTTGTTCAGTGAACTTCAAAATTCTCTCTTTCTCCTTCAAAGATAAAGGATCAGCCACCTGTTCAGCATGAGGTCGCCGAGAGAGACCATCAGCATCCGCATTTAATCTGCCAGCCCGATAAATGATTTTGAAAGTAAAAGTTGAAAGAGCAGAAAGCCACCTGTAGCTTGTTGCATCCAGTTTAGCAGAAGTTAGCAGATATGTCAGTAGGTTGCTATCTGTAACCACAGTGAAATCAGAGCCATACAGGTAGTCATAGAATTTTTCTGTAACTGCCCATTTGAGAGCCAGAAACTCAAGTTTGTGGGCAGGATAGCGACTTTCGCTGCGGGACAGACCTCTGCTGGCATATGCAATCACCTTGTTTTGCCCATCATGTTCTTGGTACAAAACTGCACCAAGGCCAGTAGAGCTAGCATCAGTGTGTAAAATGTAAGGTTTACCTGGGTCTGCAAATGCGAGAACTGGTGCCGTACTCAGCTTCTGGATAACCTCTTCAAAGGCCTGCTGGCAAGCAGTCATCCAGCGTGCAGCAAAAGGTTCTTTGGGGTCAAGGTAATGTTGCAGCTTATTTTGTTTTGACTTTTTCTGACAGGGTGGGTATCCAGCTGTTAGCTCATTAAGAGGTTTGACCACTGATGAGAACCCTTCCACAAACCGGCGGTAATATCCTGCAAAACCAAGGAATGATCTGAGCTCTTTAAGATTTTGAGGAACCGGCCAAGATGTTAATGTGGAAATCTTGTCTGGATCTGTCTCCACTCCATCACTTGAAACTACATGTCCAAGGTAGTTAACAGATGTCTGAAAGAAAACACACTTTTCAATTGACAACTTCAACCCAAATTCTTTCAGGCGTTGAAGAACTTTTTTCAGTCGGAGTTCATGCTCTTCTAAAGTTGGTGCAAACACTATTAAGTCATCAATGAAAACAAGCGCTTCTTTTAAATTCATGTCTCCCATGCACCGCTCCATGAGACGTTGGAAGGTGCTAAGAGCATTAGTTACTCCTTGAGGCATGCGGTTAAATTCATAAAATCCACGTGGACAGACAAATGCAGTTTTATTTTTGTCTGATTCATTCATCTCAATCTGGTAGTAACCTGATTTTAGATCCAATGTGGAGAACCATTTGCCAAAACTGGAGGATACATTTTCAGCACTGTCTGGCTCCAAAGCGTATGCATCTCTGATGGTCTGGGCATTCAACTTTCTGTAATCAATACAGAGCCTTACTGCACCATTTTTCTTCCGGACTACAACTATAGGAGAAGCAAAGGGTGAGTTAGATTCACGTATAACACCAGACTGCAGCAGTTCTTGAATGTGTTTACGCACAGCATCCACATCTTGGGGATGGATGGGTCTTGGTCGCTGTTTAAAAGCAGTGGGATCTGACAGCTTGATCTCATGCTTGACCTTATCTGTGCAACCAAAATCAAGATCATGTTTTGAAAAAACATCTGACATATTGTTGAGCATGGTTGTTATGCGTTGTTTCCACTCAGCTGAGAGCAGAGAGTTTCCAAAGTTCTAATTCAGCTTGGTTGGATTTAACTCTCCACTCTGGGAAGGTTGATGTACAGTCTGCTCTTTGTGAAGAATGGTCTGGATGGTACTGACTTCAGCGATGGCTGCTCTAGCTGGAATCACAATGTCATGGTCAGATTCATTAGTGATAACCACAGGCAGAGAAGCAGGCTGTACAGGAGGTAGATCCATAAGGCTAGATTTCACTATCAAACCACCAGGTAGAGAGAAAGAAGTTGGATGCTGAATAATTACTTCTTTTTCTCCTTGCAGTAATAGGCATATCAGAAGAGCATCCAACACAGCAGTTTTTTGAGCAGGAACAACCTGTGGGCTGGATGACTGCATTTTTAAAATGCCATGATAGTCATCAGTTGTTAGCTTATGCCTTATCTCCAAAATTGTATGCACTGCTCTATATCCAAAAGGCACAGGATGAAACCCAGCCTGTGATTGACAGCACTGGTCATAAACAATATCCAAAGTGCTGGTGCCAATCAGAACAGGAGGTTGTGATGACCGCAGGTCTGGAACGACCAAGGCCAAGGTATTGATGTCCATCTCTTCTCCTGCAAACTCCGCAGGAAATGTCAGACAGAGTTCCACATATCCAATATAAGGCACCCTCTGACCATTTGCACCTTCTATCTCCAAAATTTCATTTAATGATTTTATCTTATGATCTGAGAGATGGGTGTTATAGAAGGAATGCGAGATTGTGGTGACTTGGGAACCTGTGTCAAAGAGGCAATGAAAATTGATCCCTTTAATCTTCACCTCACCAGTACTTCTTGTGTCCACTAATCCTTTAGGTAATGGGAAATATGAAGATGAGTCTTTGTTAATGGGACATTCACTGGTTGCAGCTCCCACTTGTCCCTCAGTAAGAACTGCTTCTAGTTTAATGGTTTACTTTTCTCCCAGGACTGCTGTTTTTGTTTCAGCAGGTGGCGCTTTTCTTCAACCAGGCTGGAATTTGGTTGACTGGAACAGTTTGGGGCAATGTGACCATCCTGTCCACACTTAAAGCAGAACCAGGGCTTTGGCCTACTACTGGGTTGGCCAGATTTTGGTGTCTGTTTTTTCAGCTGATTCTCTGGTTTAGCAGAATTGGAGTCCTTGGACAACAGGGCTGACATTTGACTCTGCAGCTTTAGCATTTGCTTCCTCAAGTCTTCAATAGCACCCGAGTCTGACAGATGGCCACATGAGCATGCACTGGTGGTATGAGCTTGTACATTAACACAGTGCTTGACTGCTGGAATATGTTTTTTCATCAACATCTCTTTTGCCAACTGTCTGTCTTCCTCTGTTCTAAGTGTTAATAAAAACTCTGAAAAGGGAGGTGGTTGGTTTTTTTTTTCTTTTCTAGTTGAAGTTTGTTTATCAAGCTGTTATCCCAGCAACCCCTACAAAATTGTTTTAACAAATATTTGTCCATTTCAGTTGCTGGAATCCCACCACGCTTCACCACTGTACCGAGAGCTAACTGGAGTCTCTGCAGATAAGAAGAAGGTCGTTCCCCATGGTCCTGAAGCGTGTTTAAAAATTTTGCAAACAGCTCTTCTCCGTCCTCAACAGTAGCATATGTGGAATCAAGTACTTGCAAAAATTCTGCAGGCAGGGCATTGGGCCCCAAACCTCTCACTAGGTCAGCAGCTGGAGGTAGTAAACCTTCCAAAATGCACCTTGTAACATGTAAAGGTGCAAGACTTGGATCTGCATTTAAAAGTTCTATCCTAGACCTCAAAGATTCATAATCTGCCTCATGCTGAGGTTTTGGAAGCTTTCCTGAGAAGGTACGTAGTCTAAAGGAAGACAGAGGTTGAAAATTTACATCATCTCTGTGCAAAATGTTTTCAACTACAACCCTTTGGACCCCAGGAGGGTTTAGATCGTTCCCTGAGAGAGAAATTCTCGGCCCCACATTTGTAGCTGGATTTGGTTGAGTTTGTGGTCTTTGCTGGTTGGTGGTGGACTGATCTGATTGGTCTGAGGGAAGAGTCAACGTCCGAGTCTGACTGGATTCTCTGTCAGAAGCAAATATTTCAACTGCGGTCTCTTCATCATCAGCCTCATCAGGTTCCCCTCCGGTAGCCGCTATTCCTACATGAGCACTTATTTGTTCAAAAACTCCTCTCAGAACATCATCAAATGATTGTCGACTCTGCTGGGAAATGCGTTTCAGTTCATAAAGGTAATCAGGGGCTTGGGTTGTGTCAACTGTGGTTGTGGCAAGGCACTCTCTTGAGAGTGATTTAATAACAAATATAACATTGTCTGCAGCCTCAGATTTGTAAATATATGGTAAAAGCGATTTTGGCTTTTCCAAATCTGCAGGATTAACAAATTCAACGGCCAGGTTTTTATAAAATGGACTCTCACGTGCAGTAACAGTAAAAACCTTAACGTCACCATAGCGACGTTAAGGTTTTGATACCTTAAAGGAATTGATACCAATTCCTTCAAAGAAATCCATGTTTCAAAACAAAACAAAATACATTCACCAACACATTCACAGCATCAGGCTCCTGGCTAGCTCGCCAAAGAATTGTAACAGTTATGGGTTAGGCAGCTAACTACGGTATCAGAAAAACAGTTGGTTAAGGAGCCTGAGGTGTGAATGAAAACACAAGGAAACTCTTTTAGTTTTTGTATTATTGTGTATTGGGTGTATTATTGTTTTTCCTTGTAAACAGGGAAAAAATAAGGGGCAGGAAAAAACAATAAACAAACAAAACAATTAATAATACACAAATAAATCAATTCAAGAGTCCTGGGGTCTTGTCCTTTTTTAGCTCGCCATCAGTTGTTCAGGATCTGTGGATCTGATCCATCATATATTAAAAAAAAGGACCTAAAAGGCCAGAAAACACATTAAGTGTTTTAACAAACACAAATGCAACAAATAAAGTCAATACAACTATCAAATATCTAATACTTAAATATTTCAATCAGGTTAAATTAACCATAATTTAAATAAACAAGAATAATAATTTCAAACTAATCAATTAAGGTTAAACTTGAAAAGTTGAAATCAAAGTTAACTTTCAAAATATCAAATAAAATAAATTAACTCAAATACTCAAGCAGTGTGAGGAAAAGAAATTAAATAAATATACTGCGCAATATCAATTTAAATGTAGCTACATGATCCTATTTTCATTTCACAAAGTTCCCAAACACACACACCATACCAGCAGTTTAGTTACCTTAAAGCAGGGAGTGGGGCACACCCAACAGCAATCAGCTGTGACAGCCCAGGCACAACAGCAACTGTTCTAGTAAAACAATGCTCCAATGAGCAACCAAGCAGCAATTGCATACCAATCTGATACTGCTGGGCTAGGAACAAACTCACCAAGAAAGCAAATCAGTAGTTTCAGAGATTTGGATTATTTCCAGGGTGAAATGTTCAGCAGCCACAATCACAGTGGAACAGGTGATGTAGTTTAACCTGGCTGGAGGCGGGGCTTTAAATAAGTTGAGGAGTTTGGGCAGAACAGGAAGTGGGCCCGCAAAAATAAAAGTCTTGATTGACTAATTGCGGGTTACACAGCTATCTGTGCAACTGCCCACAACATCTGCCTTGTCACTGTAATAATAATATATAATATCGTTCCCTAGCAGCTTTAGAAAGTTTGTCTGGGTAGGGTATCCGTTCAGTTTTCTTGTTCTTTTCCATTTAACTGATAATCCTCGCTGCTGGCTTGCAGCGCTCTCCTCTTGTTTTCTGCTGTTTTGTTTTTCTTCCGCTCACCACAAAAATGGCGCTAGGGGGCGTGTCAGTCACGTGACTGATAAAGACCGATACCCCATTCGCCCCTCCGTCCTTTGGGGAGAGCAGACATGACGGCCCCAGCACCGGCAGGCCACCCAGGCCCTGCAGCAGCCCCCCACCAAGACCACCGACCAGGCGGCTCGCTCTTTCTTCAGGCCCCAGACTCTGGGCACAGGGGGTGTGAGAAAAATTTGAGAGGAGGTGGGGGGAGCCAACCGTGATGAGGCCCACGAAATAAGCCACCACCACCCCTCCCCCTCGCTGTCCTTACCCCCCACCCCCCAGACAATGCCCTACATAGATGTGTGTTGTGAAAATGTTGTTGATGGAAGTGTCTAAAATGCAAAATAAAACTGGGGTGGGGGACGTCATCAGAAGGTAGGGGCCTCCAGTAACGACCCCTCCCCAAAAACCTACATGTGTGATGGACCAGGCAGAGGGAGGAATCCAGGGATGGGGAGCAAGGGTCTGGGGGCTCACTAGACTCCCAGGGAGTCAGCTCCCCCACTGACTCCAATAGGCACCCCCGTTACCCAAGACGCCTCCGGAGAGGGGGGCACCACCAGTCGCACCACCATAGCCCATAGGCCAGGTACTGGCGGCAGGGCCCACCTACACTGACAATCCTCCCACCCCACCAGCCCACCACCACCCCACCCCCCCATCCTGTGCATCAAAAAAAAAAAGGGGGGGGGACCCTGGCTGGCCAGCCCATACATAGCAGATGGAGAGAGATTGACACCATAGCATTTGATGATTTTATCATTAATTAATGAGCTTGTTGCAGCCTTCAGGGAACGGATGACAAGCTGATGATGCAAACATACCCTGCAGCATCATCAGCAGTAAAATAAAGAGACCCTGAAAGTACAATGAGAGGAAATATTTATGTTTCTTAGACTCAGGATGAGATGAAGGAAATTTAAAGCTAAAAATGGGCGTTGCTGGTCGTGCAAAGGCACCGGAGCAATGAAATAATGATGAGTTTGAACTCAGACTAGCTTGAGTTACGTCCTCTGGTGTCTAAGTGAATTAGCTCCAACACCAGAGTGAATAAGAGGCGAAGGTAGAAGCAACAGAGCAGCAGATATAACAAAGGACCAAACTCATCACAGTGAGTATTTAGCCTCATATAGAGCTATGCAACTAGAGAGTATCAGGCTGGGTTAAAAAATGCTGAGATGTTTTTCTATTATTTTAAACAGTTTAGCCACAGAAGTTGGTTTTATAATTGATATTCCAACAAACCAGGCTGAAGGGGACAATAAGAGTGATGAAGATGAGGAGGATGATGATCCAGCGTCGTCGGCGGTGACAACATGCGGCAGCAGCGATGATTTCAGCGAAGGTTGGAACTTTGAGTGGAATCTGGAACGCAGCCCGAGTCCCGACTGGGAACCTGAGAACCGTGAAGCTGCTGACATCCAACCCAGGTGACCCCGTCACGCATTTCAATGACTTCACCTACACTTATATCACTAGTGAACACACCACCATAATATAGGTTTTTGTGATGTAGAAATGTAACAATAGAGCGAAAACGTTCAAACTATAGTTGGAGCAAAAGTTTGGTGGAGGAGGTATTATGCTGTGGGGTTTTTATTATTTGGATATGGCTCCTGCCTTTTCCAACATGGCCGTGTGGCGGTGCTCAGAGCCCGGATGTCAGCCAGGCCATCATCCCTCTTTGAGCACAGCGTTTACGTCTGGAACTTCGTTGGTGTCCTTTTCAGGTTTTCTGTATTCAGGAGTCACCATAGAAACATTTGGCAAAGCTTTTATGCCATAACTAGGATTTCCCACATAAAGACGTGCTGCGTTCACAATGATCGCCTTTTTAAAAGGTGCCTTTAGAGTTCGGGATCCTCGTCGCTCTGGTTGCTGAGCCGTTCTGGTCTTTGGTTGCATCTAAAGCGGCTTGGCTTCATTTGCTTTGAGGAGCGAGGAAACACAAAAGCTGCAACATATGCTTCCGATGGAAATTGTAAGGAAACCTTTCAAAGCGTACATGTTCAAATAAAAATACATTCTAGACCAGCGGAGTATAACCTCACGTTACATAATCTTTTTTTAGATGCCGGCAGCTCTGCAGAAGCAGTCGCTGCTAACATGTAGTGTCTTCTGATTGGTTGACGCTCCTCATTAAGCTGCAGAAGTTCAGTATCAGACGATGGGAAACAAGGCAGGACCTCTCCATGCTGCTTCGTGCTGTTCACCTTACACTCTGCATGTAAATGAGATGCTGTGATGCCCAGAATAACTTATATCACTCTATAATGTACAGGATAAAATATCCAGTACAAACGATTACCTGGTGGTCAGCCTTCCCAAAAGAGTTGAAGCTGCTATAGGGTGGACTAAATCATACTGGATTTAGAATGGGACGGGACCTAAGGTCAGATATAAAGGTTGCTTTTTTAAGGTCAAAGCTCAGTTTGGGATCCAGTCTCTCCTCCTATGGTGCATAAATCTCTGCAGTTTGGTACCAAAACAAACCCTGCCACTAAAACACACTGACAGGGTAATGAGAAGTAATTAATCAGAGCGCCAGAAGAAGTGTCCATTGCATAGAACTTGGCTTTAGTGAAGAGTGAAACACATTTTAGTTTATCAAAGGGCCTGTATGGAGAAAGGTGCCCCATTCAAAGCAGACTGTGGCTGAACCCAAATCCATCAGATTAGAATGAGATGGGCTGTGATGCTAAAGGAACTATAATAGGAAGCATACAGACTCCTTTTCCTACCTCCTTCCTTAATGCATGCACTATTCGGACAGCATTCATTGTGGTCAATTCTGATGCTAATCCACTTTTAATGAAGAGTCCTTCATTAAATTGATGTGTTTGAATTCAGACTAAAGTTGAACTTATTGACCACCAAGGAAAACAATATATCTGCTGCAAACACATTGCTGACACGGTGAAACATGGTGGTGTCATAGTGGTGTCATAGTTCACCTTTAAACTAGATAATTACCTTAAGGATGCTGTAAAAGCAACACTCAGGAGATTTAAGGGGAACATTTAAAGGTGATGGAATGTCAGAGTCCAGACCTCAACCCATTTCAAAATCAGTGGTTAGACTTAAAGTTCAGGAGCTAAAACTAAGAATGTTCCCTGGGAAATTCCTGGTGAGAAGTAATGGAAAGCTCATAGACTAAAGAAACCTGCTGCTCTAACTGCCACAAGAGGAAGCTCTACAAAGTGCCGACTACCGACATCCCAAGTTCCAAAAACTAATTTCAGGGAGATGCTAAGGAAAATAACAGACCTGTCCCTGTTATGGCCGCTGTACTGAAGGCATAACTCTCAAAGAAGTTCTAACGATGATCTGCGCTGGAACAGACATCGGTACTAATAGGTCCTTTGGATCTATTTCCTTTTTTTGTCCTTTAAAAATTCAGTTTGACTAATTATTTAAATACAATAAGGTGATAGTTTCAGTAGGATTAAGATAGGATCCCAGTTTTTATTTGCTAAAAGTTTGTTTTTCAAAACAAATTAAAAAAATGCTCTAATCTTTACAGCTACAGTTTTTCTTGAGTTGTAATTCAGATTTTATAGAAAACTGTAATGTTTACTTAAATTAAGTGAAAAACATCTAAAATTCCTAAATTATGAACCTCATAAGACATATAATTTTTATTGAACCTCATTGAAAAGAAATTTCCCATCATGCAGCTCTCTTAATATATTTGAATCTCTTGCCCTGGTTTTATTTTATGCTTTTCTGGGCCCCCATGAAAACACGCTGGCCCCCACATGGCCCCCTGGTCCATTTGGTCTAGATCCGCCACTGTTCCTCCCCTTCACTAGACGTGGATTTACTTTAGTATATTCTGCTGTAAAATCAGTCCTATATTTTGGATTTTTTACTGGAGGATTGAACCTCTGCCGTTTCCCAGGATGCACCGCTTTGAGTGGTAACTAGGTGACTGCCAGATATGGAGCCAAAACTGTTGATTTATTATTTGCAAATGTGTGGAGAGCTGCCCTGAGCGCAGGCTCACAGGCTGCCTCTTCCTGCAGCGGGAGTTCAGCACAACCTGCTGCACCTACACATACATACCACCAGGTGGCGGTATTGTACTGTATGTGACATTACCGCAGCAGGGCCGAGTTCAAATCACCGGCCAGTACGCTGCCACTAAGGGGTCAGTCTCTGCTGGCATCACCCACTATTCAGCAGAGACTGTCACCATAGTTGCTGCGTAGTCAGTGTTGCCAACTCCTCAGTAAGGAAAGAAGCTACTGGCTGTGCTAGAAGTCGCTGATTGATGTCATTGCCTAATTTGCATAATCTGGCACATGATGTGATGTGCATGTTATTGGCGCTTTGGGAGAAATAGCAATGTTAGAGAGAGACAAACACTCAGAATATATAGAGCTACTGTTTCTGTCCATTAATGTTTATTTATTTTATTTGTTTTTTTAAATTAATGTTTGTTTTATTACAATACTAACCCTCCTCCTTTACCCGGGCTTGGGACCAGCAAAATGAACCATAAAGAGGCACTATGGTGGAGTTTTTCCCCTTGTGGTCCATTAAAGAGCCTACAAATCATGGTAAAACATGAACATTTTGAACCATAAAATTTTTTACATTACATTAACATTAACAATCTAAATGGAACAAAAAAGACTACAAAGAATCAATGACAATGTGAGAAAATAATTAATATTATTTTTAAACTGATAAGATTTCCCTCCACACACACAGGCTGTGCTTTCCTGCTCATAGAAACAGTGGATCATCGTCATGTTGGTCAAGGAGCTGACGCCAGCGTGATCAACCTGCTTCGTCAATCCCGTCAGTCTGGACGCTGAGGGTAAACATGCTGCGGCTCTGACTGCAGCGCTGAGAAGGACTCCTGCAGAGCGGGAGGACGGGGTTGGGACGGGGGAGGCGCCCCACGGCATCACCTGCCGCTGGAGGACAAGAGTAGGAACGATACGTGCTTTCTACTAAGAGTCGCTTAAAGCCGCCAGTGACGCCAGAAACGTCGCTAGATTTGTCACTAGTCACTTTTTTGAAAAAGAATCACTGGAGAGTAGAGACTGACACGGGAGTGGATTTTCACTCCTGTCCTGTCCCACTCCAACAGAAAAAAATGGTGTCCCGTTCCGATCCCAGGCCAGAGTAGAAATCTAAATCCTGTCCCGTCCCACTCCTGGAGAAATTACTACCGCTCCCATTCAGAATGACTCCCGCTTCCGCACCACTCCCATTCTTGTTGTTTTATGCGCGGGTGAAAAACTTAGAGCGCAAGCACTGTTGGTTTTTGGGTCGTGTAGTTTTTTTGACTCGCATTATAGTGTAGGCTTCACAGAAAAAAACTACAAAATGGCGGCGCCAGTACTGGATTTTTTTTCTTTCTATTTTATTTAATTTTTTGGCATCCACCTAGTTTTTTTTAGTTACTATGCTCCCGCTCCCATCTGCTCCCGTTAATGTTTAATCCTGTACCGTCCGAATCACGTGATTGTTACTAATACTGACTCCCATCCCACGGGAATCCCGTGACCTGTGGGATTCCCGAAAAAATGTCAGTCTCTACTGGAGAGGTCTGAAAAGTGGCAAAATATAGCGACAAATTCGCTGAGTTGGCAACACTGTACGCAGTGGCCGGTGAATTGAAATCGGCCCTGCTGCAGTAATGTCACGTAGAGTACAATACCGCCACCTGGTGGTATGTGTGTGTAGGTGCAGCAAGTTGAGCTGAACTCCCACAGCAGGAAGAGGCAGCCTGTGAGCCTGCGCTCCGGGCAGCAAATCCAGATTACACATACAAATCCTATCTACGCATTCGCGGATCTCACACGGCAGAAGTGTAGCAAAAATCAGGTGTGTAAAAAGAGCCAACCGAGAAACCGCTGGACTGGTAACCAATGATTTGTCTGCATTTCTGGGTCTTGAGCTGAAAATATTTCAGACATAGTGTCTCTGTGTTTGTTTACAGATTGATCTACACATTTGCAAATCTTACTACAGATTTGAAAATCTCAGTACATATTTGTAAATCTGAATACAGATTTGTGGATTTTTTTTACACATTTGCAAACCGGATTACACACAGTATTTTTACACATTTGCAGATTATTTTACAGACACACAAATCTTCTCAAACATTTACACTTCCATTTACACATTTCCAAATCCCACTGCACACAAATCTAGATACAGATACACAACTCTCCACACACATTTGCAAATAATAAAGCAACAATGTTGGCGCCATAGCCAGAGAGTAAACCAAAACTTACTGGACTAAACCAATCAGCACTCTCTGACAGCCTGTCACCTGGAATGCTGGTGGAACAGAGCATTGCTTTGCACAGACAGGTTTCACAAGCAATCTCCTCCCCACACCCCTCTTTCTTATGTTGTCTTTGCAGTTGAAGTAGTTCTAATACACACATGGTGCATGAATTATTGTATTGCCTGCTCGCTCTCACTGGCATTAAAAAAAACACCACAGCGTATAGTTTAAAATCTGGGATAATTATCCAACTTGTGGGCATCCGTGAACAACTATCTATATCAGGGAGACTCCCGGAACTTCCGGGAGACTTGGGATGTCTGTGACTACATTGAGCGAACAGTTATGCAAGTTAAGTTTGTTGTTTGCCTCCAAACAAAAACATAACACATCTTCCAAGTTGTGGGTTGAATACCTTTGCAGGCCATTGTAAGGTGCATTGCATCTTTCTCTAGCTTTTCGAATCAGTGGAAGGATCTGCAGAGGAACCGATCCCTCAGTCCTCAGAGGCCTCCTGCAGGTCAACCAGAAATGACCCGACTGCACCCCTCCTTCCCAAGAGACACTGAGAGTTCCTGGATGGAAGAAAGGAGGGGTAGAGACATGTCCCGCCGTGCTTCAGGTCTGTAACACGGTGCAATGCCTTTATCCTGACAACATTTGGTTGCCATATGCCACTTTTGCATGTTAGAAAATATGATGAGAGGCTTGTATGATTTTTTTAGAGTCCAGAAGTGGCAGGGAAAAAGAGAGTGGTTACTTCTCTCAAGATGTGGGAATGCGACAAATGGAGGATGACACCAAGCGTACCTATCGCTATTATGAGAGAGGACATCCCCTACCAAGCAACTACATTCCTGAGCCCAAAGCCTGCGTCCCCTACCGGAATGTAAGTCTTGGACTGCCATCCCAAAGACGAAACCCAGAGACATATATGCAGGCAACTTGGAGAAGCGAGTCCCCACAGAGGTACACGTACCACTCCAACTTCAGACGAGGAACTGACTCTGTGAAGAACTCTCCATCGCGTCACAGCTCTTTGAGTCCAGACCGCTACAGGATGCCAGCGGCTTCTGTGGGACCTCAGAGAGGGAGGTCCCTCAGTAGGAGTCAGGCTCAGTCTCGCTCCTCATTGAAAAACTCCTTTCAAATTCAGTCTAATGGTCCTTCACGCCGCACGTCAGGCGGATCCAGCCCTTCCCACAGCAGATGGTCCATGGCCTCTCACAGTGCCTCGTCTCATAGACGCACAGATTCGGTTCTGTTACAGAGTCCTGAATATGAAGACCAGAAGATGTACAGTCGAGAGTCCAGGAGTCCGTCACAGGCTTCAAACAAGCACAGTTTGGATTCTGAAAAACTTTACAGAAATCTTGAGTCCATCTCTCGTCTTTATTTTTCTGCAGAAAGGCAGAATTCATATGAAGTATCTTTAGAGTCTCCTCCAAGCAGAACCCATGTGAACAGTTTGGGTAACACTCTGTCCTACAATAGCCGAGAAGTGTCTGCATGCGGGAAGGCCTACAGTCTACCGAGTCATGGCTCGCGAAGACAGCCTGACCACAGGTTGAGTCAATCCCAAGGATCCTGGCAGGGGTCTCCACATTCTTTACTGAATCTCCCATCATCGAATAGTTCCCCATCATCCAGATGGGACGGGGCAGGCTCCGATAATCTTGTGGGATCACCTACACATGTGGCAGTCTCAGACTCTGATAAGGCTAATGACGGGGTTGAAGCTTGGCAGGGGTCTTCACACAATTTACTCAGTCGCCCCCAGTCACAAGCTTCCTCTTCAGCCAGACAGGGAGCAGAGTCTCAGGGCGCTTCGCCATTATATTTTGCAGACACCATTAATGCTAACCAGGGAGATGGCTCTGGGCAGGAGGTTTCCCGATCTTTACTCAGCCGCCCTCCATCACAAGGTTCTCTGCCAGGATGGTCAGTAGACTCGCCAGTATGTGAATCTCCTTCACTGGGTGTGGTAACAGACACTGTGGACCCAATTATCAAGGTCAGTTCTGACAGAAGCAATAGCAGTGTCAGGCGAGGAATGGATGCCCTGTTGCTCCCGGAACAGAAGAAGACCATAGTAGACCCCGAAGAGGTAAATAACCCAGGATTATTTCTTTACTTTGGTAATTTTCATTTCAACAAATGTTAAATGTTCACTTTACATTCTAACTTAAAGGTTGGGATGACCATAGATGACTACATCATGCTGGCTCATATACCCAAGATCCAAGTAGAGTCAGAGGAAGATTTCACAGGTATCAGACGGAGAAATGAGAGTCCTAGTCCCTGCAGGAACCAAAGACAAAGATCATACAGGTTGGTGAATGAGGGGCTTGGTTTTCCTCAAGCATACCTAGAATCAGAACTAAACATGGAGAAGCAGCATTTAGTTCCTATGCTCCACTTATCTGGAACAAACTTCCAGAAAACTGTAAAAGTGCGGAAAGCCTGAGTTCCTTTAAATCAAGACTAAAAACACATTTGTTTAGGATTGCCTTCCACTGTTCTAGTTAAACAGTTCAACAAAAACATCATTAGTCCAACTGTTTTAATATTCTTTTTTGTTTCTGCATTTTTTATTTTATTTATTTTTTTATTTTTTCCTACTTGCTTCGATTCTCTTTTATCTTCCTGTATTTTAATCATGTAAAGCGCTTTGCATTGTCTTTGTACTGAATTGTGCTATACAAATAAATCTGCCTTGCCTTGCCAAGCATAGGATTCAGTTCAACTCTATTCAATTCTATTCAGTTTATTTCTATAGCTCCAATTCACATCATGTCATCTGAAGGCACTTTCCAGTTCACCAGATCATCCAGTCAGATTGATTCAAATTATTCTATTTAAGGAAAACCAGCTGATTGCATCGACTCATTGACTCTTCAGCAATCCCTCACACTAAGCATGCTTGTAGCGACAGTGGAGAGGAAAAACTCCCTTTGAACAGGAAGAAACCTCCAGCAGAACCAGGCTCAGTGTGAGCGGCCATCTGCTGAGGCCCACTGGGGTTCAAGGAGACAGAAGCAGACATATGTTGTGATTTTAAGTTCTTTTCTATTCCCAGCCCGCTGGGAATTTATATTTCCGATACTTTAAGATATTTATTTAATGACTCTTGGTCAGACTTGCTGATGGAAATGTAATGAGCATCTGACGAACACATGAACACTAATGTTATATCAGTGTTTAAATCCTTAGTGAATAAAGCTTGTCTAAGCTTTAGCAACAGCTCAACACATATTCCTGTAGCATAGCGTAGCATGCAGTCCATTCTTAAGCATCAATTAGCGTTGTCTTTACTCAGCAGTAAACACACGATATGATTAGCATCATCGAAAGACACATTGCTTGTTCTGTCCCTAATCATGCTATTCTGTCCCTAATCATGCCAGAACTGCAAACCTTTTCCATGTCCGTTTGGAAAGCTTGAGTTTCATCCAGTTTTGCAGCTCTGCAGTCAGGGACTCATGTCTCAGTCTCACAGCAGGGCATCATGGTTCTCATCCAGTTTGGCTCTAAAAGTTCTGAAACTCAAGAGAAATGTGTTGCAAAATTTTGTTTGCAGCAGTTTGGTTCTGAAAGGTTCTGACTTATCCTTGATGGTTCTGGGGATCTGGTTCCCCTGGGGCCCGCATCTCCACTGTGGGCAACAGTGGGCCCCAGCTTTGAGCGCAGGAGCAGAAGGAGGCAAAAGAGGCTGGAGCAGAAGAGAGAGAATTCTGTGTGCTCTCTGGTTTTCTGTCCTCACAGGGAGGGGGGTAGGTTTTCACACCTCTGCTGGTTTCCATGTGACTGCCTGTGGTTGCTTTTGCTGAAAAAGGGGGGGGGCTGCAGAAGTCCCGCAGCTGTTCTTCACCAAAGCTGTGTTTTCTCCTCTGGTCATCCTATCAAGATGAAATATGAAGACTGGTTCCCAATGGCCAAAAAGTATGATCATGGCATATGGCACAACACATAGAAAAAGAAGCATAGATACAAAAGGCAACTGTCAACCAGCTCCACAGGCGGCCCCGTCCAGGAAACACACAGCCAGGCAGACGAGCTCCGAGCCAGCTCCCATGTCAGAGGATGAAGAGAGCACATCCAGTTAGTCACAGTCAGAGAAACAGGACTACACTGGAAAACAGGCCAAGCTCCAACATCTAGAAACAAAGGTGTTGATGGCAGCAGCACAGCTGATATTTCTCTCCAGGATGGAGTCACAGCCAAACAGGAACAGACCAGATGAAGCTACTATGAGAAAAAGCAGAGAGAGCAGAAGGTTAGAGATTGAACTAACAGATTCTGCAGAGTGGGAGAATAGAGATAGAATGAAGCAGAATGATGAAAAAGGGGTCCCTATGTCCTCCAGCAGTCTAAGCCTATAGCAGCAGAACTATAGAGATAGATCAGGATAACCTGAGCCACTCTAACTAGAAGCTTTATCAAAAAGGAAAGTTTTAAGCCTAGCCTTAAAAGTAGACAGGGTGTCTGCCTCACGGACTAAAACTGGTAGTTGGTTCCACAGGAGAGGAGCCTGATAACTAAAAGATCTGCCTCCCATTCTACTTTTAGAAATTCTAGGAACCACTAGTAAACCTGCAGATTGAGAGCGAAGTGCTCTGTTAGGAACATAAGGAACAATCAGATCTCTGATATAAGATGGAGCTTGGCCATTTAAGGCTTTATATGTGAGAAGGAGGATTTTAAATTCTATTCTGGATTTAACAGGAAGCCAATGAAGAGAAGCCAGGATAGGAGAGATATGATCTCTCTTTTTCATTTTCATCAGAACTCTGGCTGCAGCATTTTGGATCAGCTGAAGGCTTTTAACTACAGTTTGTGGACTTCCTGATAGTAAAGAATTACAATAGTCCAGCCTTGAAGTAACAAATGCATGGACTAGTTTCTCAGCATCACCCCTGGACAGGAGATTGCTCATTTTTGCAATGTTCCTCAGATGAAAGAAGGAAATTCTAGAAACCTCTTTGATCTGGGATTTAAATGACAGATCCTGATCAAAAACAACACCAAGATTTTTTACTTTATTATCTGAAATCAGTTTAATCCCATCCAAATGAAGTGACTGACTAATCAGCTTCTTTTTCAGAGACTCTGGTCCAAAGACTATAACTTCTGTTTTGTCTGCATTCAGAAGCAGAAAGTTAAGAGTCATCCAGGTTTTTATGTCTTCAGACATGCCTGTAATCTATGTAATGGGTTAGCTTCATCTGGATTATAGACAGATATAGCTGGGTATCATCAGCATAACAGTGGAAATTAATCCCATGCTGTCTAATAACTCTACCAATTGGGAGCATGTATAAAGTAAAGAGAATTGGTCCTAGCACTGATCCCTGTGGTACTCCACAGGTAACCTTTGAGCGTGTTGAAGATCTATCATTAACATGAAAAAACTGAATTCGATCAGATAGATAAGATTTAAACCAGTCTAGAGCTGTTCCTTTAATTCCAACAAAATATTCAAGTCTTTCTAAAAGAATATTATGGTCAACTGTATCAAATGCAGCACTGAGATCCAACAGGACGAGCACAGATACAAGTCCATTATCTGAGGCCATGAGAATATCATTAGTGACTTTCACCAGAGCTGTTTCAGTGCTATGATGAGCTCTAAAGCCAGACTGAAACTCTTCAAAAAGTTCATTATGGTGGAAGTGATCGCACACTTGTTTGGCAACTACTTTCTCAAGAATTTTAGATCAGAAAGGAAGATTGGATATAGGTCTATAATTGACCAAGTCATCTGGGTCAAGAGACGGTTTCTTAAGCAGAGGTTTAATTACAGCAACCTTAAAAGCTTTAGGTACATATCCCTGTAACAGAGATAGATTAATCACATCTAAAATGGAGGAGGAGATCAAAGGGAATACCTCCTTAAATAACCTGGTTGGAACTGGATCTAACATCCAAGTTGAAGGCTTAGATGAAGACAATTTTGCTAACTGAAAGTTCAAAATTTAGTTTAAATTCAGTTTATTTCTATAGCTCCAATTCACATCATGTCATCTCAGGTCACTTTCCAGTTCAACTAGATCATCCAGTGAGATTGATTAAAAGTTTTCTATCTAAGGAAAACCAGCTGATTGCATCGACTCATTGACTCGAATGCAAGGATAGCAGCTCTGTAACATGTTGCAAACTTTTCACCAAACCTTGGAGTGAGATTTTGAAAGAATTTGGACAGGCAGCCATGTCAGGGTTAGATGAGGACAGGTGCAGTTATTGGTTGGTTAGAGAATTTTCAGAGAATTTCTCTGAAACAAAGTTATAAAATGTTGAATTTTTATAGAACAGTAAATGTTACTGAGTAACAATCAGTGATCTGTAGTTATGTGGAAAAACTTTCCTTTTTGCTCAGAATTCATGGTATTTTTTAATATCTAGCTCTCAGCACAGTGAACAGGTTGGCTTGGTCAAAAATACGGACTGGATATGAACCTGGCATGTCATTATGTGGTAGCACTAAGGTGGTGTGGAAAACACGGACTGGACTTTTATCAGCATGGTATTTTATATATAAATAAGTGGAATGTAGTTGAGTTTTAATGTCCGTCATTTTTTAGTGTGTAACATTGTGGATAAGCAGTGAGAGCGTGCAAAGGCAGTGAGATGCGTGAGTCTCACACCCAATGGGGGAGAACTGACAGCCATGATGTTGGAACCCAAATTAATGCTCTGAACTTCCAGATCAATTAGATCAATGTTTTTTCTCCCACACTGTTTACAGTTGATGACTGCTGAACTTTAAGAACTGGAAATGTCATGAGAGCTGCACTAAACTAAAGAGAGATAAGTTAAAAAGTGTTTAGCTTGGAGCCGATTGGGTCCCATATGGGGGAGGGGGGTCGATTGTTGTTGTCAAAGTGGAGATTTTTTACAAACACAAATCTGAAAACTGTGTTAGACGTTTTCCAGCCTTCAACAATTTTCACTCCTGATGCAGCTGCAGGTATTTCACTGTAAAATGTACTGAAGTTTATTTTCTTTCTAAAGGCATCAAGATGAGACAGATATCTATAGTCCAAGACTAAAGTTAGACGAGAGGAGGAGGGGCAGAGAGAGGGGGAGAGACAGAAGAGAAAAATGTCCAGACCTTGAAAGTGGACGATCGTCACGGAGACCGTCTGCTGGTTCCCTTCATGCACAGGTAAAAGAAAAGTCAGCAGGGTCGTCCTTCAAAATGTTCAACCAGTGAAAATCTTATTTTTTCTTTCGACTAAGACCTCCGATCAAAATGGAAGGCAGCGATCTTTGAAAGTTAGGGAGCGATCTCATCCTGAGCGCCTGCAGACGCAGGTGAGTTTCCTTAAATCATTAAATTTATTACATTCCCATGACGCCTGAAAGCATCCGTCACCTTCCTGTCCCTGAAGCTCACAGCAGAATAAAAAGGCATCAGTCTGTTTTAGAGCAACATGTGAATAAGTTTAATTATTAGTAATGGATCCAAGAATAGATGGAAAACAGCTTGTTTCTCTGGAGAACTGAGGTAAGTTTTTAGCACTTTTTAAAAGAAGCTGACAGTTTGAAACTGATGGCTATAAAAACTGAAACCACATTAAAGATGTTACTGTGGAGGATGATGAGTATCAACCCTTCTAAGGACGTTTCTGAATAAAATGCTAAGATGCCGTGACCAAGCTTCTGTGGCTTCCTCTTCCCTTTGCATGCCGTGTTTTACTTCCCTTCTAACTTCTGTTTATCTGTCGTTGCCTCATGCTATTCGGACCCAACATCTTGCTTGGTGAGTATATCCGGGTGGCCGAACACTATCTGCTTGCTCTCAGACTGAGTCATTCTCCTTTTGTCCACAGTGATGATCGCTGTTCACACGAGCTACTAATCTTCCCGTTTTATTTCCTCCTTTATAACTTTTCTTTATAGAGCGTTAAGAGTCTGTCACCTTCATGCATGTTTCAGGCTGCAGCAGCGAAGCCAGTTGGGTCCGTTTGTCTGCTTGTCGGTTTCCGTTTCCTTTAGTTTCAATGAGACTTAAACCACAGACGACTTTCTAACCGTCTGCCTCCAACTGCAGATGGTGCCTGTTGAAGGGCTGGATGTCCAGGCTGGACCAACAAGGCAAGGTAAGGACCTTCATTCCTCCTGTCAGAAGGTTTGAACTTAGAGAAGACGACAAAATGTTTCTTCTATGCTCTTTTTAGGCAACACACCATGACTGATGAGCTTAGTTTCAGTACAGGAAGTTATTTCTCATCAGGGGTTAGAAGTGCAGCTCTACAAGCTGTATTCATCCTAAAAACTATTTTAAAGTGTTTATTCACCATAAAGACCAAAGCTACCGGCGGGTGGGACGCCTGATTTAGACAAAATAAAAACATTGTTCAAGTCACAGTTAAACAGATTTGAAAACCTCATTATCGCTAGGATCAAATACCTCAAACTTTGTGTCATTTAAACATAAACTTTATCAACCAGAAGACATGAGAACATCAGACTGAACCTAAAACAGCCTGAAAGGGGGGCAGAGCAGACTGTACCTCTGACCAATAGGGTGTGATTTGTTTTTCCATCGTCTGCTGGAGAACCAGCGTTAGAAGCAGGAATCTAGAAAAGCTTGACCAGATAATGAAGAAGGGCGGCTCTAACCGGAGGACTCCTCCTGAATAAATAAAGTTATGCACAGCCGTCAGGAAACTCTTCATGAGAAGTATCTTCTGTCAGAGGCTTCTTTGAGCCATTGTAATACTGACCTCTACAGATATCCTTCCCCCTAGGCCCTAAAGATCTATGACTCTAGAAAACACTAGAATGATTTTTAAGATTTCATTTCTTTCTGCCATGAATAATGTTATTTTAATTGTTTAAATGTGATGATTTTGAAGAGTGCAAAGATCATGTAACCAAGTTTTATGAAGTCTATATCTCCTGACCTTCTACAGTGGACCAGGCACTGGTTTGTCCTTGGTGATACTTGCCTCAGATACTATAGAGATTCGGAGGCTGAAGAGGTAAGACATGTCACCAAAACTGCCAATCACAGCAACCTGCAAAAGTATCCATGTCCCTCAAAACTGTAACCTATTTGATTACTTTAAAACCAAGAAAAAACATAATGTTAGAGGAACGGAGAAAGAAGTTCTGTTTGCTGTTGCAATATTTGCAGCACGGTACTAAAGTCCTACTGAAGCCAAGACTCAGAGGATTAAAACGAACAGATCTGGGGTAGCAGGGAATACCAATCACCACCAATCACATTTCCATTCCTTAAAGTGCAGCAGTGATCAAATAAAGCAGTGCGGGAGAAAAAGACGCACTGATCTGCAAGTTTAGAGCATTAATATAAAAGGTGCAGATATGCAGTAATTTGGTTTGGTGTCATCAGTGAGATGCAGAGTCTGTGATTTAGAGTTTCATCAGTGTGATGGCGGTGGGGAAGAAGCTGCTGCAGAACCTGCTGGTCCTGCATTGAATGCTGTGAAGCCTCTTCCCAGAGGGCAGCAGGGAGAACAGTCCATGGTGGGGGGGTGAGGGGTCATTGATGATGTCACGGGCTCGGGACACGCAGCGCTGGGATGAAATGTCTTTAATGGAGGGAAGAGGAGCCCCCATGTTCCTCTCTGCTGTTCTCACCTTCTTCCAGTCTGAGGCGCTGCAGCCTCCACACCACACAGTGAGACAGCTGCTCAGAACGCTCTCTATGGTGCTTCTGGAGAAGGTGGGGAGGATGGGGGGGGCAGGTGGGCTCTCCTCATCCTCTGCAGGAAGTCCAAGCGCTTCTGGGCCCTTTGGACCAGTGAGGTGGTGTTTCCATTCCAGGTGAGGGTGTCTGTGATGCGCACCCCCAGGACATTTTCAGGACACCACCTGGAAAACGACTTGCAGCTAAACATGTCATCACTGGTCAGATCAGGGAGGGGACCAGAGAAAATTACCGAGTCCCACATTGTTTTAGCAAACTTACACATCGAAGCAACACTAATTTTAGTGACCTCCGATCGGCGTAACCGGGTGTCATTACCGCCAGCGTGAATAACAATCTTACCGGATATTTATGCTTATTATTAATTAGCGCGTCATAACGTTTGGTGAAAAATCACGTCACACTCATCAGGTTGTTTTTAACTTTGACACATAGAAAGACATGAAATAAACCTGTTTGTAATGTTTTATGGGTGTGAATACTTTTATCTATTGGTTTTCTTTGGGCTGTAGGCCTAAGAATAAAATCCCTTCTCCTTCTGAAGTTAGATGACTTGGATGGAGAGATCGACCTGACGTCCTGTCTGAGCGTGTCCGAATGTGACGCAGAGAAAAACTACGGACTCCAGATTCAGGTTCCTTCTTAGTTTCTAAAGTTTATCTTTGATCAAATCAAAGAAAATTCATAAAGATGTTTCTATTTTCTGCATTCACACATAGATCATTAGTACCTCGTGTTTAACTGTTCATGTTCTGCTTCCCTTTCAGACAAAAGGAGCTGCGTTCACTCTCTCTGCTGTAACATCCAGGACTCGTCGGACCTGGATTAGGTCCCTGAGGAACGCCATCAAGAACAACACGCAGTGAGTTTCAGCTTCAAGCTGGCTTCAAGCTGGCGGCAGCCGGGGCTAACGTCAGCCCGTCTCCGGCAGACGGGGCTAACATCAGCCCGTCTCCGGCAGACGGGGCTAACATCAGCCCGTCTCCGGCAGACGGGGCTAACGTCAGCCCGTCTCCGGCAGACGGGGCTAACGTCAGCCCGTCTGCGGCAGCCGGCGCTAACGTCAGCCCGTCTGCGGCAGCCGGCGCTAACGTCAGCCCGTCTGCGGCAGCCGGGGCTAACGTCAGCCCGTCTGCGGCAGCCGGGGCTAACGTCAGCCCGTCTGCGGCAGCCGGCGCTAACGTCAGCCCGTCTGCGGCAGCCGGCGCTAACGTCAGCCCGTCTGCGGCAGCCGGGGCTAACGTCAGCCCGTCTGCGGCAGTGGGCGCTAACGTCAGCACGTTTGCGGCAGCCGGCGCTAACGTCAGCCCGTCTGCGGCAGCCGGCGCTAACGTCAGCCCGTCTGCGGCAGCCGGCGCTAACGTCAGCCCGTCTGCGGCAGCCGGGGCTAACGTCAGCCCGTCTGCGGCAGTGGGCGCTAACGTCAGCACGTCTGCGGCAGCCGGGGCTAACGTCAGCACGTTTGTGGCAGCCGGGGCTAACGTCAGCACGTCTGTGGCAGCCGGGGCTAACGTCAGCCCGTCTGCGGCAGCCGGGGCTAACGTCAGCACGTCTGCGGCAGCTAAGGCTAACGTCAGCACGTCTGCGGCAGCGGGCGCTAACGTCAGCCCGTCTGCGGCAGCCGGGGCTAACGTCAGCCCGTCTGCGGCAGTCGGGGCTAACGTCAGCACGTCTGCGGCAGACGGGGCTAACATCAGCCCGTCTCCGGCAAACAAACTATAGCATCTTCACTGGTTGCTTTGTCCCCTCAGACCATAACGTCATTCATGCATCATTCATCTTTAAGTGGACCTTGACTCGGAAGCTAAAACGTTAGCATCAGCATCCAAATCAACATTTCACTTTAAAGGTCTTTATTTCTCCTGCAACCTCTAAGACCTTCAGGAAATCTAAATCAGCCTCCGAACAGAAATAATTAATTCCTAATAATTAATTAGGAAGGATAAAATTTGTGGAAATTGGATAATTTTCTATCAAAATTTTCTCATTTTCCTTTTTGAATGATAACTTCATTCAGGTTAAAATACATCTATTAATCCATCAATAAAAAGCCAGTTGCTTTAAGCTAAGGCAGTCAAATGGGAGAAGGGAGCAGAAGCTTTCAGTGATTGGTTGGCCAGTGTGTCTTTATGTGTAACTCTACTCTCATTCCCAATCTGACTTTAGCCTATCAGATTCCAGCAGTGAGAAAGAGAAGCCCCGCCCCCGGAGGCTGTCGCCATGCCAACAGCCAGCTCGTTTCCCCTGTAAGGACTCCAGCGCTGCAGCAGCCATCCCCAGCAGAGACCCGGCCATAGGCGGCCGTCCAGGGAGAGACCTGTCTCCGTCCACTCAGAGGGAACAGGGGGAGGGCTGGGACCGTGAGCAGGCCAAGAGACTGGAAGAGAGGAATACGTGGTTCGAGGAAGGGGTCCTTCTTAGTGAGATGAGCAGCAGGTGGGACTCCATGAAGCTGAAAAAGGGCAGTGTTCCCGTCCCGGTTAATGAAGCCGTTGACTCTGAAGTCAACAAGAAATGGACAGAGTTTGAGACCTCATTCAGGGACACAAGCGTCCATTCTCTCATTGGTGACCAGGCCTATCAGTCAAAGTCTCCAGACATGTCAGAGTCTCTAGTTAGCTCTCAGACTAATCAGCCATGCCCAGATCAGGTCAACCAGACATCAGTGACCTCCTCAGGCATGGCTCTTCCCTCCGTAAATAACCATATCCTTCAAACTAACCAGGCTGAAGCTCAGAAAGAGGTAAGCTAACGATTCCTTCAGGGCAAAAGAAACTGTGCTCCTCCTAATGTTTGAGGCAAATCAACCTCCCGAACTAACTCTCTTCAAAAGCAGGTTGAAAGCACCATGGGGGTGGATGTGGACAGTCCCTGCGGCCCTGGAGCTCCATGTAGGGCCAAGCTGGAAGCCATAGAAGTAGCCCATCGAAAGGAGCTGCAGGCGCTGCAGGAGAAGCATTCCAGGGAGAAGAGGGAGCTGCAGGAGGAGAGAGATCATAAGCTGCAGCAGGAGAGTCAGGCAGCTGCTAAGGGTCAGCCAACAAGCGCTGAAGGATGCTCTATGCTCAGGAACCAGGTCGCCTGCGTGTGTGTTGCGGTTAATGCAGATATGCTCCGCCCCCTTCTGCAGACACTCTGCAGCACCTTTGCAAAACTGTAGGTGACCACAGACGCAGGCCTCTGATTGGTCAATTCTACATCCGCTCTATGCGTATTTCCTGTTTGGTTCCTTACCGGCTTGTTCTGTTTGTCTGGCCGCCATTACGGAAAATGACTGGTGAAGATGGAGCAGCTAGCAGAGCGAGGTGCGCGAGAACGCTGGGACCCTTTTCCCTCACTTCCTCACCGCCTCGGCCGTATCTAGACCCACAGCTAGTACCTGATTGGCCCTCTGTGGCGTGGAATAACATAGCGCAGACCATGCTTCAATATTGGGCAGAAATCAAAAATATCTGCGACTCACTGCTGGACGATAACCAGACCTTTAGGCCCGATGGGATTTATTGCCCCATTTCCAGATCAATCGCCTGAAGAAAGTCACAGTTTTTGAAACATCTTTAAAATCGATGTAAATCGTAATCCTAACCAACCAATGATATTGAGGGACAGATATTTGGTCTCCATCACAGTTTATGTGCCTGAAAATAGCCTCGACCATAAAACCCTCTGAGATCAAAGATGGAAGAAGCTCCACTTCTGGTTTTATCCTTGAATTCTGATGAAGCCGCTGCAGAATAAGGAAAGTTCAAACTGGCATTGCTGGAAATGAGGTTCCGTCAACAAACTGGAACCTGTAGAATAATAGGATGTTATGGAAGTTGATGTAAAAATATTATGTCCATCACATACCTGTGTTTGTGGAGCATCATCTGGAGGAGGAGTCCACTGTTAGCTTGTTTTCTCTCATGTCTTGTTAATAAGAAGTCGGCGTAATGATTCGTCCGGTTCTTTTCTTGATGCGGTTAAAAAGCGAGCAGACAGCGCCCCCTACTGCTTCAGGAACTACAGTGATGCAAAATGTGGAAAGTTTTAGTTCCTTCTGGGATAACTGGGGATGTTTAAGTGGTTTATGGTCCCAGAGAGGCGTGCAGAGCGTGGCGTGCAGAGTGCGGCGTGCAGAGCGCGGTGCGCGGCGGCATCGCTGTAACCGACCAATGATTGTGATCATGGTAATAAATCCTGGTTTCCTGAGGGACTATGAAACCAATCATTTCACTAATTATTCCTGGAATCAGAGCCGACTTTTCTTAAAACTGTGCATCAGCTCTTCATGACCGTTTGCTGACTGATGAACTTCTTTTCATCAAAGCTCTGGAGGTGCTGAAAGCAGGTCACAGGGAGGAGTTGGAAAGAGAAGCAGCGAAGACGAGAAGGCTTCATGGTGGTGCAGCAGCTTCCTCTTACAGACCTCACATGTATGTTTATTCTAAGCTCTCTCTTCTGCTGTGATGAAACTACTTCCTCCAGCTCAACAATAAGATGTTCCTTACTCTGTAACCAACCTCTATGTACATTTATCTACATCAGGCCAGAGGCAGAGGTGTTGCACAGCGAGTTAAACGTGCTTTCAGAACGCTACTCTGAGAAGTGCCTGGAGCTGAGAGGCTCTGAGCAGAACAGCCTGAGCCTGGACACCCAGCTGGAGCAGAAGAAGAGAGAGATGGAGCAGCTCCAGAGGGAAAACCAGGTAGCTACACATCACCTGGTTATTCCTCTCTTTACTGCATAAAGCAGGGATATTTACCCTCCCAACATGTCACCATGGTAACAAAGGGTTCCTCTTTCCAGGAGCTGAAGGCTAAGCTTGCAGAGGAAATCAGTCGAATGAGATTTTTCATTACGGGTCAAAGGTCAGATGTGGTCTCACTTTGCAAAACTGAGGCGGCTCCTTCGGATTTAGAGGTACTAAAACTTTTTTCTCCAGTGAAACTTTACCTCAGTGAATAATCTCAGAACTTTACCTCCGTGAATAATCTCAGAACTTTACCTCCGTGAATAATCTCAGAACTTTACCTCCGTGAATAATCTCAGAACTTTACCTCCGTGAATAATCTCAGAACTTTACCTCCGTGAATAATCTCAGAACCTCCGTGAATAATCTCAGAACTTTACCTCCGTGAATAATCTCAGAACTTTACCTCCGTGAATAATCTCAGAACTTTACCTCCGTGAATAATCTCAGAACTTTACCTCCGTGAATAATCTCAGAACTTTACCTCCGTGAATAATCTCAGAACTTTACCTCAGTGAATAATCTCAGAACTTTACCTCCGTGAATAATCTCAGAACTTTACCTCCGTGAATAATCTCAGAACTTTACCTCCGTGAATAATCTCAGAACTTTACCTCCGTGAATAATCTCAGAACTTTACCTCCGTGAATAATCTCAGAACTTTACCTCCGTGAATAATCTCAGAACTTTACCTCCGTGAATAATCTCAGAACTTTACCTCCGTGAATAATCTCAGAACTTTACCTCCGTGAATAATCTCAGAACTTTACCTCCGTGAATAATCTCAGAACTTTACCTCAGTGAATAATCTCAGAACTTTACCTCCGTGAATAATCTCAGAATCGGACTGATGTCTAAACAAATTCACCATGAAGACGTCCCACCAGTTTAAAACTGCTGAATCCATTTCCTGCCTTCATATGAATCCCTCCTTATTTGTATTTATGTGGTCAGTGACATCCTACCGTTATATGGCGCCACCTCCTGGTGGAGATGATGTATGACGTTCCTGTTGGAGCAGATTAAACATGGAAGTTTCTCCTTTTAACATTGTTTAAAAAAAGCTTACTGATTTGATCATTAAAGCTGATATTTGATCATTTTCACATGTTCAATGTAAAAATGAAAGAATATAAAGTCTTTATCATTTTTCTGTTTGATTCCCAAAGCAAAGCAAAAAAATAGACACTAACCAAAACCTGGTTGCATGAGCTGCCACATTATGAACCGCATTACGTTAAATCATTTAACAACTTCAAAGTTAGATCTTATAACCTGAACCATTTGGAATGACCAAAATAAGCGGCTATAAACGTAGAAAAAAATCACATTAAAGTCTAAAATCAGGCCAGACAACAATTAGCAACTTAAAAGCAGTTTTTTAGCAGAATTAATGAGAAATAATTTGTTTTGTCTTTCAGACATTATTGAGAGCAAAGGAAAACGAGATCCAGTATCTTAAAAAAGAAATCAGCTGTCTGCAAAATGAAGTACACGTGCTGATGCAGGTATAACACACACACACACATATATATATATATATATATACATACATATATATACATACATATATATACATACATTACTAGGCAATGAGCACCACATCATCCTTTTCATACATGTTGTTCTACTCCAAGCTGTAGAGGCTTCAAAGCCAACTACCAATTAATTAAATCAGGTGGTGTGCATCTCTGTAATGAGAAGGGGCGTGGCCTAATGACATCAACACCCTATTAAAGGTGTGCTTAATTATTAGGCAACTTCCTCTCCTTTGGCAAAATGGGTCAGAAAGAGATTTGACAGACAAAGTCAAAAATTGTCAGATGTTGTTCAGCAGTTTGGTTATTGCCAAGCTTTTGAAGCGGGATCATCGCACAATCAAGCGTTTCATGGCAAATCGCCAACAGGGCGTGCTGAAAAAAGAAAAGACAAAATAACTCCCCATGAATTGAGAAGGATGAAGCGTGAAGCTTCCAGGAAGCCATTAGCCACCAGTTGGGCCATATTTCAGAGCTGCAACATGTCTGGAGCGCCCAGAAGCACAAGGTGCTCCACCCTCAGGGACCTGGCCAAGGTAAGGAAAGCTGAAAAAAGGCCACCTTTGAACAAGACGCATGAGACAAAACGTCAAGACTGGGCCAAGAAATCTCTGCAGACTGATTCCTCCAAGGTGTTTTGGTCTGATGGAATGAGAGACAGTCTAGATGGGCCAGATGGATGGATGGGCACCAGACTGGATCAGTAAAGGGGAGCAAGTTCCTTATCCACTCAGACGCCAGCAAGGTGGAGGTGGGGTAATGCTATGGGCTGCTATCATCAAAGATGAGCCTGTGGGACCTTTTCAGGTTGATGATGGAGTCGAGATCAACTCCCAGACCTACTGCCAGTTTCTGGAAGACACCTTCTTCAAACAGCGGAACAAGAAGAAGTCGCCATCATTCCAGAAACACCTGATATTCCTGCAGGACGATGCTCCGCCACACGCATCAGAATACACCACAGCGTGGCGGCCAGGAAAAGGCTAAAAGGAGAAAATAATGACATGGCCGCCTTGGTCACCTGATCTGAACCCCATGGAGAACCTGTGGTCCTTCATGAAAGGTGAGATCTACAGGGAGGGAGAACAGGGAGGCTGTGGAGGCTGCTGCACGCCATGAGGATCGCACACAGATCAAGACTCTGACAGGATCTATGGATGGAAGGATTTAGAGCATCATGGTGGAGAAAGGAGGATATATTGGTCACTGGTTTGGTTTTGTTTGTTTTTGAATGTGTTTATTTCTGAATTTTCAGTTGTTATATTGGTTTACCTGCTGAAAATAAGTGAGATAGGTATACATTTGTTTTTTTTTTTCATGTTGCCTAATAATTCTGCACAGTTATATTTACCTGCACACCCAGACATCCTCATAAAATGGCCAAATCTAAAAAAAAAATGGAAACTCTTATATTAAGGAGTCTTTGGGTTGATTGAGAACAGAATTGTGGCCCAATAATAAAAATAATCCTCAAAAATACAACTTGCCTAATAATTCTGCACAGTGTAGATGAACGCATCCCTGGAAAAAACATTTTTTTTAAACCGCAAACTTTAACGTGTTATTACAATTCTTTAAGTAATTATTAGAAAGCTTCTAAAGTGGAATAAAAACAAGTTTTTACAAGTAAAAATATGAAACGATTTGCATTTATCAGTATGGACGAAGCTCTGGGTATAAATCATTTCCTCCCAGTTTAATCCATCAGAGTCCTTCAGATGCAATAAATGAATAACATGGATCAAATTATCATTTTTGCTAGAATGACTTTGTCAAACTCTACATTTAAATCCAAATAAAATAAACATAACTTCCACAAAATTTAAGTTTTTTCCAAATAATGTCAAATATGCTGGTCATGCAGGTCAGTCATTCTCAAAATGGCAGAAATGGTTATTTCTGACATTTCTGACATTTTGAATTGAAAAATCTTCCTGGATGGAAGAGAATCGTCTTCAAACTTGGAAACAAAGTCCAGAGGATTGTTTAATTTTTTTTGGGAATAGTGTCAAACAAAAGAAAGGAATAACATCCTGCAGGCGTAGATGCAGTAAAATGCGTCTCCTTTTCTTTCCACTTCATAATTAATAAAACTCGTTAAAGTGTGATGTTGAAGCATGGCTAAATGCTTTTATAAGGGACTTGCATTTAAAACTTTTGTATGAACATTTTGTGTTTGCTACAGGAAAAAGAAGCGGTCCACAAAATGTACCAGGAGGCCTATGTTGAACTAAGCGACAGCAGGGGGCGGAGCCAGCTGGAGCTGGGCTCCCTGAATGAACATTTAAGATTAGCTAACGCTGCGGTGCAGGAGGGGAGAGACAGAGCGGAGCTCTAAACATTACAGCAAAGAAGAGTCTTCATGGAAAACTGATCTAACTGCATCAGATCTGTTCTCTTTAAACCACTCAGCATTTTTTTCAATCATCTACGTTTATTTCAGTTTTAATAAACATTTCTTTAGTGGACACACTTGTAAACATGCAGACAAGAGTGAAGGTGGAGCCGAATGATTCAGAAGACGAGGTTTGGGCGTCGATATGAAGGCTGCAGGAAAGAGCTCATTCATCTTGACTGTGCTGCCTGGTTTACTGTGCTGCCTGCTTCTCCATCAGTCCATATTGCAAAACGCCCTGCGGAGTAAACAATTACCGAAGTCAACAACAACAACAAGTCACTGCTTCAAAACATGCTCTACAAATAAAAGCTGGATAAGAACTAAGCTTGCATGGTTTTCTATGTGTTCCCAGGCTGCAGACACAGATTAGACTGCTCCAATCTTCAGCCAGTCTACAAGCCGTAGCTCTACAGCAAGGGGGCTCAAGTCCAGTCCTCAAGAGCTACTATCCTGCAGCTTTTTGATGGACCCCATTTTTAACACACCTGAGTCAAATGAGTGGCTCATTACGTGCCTCTGCTGAGCTGAATGAGAGTCTTGAGCCTTCGATTCAGGTGAGTTAGAGAAGAGATGCATCTAAAAGTTACAGGATGGTAGCTCTACAGGGCGTAGCTCTACAGGGCGTAGCTCTACGGGACGTAGCTCTACAGTGCATGGCTCTACAGGGCGTAGCTCTACAGGGCGTAGCTCTACAGGCCGTAGCTCTACAGGGCGTGGCTCTACAGGGCGTGGCTCTACAGGCCGTGGCTCTACAGGGCGTAGCTCTACGGGGCGTAGCTCTACAGGGCGTAGCTCTACAGTGCATGGCTCTACAGTGCATGGCTCTACAGGTTGTAGCTCTACAGGGCGTAGCTCTAAAGGGCGGCTCTACGGGTTGCAGCTCTACAGGGCGTAGCTCTAAAGGGCGGCTCTACAAGTTGTAGCTCTACAGGTTGTAGCTCTACAGGGCATGGCTTTACAGGTTGTAGCTCTACAGGGCGTAGCTCTAAAGGGCGGCTCTACAAGTTGTAGCTCTACAGGTTGTAGCTCTACAGTGCATGGCTCTACAGGTAGTAGCTCTACAGGTTGTAGCTCTACAGGGCATAGCTCTACAGGGCGTAGCTCTACAGTGCATGGCTCTACAGGTTGTAGCTCTACATGTTGTAGCTCTACAGGGCATAGCTCTACAGGGCATAGCTCTACAGGGCATAGCTCTACAGGTTGTAGCTCTACAGGGCGTGGCTCTACAGGGTGGGGCTCTACAGGTTGCAGCTCTACAGGGCGTCTCTCTACAGGGCGTAGCTCTAAAGGGCGGCTCTACAAGTTGTAGCTCTACAGGTTGTAGCTCTAGAGTGTCGTGGCTCTACAGGGCATGGCTCTACAGGTTGTAGCTCTACAGGGCACAGCTCTACAGGGCATAGCTCTACAGGGCGTAGCTCTACAGGTTGTAGCTCTACAGGGCATAGCTCTACAGGGCATAGCTCTACAGGTTGTAGCTCTACAGGGCATAGCTCTACAGGGCATAGCTCTACAGTGCATGGCTCTACAGGGCATAGCTCTACAGGTTGTAGCTCAACAGGGCGTAGCTCTACAGTGCATGGCTCTACAGGTTGTAGCTCTACAGGGCATAGCTCTACAGGGCATAGCTCTACAGGTTGTAGCTCTACAGGGCGTGGCTCTACAGGGTGAGGCTCTACAGGTTGTAGCTCTACAGGTTGTAGCTCTACAGGGCATAGCTCTACAGGGCATAGCTCTAAAGGGCGGCTCTACAAGTTGCAGCTCTACAGGTTGTAGTTCTAAAGGGCGGCTCTACAGGTTGCAGCTCTACAGGGCGTCTCTCTACAGGGCGTAGCTCTAAAGGGCGGCTCTACAAGTTGTAGCTCTACAGGGCGTCTCTCTACAGGGCGTAGCTCTAAAGGGCGACTCTACAAGTTGTAGCTCTACAGGGTGTAGTTCTAAAGGGCGGCTCTACAGGTTGCAGCTCTACAGGGCGTCTCTCTACAGGGCGTAGCTCTAAAGGGCGGCTCTACAAGTTGTAGCTCTACAGGGTGTAGTTCTAAAGGGCGGCTCTACAGTGCAGCTCTACAGGCCATACAGTAGCTCTAGAGTGTCGTGGCTCTACAGGGCGTGGCTCTACAGGTTGCAGCTCTACAGGGTGTGGCTCTACAGGCCATAGCACTACAGAGTGTCGTGGCTCTACAGGCCATAGCTCTACAGTGCATAGCACTAGACGGTGTAGCTCTGGGACATGTTCATTTTACCTCTTTTTATGTTGCACAATAAAGTCAGTCATCGTCGTCGTCATCGTCAGGGACGAAGATGTCATGCTCCTCGAGGAGAGCAGCAAAGTTCTTGCTGATCAAAGTTCCAACGTACAGGAAAGGCACCACCACCACAGTCATCCGGAAAAGGCCAAAAGGTGTCTGCAAAATGTAGATAATGTGTTATAGAGATCAACTGAACAGGTGAGTCCAGCTGATTCTGCTGCGGTACAGGTGCAAACAGCAGCAGCAGCACGGCGCTCTGATTGGAGCCTCCTGATATAATGACTGATGATGAAGGGATGGATGGAGGAAGGTGGATGTTTAAGGGGAGTGAAACGCTAGCTCTTCTCATCCAATCACAATCAGTGTTTTTTAAACGGACTCATGTGAGTTTTACTCCCAACTCATGAAAAAGAGATTAGTTTTTAAACATGTAAGCAGCAGGAAGATAGTCAGATAATTGCATGAAAATTTACGTCGACTGAAAAATATAACGACTAAATTCCTCCAGTAAAGAAAAGAAAACCCAAATTTCTCCTTTAGTAAAATCACACAGTAGGGTGAGTGTTGGCCTGGTGGTTAGAGCAGAGCGCTGTGCTCTGAGAAGGTTGCAGTAGCGGGTTCCATTCCCACAGCCTGCACTCTGGATCCCTGAGCAAGACCCTTAACCCCACACTGCTCCCCGGGCGCCGCAACATGGCAGCCCACTGCTCCCTAAGGAGATGGGTTAAATGCAGAGAGGGAATTTATCTGAGATCAATAGACCAGAATATTTTGTTATTGAACTAATAAAAGAACATTTTATGGGTAAATTGATTGATATAGATATGTATATATATATATATATATATACACCATTTTTACTGAGTAAACACACTAGACTGAACATGTCTAGTTGTATTTTTTTTTTTATTACAAAACTTAGAAAGTTACAGTTCACGTTTGCATGAAGGGAAAACAAAGACAAAGAAAATAAAGTAAAATACATAAAAAAACAATTTTCAACATCAACAATTGAAGAAAATAGCCAGAGTAACAAAAAATACATATCAGTAACATTAATTATAAAGTTAGAGAAGATAATTGTTGTAAACATTTTGATGCTGATTTACCCTTTAAACCAGAAATACAGATTATGTCATTTTTTAAGTCAACTTTAAAAACACTGAAAAGAGGTTTGTTCTTCATAAATTTTGACATATGGATGAAGAATTTACCAAGTAAAATAAATAAATTGACTATATATTGTATAGAGGGGTTTGAGTCAGAAAAATAAAAGAAAATGTGAAAACTGGATAAAAGTATGTTTGAGCCAAAGTGACCATAAATAAAGCATTGCATATCATTCCACAGAGAAGAGCTGTGAACAGCTATAAAACAAATAGTCTAATGTTTCTATTTCCAAAGAGCAAAAGGAGCATTTTTCATCTACCGTGGGGAGGAATTGTGAAATAAACTTATTACAGGGGTAATAATGGTGAAGGATTTTAAATGTTATTTATTTTACTTTGTTTGTAATTTAAAATGTATGTGGGTTACTCCAGGCTCTATTCCAGTTAATGTTTTCATACGAGGGGGGGGGGGCATTTGTACCTGGAAGCAGGGATAGAGTTTGCACATAGAAGGTTTTTAATAACTTTGTTGTTGAATTTTCTGTCTAGAAAAGATAAACCATTTATTGAAATATTGCTGGAGACAAGAACATTATTTGATCTAACTCTTTCTCATCTCTAAGTAGGGTGATGATCCCATGGGGTATGGCTCTGGTTACAAAGTCAAATTCTATTCTTGGAGGATAGAAGTTAAATTTATGAGTGAAGTCGTCATATGTTAGAATTTGTTTTGAGTTATTCAACAGTTGGGCTACCAGAACCAAACCATGTTTAAACCAGTTTTATATAAAGAGAGTCTTGTTTCTATGTAAGATATGCATATTGTTCCAGATAAAACATTTATGAGGGGAGAAATTGTGTTTGTATAAAAGCGACCAGCAAGTTAGAGCCTGTTTATGGAAGTTTGTCTAGTTGTATAGATCTATAGAATTCCATGAAAATTCAAAAAATATCCACTGGACTTGGTTTTCAAGATTTGAAGACGTTTCTCCACCTCTCCAGGAAGCTTTCTCAATTCTAATGTCTGGATCCGCAGTGAGTTTGAGTCTTATATGGACAAGGCCTTGTATTGCTTGGAAACATGCAAACGGTAACGGATGAATGGGTCGTTTAGTTCCATCGTTAGCCTGTAATATCTGAACCTGTCTATGATTCTAGGGGTCGGTCGTTAAAGGGGGGATTGCCATTAAGGGGGGGATTGTCTCCTGTAATACCTGAACCTGTCTATGATTCTAGGGGTCGGTCATTAAAGGGGGGATTGCCATTAAGGGGGGGATTGTCTCCTGTAATACCTGAAACCTGTCTATGATTGGTAAGGGTCGGTCGTTAAGGAGGTGTTGTTGTCCAGCTGGAGCGGGTAGGTCCCTCGTTCCTCTGTGATGGGGTGGGGGGTTTGGTGATATCTGGAAGGGATCATGTCTATGATTGAATTGTATGTTTTTGGAAGCTGGAATCTGAGTCCACCACCTCTGTTTAAAGTTGGTTTTTCTCTCTTAACATAGATGGCTTCCTTCCTCTCAAACCACCTATTTTCTTTATCCAGAATGTGGACATTCTGGTCCTCTAAAGAATGTCCTTTGTCCACAAGCTGTAGGTGTACTGCGGAGTCTTGTCCAGAGGCGGACGCTCTTCTGTGTTGGGCCATGCGTCTGTGGAGCGGTTGTTTGGTTTCTCCGATATAAAGATCAGAGCATTCCTCGCTGCACTGAACAGCATATACCACTCCGCTCATATTGGGTCTGGGGGTTTTATCTTTAGCATACACTAGCCTCTGTTTAAGGGTTTGGTTTGGCTTGAAATGTTCTGGGATCTTGTGTTTGGAGAAAATCCTCTTGAGCTTTTCAGACACTCCAGCAACATAAGGGATTGTGATGTTTTTGCGTTTAATTTTCCCATCGCTGTCTTCTGTTGCGAGTCTTTTGGATTTCCTTGCTGATTTGATAAAAGCCCAGTTTGGATATCCACAGTTTCGAAGAGCATCTTGATGTGTTTCTGTTCTTTTTACTTCCCATCTGTTTTAGTAGGGACATGTTCTGCCCGGTGTTTTAAGGTTCTGATGACTGAGAGTTTGTGTTCCAGTGGGTGGTGTGAGTCAGAAAGAAGATACTGGTCTGTGTGAGTAGGTTTCCTATACACTTCAATGTTTAGGCTTCCCTCTCCTTCCATGCTCACCAAGCAGTCCAGAAAGGGTAGTTTGTTGTCCTTGGCATCCTCTCTGGTGAATTTGATGTTACGGTCAACAGAGTTGATGTGTTTGGTGAAAGCTTCCACTTCCTCTAGCTGGATTTTGACCAAAGTGTCATCCACGTATCTAAACCAGTGGCTTGGTGGTGTCCCATTGAAAGTGTCTAAAGCTCTCTTTTCCATTTCTTCCATGTAAAGATTGGCTACAATTGGGTATACTGGAGATCCCATTGTGCAGCCATGCTTCTGTCTGTAAAATTACCTCTGAATGTGAAATAGGTTGTGGAAAGACAAAGGCCCAGTAGTGTGCAGATCTGGTCCGGAGTGAAATTAGTCCTGTTGTTTAAATCACTATCTTGTTCAAGACGTGTCCCGACTGTTTCCACTGCCTCTGTTATCGGTTTGCATGTGAAAAGTGAAGTAACATCGAACGGTACCAGGGTTTCTCCTGATGCCATCCTTAAATGTTTGGCTTTGTTAGCAAAGTCTTTGGAGTTTTCTCTGTGATGTGGTGTGTTTCCCACCAAGGGAGCTAAGATATTAGCAAGCTGTTTAGCAATGTTGTATGTTGCTGAGTTAATGCTGGTGACAATGGGCCTGAGTGGTGCCCCTTCTTTGTGAATTTTTGGAAGTCCATATAAGCTGGAATTTCCTCCCCTGGATATAATCTGAAATAGGCTGTGCTGTTAATTACCTTGTCTTTTTCAAGTTGTTTGAGATAGTCTATTATTTTCTTTTATATCTATAGAATTCCTGCAAATGACTTCCTGGTTCTTGTAAACAGACGCGCAGCAGAAATGACGTTTATCGCCCTGCTGCGTCTCTATTGGCTGGTGCTGCTGTCAGCACAGGAAAGGCCCCGCCCACTGCGCCTCTCCTCGGCTTCCTGTTGTGAGCAGAGAGGAGAAAAACTCACCTTTTCAGGTTTGGGGAGGATTCCCCCGGAAGGAGTGGAAACCACAGTCCTGCTTTGACTCTTCCTGGGAATAGAGGAGGGATTTAATCCGGGATTACAGCTTTTTATGCCCGTTTTCCTGCCGGAAAGACGGAGAGAGAGCCGCACTATGCTCGCCGCCATCTTGTTTCAGTGGGACAGGGCTGGGTGGAATGCGTGGGTGTGCCCCACGGATCAGACCTTTGATCGTGTCTGTGGGTGTGCCTCTGGAGCTTTTTCCTTTTTTGTTTTAAATAAACTTCACTGATAAAAATGACAAATAAACATTAAAACAAATAAATGTTGGGATTAATATTGATCATTGATGAAAAAGTTTAATAAACCCTAAAATATTAAATATAACAGATGTGTTTAAATCTGATATATAACGTCTATAATCTCCCTGATCAGTCAGAAAAATTGCCTTTGATCAGTATCAAAGCAATCATTTCCTAAACCAGGAGCAGGGGCGCAACTACATATTTTTGAGGTGGATGCGACCCCCACCCCCCCAGTTAATGATCTAAATCATGGGTCTTTAACGTTTTCCAGGCCAAGGACCCCAAACTGATGGCGAGATGGAGCGGGGACCCCCTAATTATATATGTTGAATGAAATAGTGTTCTATCAAACTGCTCCTATAGTCACTATTACAGATGGAGTACTGTACCTAAAATAATCCCTCCCTGGGATTATTAAAGTATTTCTGATTCCTGGTTGATGGGACAGTTGTTGAGAATGAAACGGTGCCCAGCTTAAAGAGCTCCTGTGTGTCGCTGAATATGAGCATTGATGACTGAAAGACATCTTCTGCCTCCATTTATCTGTTTAATACAGTGTGTTTTATTCATGTTAATGTGGATTTAAAGACTTTTCAATTAATGGAAAAATTGCAGGGGGGAATATTTAAAAAAAAAAAGTGTTATCAACCAAAACTTCGCGACCCCCATGCAGTACCTCTGTGGACCCCCTGTTGAAGACCTACAATCTAAATTAATCAGCTGAAGCCACTGCTCTCTCTACCTTTGCTGAAACCACTCATTGTTTGAGTTCCATAAATTCAGACATATCAAATAGAAATTGTGATTTATATTGTATATAAATGTGTATATAAATCCTCTCCTTGGGCTGCCACCTTATTGTGGTGGAGAGGTTTGAGTGTCCCAATGATCCTGGGAGCTATGCTGTCTGGGGCTTTATGCCCCTGGTAGGGTCACCCAAGGCAGACAGGTCCTAGGTGAGGTACCAGACAAAGCGCAGCCCGAAGACCCTTATGATGAGTGCAACCTTTGGATTCGGCGTTCCCTCGACCGGACGCGGGTCACCGGGGCACCACTCTGGAGCCAGGCCTGGGGGGGGGGGCACGATGGCGAGCGCCTGGTGGCCGGGCTTTTTCCCATGGGGCCCTGCCGGGCTCAGCCCGAAAAGGAAACATGGGTCCCCACTTACATGGGCCCACCAGCCGTGAGAGGGGCCATAGGGGTCGGGTGCAATGTGTGTTGGTTGGCGGTCCGAACCTCGGCTGCAGAAGCTGGCTCTAGGGACGTGGAATGTCACCTCGCTGGTGGGGAAGGAACCTGAGCTAGTGTGTGAGGCTGAGAGGTTCCAGCTAGAAATAGTCGGTCTCACCTCGACGCATGGTTCTGGTTCTGGAACCAGTCTCCTTGAGAGGGGCTGGACATACTTCCACTCTGGAGTTGCCCACGGTGAGAGGCGCCGGGCAGGAGTGGGCATACTTGTTGCCCCCCATCTCAGCGCCTGCATGTTGGGGTTCACCCCGGTGAACGAGAGGGTAGCCTCCCTCCGCCTACGGGTGGTGGGACGGGTTCTGACTGTTGTATGTACTTACGGGCCGAACACCAGTTCAGATTACCCACCCTTTTTAGAGTCCTTAGGGGGGGTACTGGAGGGTGCCCCTCCTGGGGACTCCCTTGTTCTGCTGGGAGACTTCAACGCTCACGTGGGAAATGACAGTGAGACCTGGAGGGGTGTGGTTGGTAGGAATGGCCGCCCCAATCTGAACTCGAGTGGTGTTCTGTTGTTGGACATCTGTGCTCGTCATGGATTGTCCATAACGAACACCATGTTCAAGCATAAGGGTGTCCATATGCGCACTAGGCACCAGAACATCCTAGGCCCCAGTTCGATGATCGACTTTGTCATCGTTTCATCGGACTTGTGGCCGTATGTCTTGGACACTCAGGTAAAGAGAGGTGCAGAGCTTTCCACTGACCCCTATCTGGTGGTGAGTTGGCTCCGGTGGTGGGGGAGGATGCCGGTCAGACCTGGCAGGCCCAAACGTGTTGTGAGGGTCTGCTGGGAATGTCTGGCAGAGTCCCCTGTTAGGTGGGGCTTTAACTCCCATCTCCGGCAGAACTTCGAACACATCCCGTGGGAGGTGGGGGACATTGAGTCCGAGTGGACCATGTTCCGTTCCTCCATTATCCCGGTGGCTTATCTGAGCTTAGTGGCCTACCTCAGGCATGAGTGATACCGCAAATACCGGCTCGGACGTCGCCCGGGTTAACAAGGTCCGCGTCAGTTGCTAGGGAACCAGGGCAACTTGATGACAAATTGGCTACCGGAACAAGACATAGATGTATATATATATATATATATATATATATATATATATGAGATTAAGTAGATCAGTAATAGATTATGGAAGCATTGTTTATAATTCAGCAGCAGAGACAAATCTACAATTCATTATCACATTCACATTACAGCGTACAGTCACATTCAGTATCCAACATTGAGATTATGTACAGGAGAAATTAAAATTACTCCAAGAGCTGCATTGTTAGTAGAAATGGCAGAAATGCCACTTGAAGAAAGCAATTAACATTAAATTATTGGGCTGATTTAAAAGGTCATAGAAAGGATCATCCAACTCTGCAGGTAATTCGACACCGTTGGGAAAAAGAAGCAAAACATATTAGAAGTTTTGGCTGGATTGTTCAAGAAAAAATACCAGAACTCAAAAAAGATCAGATTAATATAAGCCAAACAGTTCCATTATCAGTCATACATGGATGGTTCCAGATGTTAGGGTAGATTTTACTTTGTTCAAAAGAAGAAGACATTCATATTAAACTCATATATAGTACAGGAATATATTAATAATTATTATAGTTATGTTAAAATTTATACAAATTCTTCTAAAAATATAACAAATCAGAGTAGCTTTCATTATACTAGAATTCAATGTTAAAATTAAGAAGAGAATAAATTATGGGCTTTCAGTTTATACAGGAGAAATGATTGCAATATTATTAGCTAAAGAAGTTAAGCCATTAAGATAAGTTATCTGTTCAGATTCTAGTTCATCCTTAATTAGTTTGCAGTATAATCACTCAGAAATCAGGCCAGATATTTTAATAGAAATTCAACAGACTTTATAGAATAAATATGATGGCTTTAATAATAGATTTTGTATGGGTGCCAGCACATTATGGAGTTAAAGGAAATGAGCAGGTGGATAAGGCAGCAAAAGAAGCTGATTTAAATACTAATTTCAGTAAATCAGAAGTTAAAATATTAATTAAGCACAAAATGAAGGATAAATGGCCAAAGGAATGGGAGAAAGGAAAAAAAGGACGTTAGTTTTATAAAATTCAAAAGAAAACTGGAGCAATGAGAAGAACAGGAAGAGAATTTTGTAATTTTATTAAGGATCCCCATTAGCTGTTGACATGGCAAACAGCTAGTCTTCCTGGGGTCCACATTAAAAACGTACAGTAAAAAAAAGTTACAAATATAAAAATTTCCAAAAATGTAATTTCTTAAAATTACTATAGGAAGTACAAAAGAACAAGTAAAATAAAACAGCCAATAAAACAAGAACAAATATAATAAGACAGTCAATAAAACAAAAACACTTCAGGGCATCAAATGGAGTCTCAGATTCTTTTTAAAAGATAATTTACTTTCAGTGTAGCGGATGTAGTGAGGTAGATTATTCCAAAGGTGTAATGATCTATATATAAAGGATCTCTTTAGAGCATTGGTTTTTGATCTGGTAAAACAAGCTGCCCATTACAAGAACCTCTATTGTTGTGGTCATGAACAGAATTACTATAAACAATCTGTGAATGTATAAAAGCAGGAACATTACTGCTCATGACTGACTTAAACAGGATAAGTGTATTAAAAAGCAACTTGTTCTCAACCGTAAGCCAGGAAAGGCTGGAATGCATCTGGTTGACATTAGATCTAATGTGGCAGCCCAGTACCAACCGTGCTGCCTTGTTCTGAACAACCTGTAGCTTTTTGAGTTCACCCCTGGCAGCAGATGTCCACACTGTAGAGCAATAGTCAAGATGACACAACACTAGACTCTGAACTATTTGACATAAAAGGGGACGGGCCATAAAAGAGCAACATTTCCTTGCGGTACTAATTGCTCTTCCCATTTTCACAATAATATAATTAATGTGGTGAGACCAAGACAGAGAACAGTCTACCATCACACCAAGGAGTTTGGCACTTTCAACTTGTTGAACCGTCAAGTCACAAAACTTTAAGTCAAGCTTTGGGCTTGCGGACAGCTTGTGCCTTGAACCAATTACCATGCACTTAGTCTTAGAGATGTTGAGGGCCAGTTTGTTACTCACCACCCAATCATATACAACATTCAGTTCTCGGCTCAAAACCTGATTTAATTCACCGCATGAAGGTGCAGTATAATACAAAGTGGTATCATCTGCGTACAGGACAGTTTTGGCACTTTTTGTAGCCCAAGCTATATCATTAGTAAAGATTGAAAAAAGTAAAGGACCTAAACAGCTGCCCTGTGGAACTCCACACTCCAAACTTCTTCTACTGGAGAGGTTGCCATTCAGATAAACCTTCTGTGATCCTAAAGACAGGTAGCTTTCAGTCCACTTTAATGCCGAAGAATTAAAACCATAAAATTTAAGTTTCTCAGTTAATAAAGTATGGTCCAGAATGTCAAAAGCAGCACTAAAATCCAGGTACACAACACCTACCAACATAGATTTATCTATCGCTTTAAGCCAGTCATGAGTCATATGAATCATTGCAGTAGAGGTTGAGGGGCCAGCTCTATATGCATGTTGAGAGTCGGTAAAAAGTTTGTTTTTTACAAAATAATCCTGAAATTGTGCATGAACCAATCTTTCCATAATTTTACTTAAAACAGGTAAAATACTTATTGGTCTAGAGTTCCCCTCATTAAAGCCAGATTTAGTACCTTTAGGTAAAGGAATAACTTTAGCCTCCTTCCAGATCCTTGGACATAGGCCCACATCCAAGCAACGATTAAAAATATGACAGATGGGAGCTGCTACGACACCAGCAGTCATTCTCAGCAATTTACTATCCAGGTTATCTAATCCAGCTAGTTTACTGTCAGGAAGAGAACAGAGCAAATGTTCCACCCTATGGACGTCAACTTGTTTAAATACAAATAAGAAGAAACAATTATTTCTCCATTGAGTTTTGGTCAGAATGGATTAAACAGAACTCTGTTTATCTAACAGGGAAGGTTAATGTAAATATTGAGGGGAAGATGAAACAGGTGAACACGTAATGTTTTACTGCAATAAATATGAGCAGGAGAAACAGCAATTAATTCAACATTTAAGTAAAGTAAAAGTTAAATTAGATTTATTTAAACTGTTCAGAAGTCATTCAGACAGTAAAATTTACAGAATAATATTTCGATATCTAAAAATAAGACATTTAATAGAATTTAGTTCCTGAGTCGTTCCGATCCACACCAGTAGGTGGCGGAAATGCATCAATCTGTTGTTTGCAAACCGCCCAAAAAAATGTAAAGAAGAAGAAGAACGCGTTGTGTCGTCACACCACTGCTTTGATTGCAGCACTTTCTGCGCGTTGCCGACGTCAGCGCGCGCCCTTTCTCGCGCCTTCCGGTGGCGCGCTCAAAGAGGAAGTGAGAAAGCGGAAGAAGGAGGACGCTGAACAAACTTGACAACTTCTAGCTAAGAGGCTAGAAAACAGCTTTTAGATGTTATTGGTTTCCTCTCCATAAATCATCGGTTCTTTTAGTCACCGCTGAGGGACTTTAGCAGCTTTTCAAACAGCCGCCGCTCAGGGAACCAAGAACCAGGGTTTGGGGGGACAGGAGGCCTGCAGCTGCCGGGGAGAGGAGCGCTGTTAGCGGGGAAGGAGTCGCTGAAGCACCGCTCAGCAACATGTCGGCTCAGGCGCAGATGCGGGCGATGCTGGACCAGCTGATGGGAACGGCCAGAGACGGTGAGCCGGACCGACCCTCCGCTCGGTTAGCTGCTGTTAGCATTAGCCGCTAAGCTGTCAGCTAGCAGCATGAGGGCAAACCTGTTAGCATCCTGTTGCTCACTTTAGAGACACTTTTATAACTTTAAACTCCTATTTTAATCCCGTCACTCATTATAATCCTTCAGTCGAAGCCTTTTCACTTTAAATGGACTCTGGAGATGCTAACGGGGATGCTAACATGTGTGCTAAAATGATTTATTGATGTTTGTGTATAAAATAAGCCTTTTAGTAAGTGTGGTAGTTTAATGACGTCAGTAAATAATGACGTCGGCATAAAGAGCTGCTGCTGTGTTCCAGGAGATACCATGAGGCAGAGGATCAAGTTTTCAGATGATCGGGTCTGTAAAAGCCACCTGTTAGATTCATGTCCTCATGACATCCTGTCAGGCACCGTGAGTATCATCTATACACATATATCTATATGAGCTGAAGGGAATAACTGAGCATTTACTGTGTTTATTCTCCAGGTGCACACATCTATATCTTTACAGGATTTTATTCTTTATCTTCTAACTTTTCACTTTTATCTTATTCTTAGTCATTTCTCTAAGGTCCACATTTCTGTGACCATTTATGTCTATAATCGTTTAACTGCTGGAAACTCTAGAATTTCCCCATTGTGGGACAATAAAGGGATTTATTCTATTCTGTAGCATTGGGAGACAGAGAAAGATTAACGCTCAGTTACACTTTAGACACCACATCTGGATCGGACCAGAAGTTACCTTGTGATGAATCTGAAGATCCTCATTCATCCAGGTTTGAGAAGTTTAGGCACCACTAACAGAAGGAGGAGCAGAGAACAGGGACACATCAGGACATCCCTGAAGAACGGTGGTTATCCCAGATAGACTTTTAAATAACCAACAAGAAGAGATCTGCTGAGAGGGAAGAGAACAGCAGAAGGAACGTCGTCGTTCCAGATGTGGCTGGAGTCTCGGAAAAACTCTTTAAACCCGGCGACACCCTGAGATAGAAACTGGTTCACCCCAAAGGCGCCCAGAAATCGGAACGTTTGATGAGACGTTCTGGATCGGAACGTTTGATGAGACGTTCTGGATCGGAACGTTTGAAACGTCCTGGATCGGAACGTTTGAGACGTCCTGGATCGGAACGTTTGATGAGACGTTCTGGATCGGAACGTTTGATGAGACGTTCTGGATCGGAACGTTTGAGACGTCCTGGATCGGAACGTTTGATGAGACGTTCTGGATCGGAACGTTTGAGACGTTCTGGATCGGAACGTGTGATGAGACGTTCTGGATCGGAACGTTTGAGACGTCCTGGATCGGAACGTTTGAGACGTTCTGGATCGGAACGTTTGAGACGTTCTGGATCGGAACGTTTGAGACGTTCTGGATCGGAACGTTTGATGAGACGTTCTGGATCGGAACGTTTGATGAGACGTTCTGGATCGGAACGTTTGAGACGTTCTGGATCGGAACGTGTGATGAGACGTCCTGGATCGGAACGTTTGAGACGTCCTGGATCGGAACGTTTGAGACGTTCTGGATCGGAACGTTTGAGACGTTCTGGATCGGAACGTTTGAGACGTTCTGGATCGGAACGTTTGATGAGACGTTCTGGATCGGAACGTTTGATGAGACGTTCAGACGTTCTGGATCGGAACGTTTGAGACGTCCTGGATCGGAACGTGTGATGAGACGTCCTGGATCGGAACGTTTGATGAGACGTCCTGGGTCGGAACGTGTGATGAGACGTCCTGGATCGGAACGTTTGAGACGTTCTGGGTCGGAACGTTGGGATCTTGGGCAGAAGGTGTGATTTGGATGTTCTTGTATTCCTCAGAGAATGGACCTGGGAGAATGCGCTAAAGTTCATGACTTGGCTCTGCGGGCGGATTACGAGATCGCCTCCAAGGAGAACGAATACTTCTTTGAGCTCGATGTAAGTCGTCTAACTTTACGCTCAGCTGCTCCTTCTGCTTTTATTTCTCTACAAATTCATCCCAAATGTTTGCTATATGTATTTATGATCTTTGAACTAATATTTTGATCTGTAGGTTTAAAACAGAAAAAAAAATTATTTGTTTTCCTTCATCAGAAGTTGTTCAGGAAACGGCTGCTTGTCTTTAAGCTCATGGAAAAGCCTGGAAAATGAACCTGATCAGGACTAAAGTTATTATATTTCTGTTTGGCTACAGAGCAGCAGATGGTTGGGATGCAGTTTGGGAATAAAAGGAATAAACATTGAAAGTAAATCCAGCCGCATGTTAAAGCGTTCTCCGATCTCTCCAGGCCGCAGAGCACCTGCAGTCTTTCATCGCAGACTGCGATCGCAGAACAGAGTTGGCCAAAAAGAGACTGGCTGAGACTCAGGATGAGATCAGCGCTGAGGTGGCGGCTAAGGTGAAGGACGCTCTGCAAGAACAGCCACACATGCAGATAACCCTGATTTACTGTTTCTTCCTTCCTGCGTCTGTTTGTCTCCTTCCATGGAAAGGCTGAGCGAGTCCATGAGTTAAATGAAGAGATCGGGAAGCTGCTGGCAAAGGCCGAGCAGCTGGGCGGCGAAGGGAACGTGGAAGAAGCCCAGCAGGTGTTGGAGAAGGTGGAGAAAACCCGGGCCTTAAAGAAAGAGGCAGAGGTCAGTTTAAGGTCAGGAGCTCAGATTAATGTTATGACCTCATCTGATAACTTTAACGTTTCTATTAAACTGTGAATAAAGGACGTTTACCGGAACTCCATGCCAGCTTCCAGCTTCCAGCAGCAGAAGCTCCGGGTGTGTGAGGTGTGTTCAGCCTACCTGGGGCTCCACGATAACGACCGGCGCCTGGCCGACCACTTCGGGGGGAAACTTCACCTCGGATTCATTGAAATCCGGGAGAAGCTTGACAAGCTGAGGGTAAACTGGGAAACTCCCTGACTGTGTCCCGCTTTAGGCCACAGACCTGCTCACTTCCCAACGCTCTCCTTCCAGAAAGCTGTGGTAGAAAAACAAGAACAGATCCGCATTAGAAGACGAGAGGACCGGGAAAGAGAGGACGAACGAGAGAGACAGTGGGAGATGGAGAAGGAGAAACGGGAGTGGGAGAGCAAACGGGAGAGGGAGCGGAGAAGGTTGAAACTTCACAATCAAACAGTTTGGATTTATTGACCTGTTTATATGATGCATGTTTTTTTCTCAGGTCCAGATCCAGGAGCGGAGAACGCCACAGGTACCGCCGCTGTCCTTATCAGGTGTGACGTTCTGTCTGACAACAGGTGGAACATCATCTGCTCTGTTTCTGGTTGAAGCAGGGATGGAGGCAGTTCATCGTCGCATCACTCCAGACGGCGCCGCTCCTCTCGTCCCAGGGAAGACGGATCTGAGCGGGACAGGGAGCGAGACAGGAAGCACCGCCACAGGGACAGACGCCGCTCACGCTCCCACTCCCACAGACACAAGAAGAAGAGGTGCTCACAGTATTTTATTTATCTCTTTAAACCAGATGTTTAAAGGATTTCCTGCGATGGACGCCGCAGACATGTCCATCATTAGAAAGCAGTAATAAATGATTGTACTTTGGTAATCCTCCATTCAGACTGCCCCCATGTTTAAACATGTTGGTGGCAGAGTCATGCTGTGGGGTTCCTTATTGCAGCGGGGCGGGCAAAGAAAGGGAATAAAAAATGAAATGTTGACGTTAGGAGGGCGTCTATCAGAGGAAGATCCATCATGTTGTTGCTGTGAAACAGGAAGTGATTTCCGTATGAAGGCCTCTCTGGACTGAAGGTCCCGCTGCAGAGCTGTGCATCTAGATCTACGTTCGGGTCGCCCCTGATTTTATTTTGATAAAATGACCTAAATGACGTTTTTCCTCCCTAAATTTAGTCAAATATAAGATGTTAAAGGTTAATAATGTATTTCCTGAGAAATAAAATGCATTAAAATCCTTTCTATGTTATCAGTCATCTGCACAGGAGCAAACTTTATCATCTTTGGATTTAAACATAAATTTAGTCTTTTTTACTTTTATGTTTTCCTTTCATGTTAACGTTACGCTTTATATTTCGTAATCTAAAGAAACAACTAAAATCAGATTTACTGCTCTGAGCGTGTCCCATGATGACGTCATAAAACATGTTTTAAAGATGCGTATTAGCATCTTTTAGTGAGTTAATGATGGAAATGAGTGATTTTAGTACCATGATTACATTATTTATGGACACCTGGACGTATATCTGTTCACGCATGATGAGGGCGGATTGTCCTCCCGGGGCGGATCGGCAGTGACGGGAACTTTTAACGACAGATCTTTAGTTCCTGCTCTGCAGGAGTTCAACCGTCACTTTGATGGTTCCTCAACTTTAATGCAGGAAATAAAAACCATGACGGGATTTCAGGACGTAGCTACTGCTAGCATCTGCTGATGCTTCATGAAAAATCGCCCCTTCGTCTTTGATTTCCAACTTTGCGCCCCCTGGTGGTTCAGAAAGATCCAGAGAAAAGCCTCATGATTCAAAGCGTGGAACGTCGGTTCATCCTCAAACTCAGATGATGAGTGGAAAGCTGATTGCCCTGCAGACGCAGCAGACATGCTAACCCAGGGGCGGAGCTAAAGGGGAATGACCCTTTCCAGCCACCGTCCTTCCAGTCTGACTGAGCTTTAGCTGTTTGACAACGATGACTTCAAGAAGCACTGATAAACACAGTTATTCATGTTTTCTTATTATTATTCAGTTATTTTCTCAGGTTTTACTGAAACCTGTCTTTAAAATTAGCTTTTAATTTGAGCCTTAAAGACTAAAACCTGGTTTGAGGTTCATCTATCAGCTGACTTTGGCTCAGACTCTGATTGGTGACGTGATGAACGTTCCCTCAGCAAACAGTCGGAGCCTCATGTTCAGCTGGAAAACATTAAAAAACTGCAGTTCTGTGTTTTGGCCAGAAGTGGCAGCATCATTAGGAAACTCCCTCTTTAAAAGCTTTGATCCTTCGTATAAAAGTAGATATAAACCATTAAAGGACTTTTTCTAAAAAAACTGTTTTTCTTCCTCAGGTCTTCCAGAGACAGATCGTCCCATCCAGGCGACAGAGAGACGTCTCCGTCCCAGGAGAGATGGCGGGAGCGTGCAGGGGAGGGATGGCGCAGCGACAGGGTGGAGGCTGCAGCAGACTGGGAGGACAGGGAGCGCTCCGCTTCCCCAGACGTCTCCAGAGGACGGGAAAGATCCCTTTCCTACGAGCGAGACCGCCGCTCCAGCTCAGAGGAACGAGAGTCTGGAGAAATCTGAACACTTTCCTTTTTAGATGCGCATGCAGCTGGCAGTGCATCAGATGCCGCTATGCATGTTCAGAGTGGACGGCGTGTTCAGAGGGACGGCGTGTTCAGAGTGGACGGAGTGGGACGTGTTCAGAGTGGACGGAGTGGGACGTGTTCAGAGTGGACGGAGTGGGACGTGTTCAGAGTGGACGGAGTGGGACGTGTACAGTCACTGTTTTCCTCCTCTTGCTGACCTCCCAGCAGTTGCTCACAGGGCGACGATGTTTTCATTTTCTGCTTTGTTTACGGACTCTGGATGTTTTCTAGTTTTTCTTTCCTCTCATTGATTCTACAGGTGAGCTGTGGACGGCGGCCATGTTTGTCCAGCTCTGTTTTAATTTGCTGCCTTCTAACCGATGGTGTCCGGGTTTAGACCCTGAAGCGACGCCCCGACATTCCCTGCGTCTCTAAAGAGCTCATCCTAATATTTTCCATCAGTCCCCAGATTGACGCGCGGTGCATCTTTTCACTCTTACACTGATGCTGTGATGTAGGACAGACTATTAAGGGGGGGGGTCCACATTGCCAGAACTCCACCAGTTAATAAAATGTTGATTTGGTTCAAATATTCCTGCTTTTTTTTCTTTCATACGTTTGCTGAACTGAAGGCTCGGGGGGAGGGGGTGTCAGAGTGACGGGGGCCTTGCTGATCAGGCTGGTAGCGGATGGGAAGAAACAGGTTTTGGTCCTGATGGAGCGCAGAGGGAAGGGACTGGGATCAGCCACCATCTTCCTGCAGGCCTCAGAGTCCTGGAGGCGTACAGATCCTGGAGAGATGGAACTGGACTGGATCCCTCCAAGGACCCGGTCTACCTGGACCGGATCCCTCCAGGGACGCGGTCTACGTGGACCGGATCCCTCCAGGGACGCGGTCTACGTGGACCGGATCCCTCTAGGGACGCGGTCTACGTGGACCGGATCCCTCCAGGGACGCGGTCTACGTGGACCGGATCCCTCCAGGGACGCGGTCTACGTGGACCGGATCCCTCTAGGGACGCGGTCTACGTGGACCGGATCCCTCCAGGGACGCGGTCTACGTGGACCGGATCCCTCCAGGGACGCGGTCTACCTGGACCGGATCCCTCCAGGGACCAGGTCTACCTGGACTGGATCCTCCAAGTCCGTGAAAATAAGGAGACCAGAATAGTTATAGCTGTGAATTCAAACGGGTCCATCCTTCCCCGGCTTTCACCGCCGTGCGCTCTGTTGCTTAGCAACCGTGATAGTTAACATACAAAGCAGGAAAAGAATGAATACCAAACTTTTCACTGCTGTTTCTTTTAAATGTATTTTCTTTGTTTGATGGTAAAGTGAACAAAGACTAAAGTGATGAGAATCCAGAGCGGAATAAAGGAGCCAACCAGCAGGAACTACTAAAAGCAAATGATAGAAAAGGCTAGAAAGATAGAAGTCAATCTAAACAATGTGTATGTGTATGACATCATCAGCCTTCAGAGGACGCAGCCCATAAATTCGAACTCAGCCAATGATGGAGGAGTAGAAGAGCACCATCGTTGTCCTCCAGCTGCTGCAGTTCATCCTCTGCTGGTCTTTCTTGGTGAAGGAGTTGATGTTCAGCTCCCACTTTAGGTCCTGTGAGATGATCGTCCCCAGGAAGGAGAAAGACTCCACAGTGGAGTCCCAGAGAGTGATGGACATAGCTGGGGCTGAGTTCTTCCTGAAGTCCTCCACCATCTCCACTGCTTTCTGATCTACTTTCTATAGTTCTAGTGAGGACGCAGGCAGCAGCGTCTGGATCATCTGTCTGATCTACTTTCTATGGTTCTAGTGAGGACGCAGGCAGCAGCATCTGGATCAGCTTTCTGATCTACTTTCTATAGTTCTAGTGAGGATGCAGGCAGCGGCGTCTGGATCATCTGTCTGATCTACTTTCTATAGTTCTAGTGAGGACGCAGGCAGCGGCGTCTGGATCATCTGTCTGATCTTTCTATAGTTCTAGTGAGGACGCAGGCAGCAGCATCTGGATCAGCTGTCTGATCTACTTTCTATAGTTCTAGTGAGGATGCAGGCAGCGGCGTCTGGATCAGCTGTCTGATCTACTTTCTATAGTTCTAGTGAGGACGCAGGCAGCAGCGTCTGGATCAGCTTTCTGATCTACTTTCTATAGTTCTAGTGAGGATGCAGGCAGCAGCGTCTGGATCAGCTGTCTGATCTACTTTCTATGGTTCTAGTGAGGACGAAGGCAGCAGCATCTGGATCATCTGTCTGATCTACTTTCTATGGTTCTAGTGAGGACGCAGGCAGCAGCATCTGGATCAGCTTTCTGATCTACTTTCTATAGTTCTAGTGAGGATGCAGGCAGCGGCGTCTGGATCATCTGTCTGATCTACTTTCTATAGTTCTAGTGAGGACGCAGGCAGCGGCGTCTGGATCATCTTTCTGATCTACTTTCTATAGTTCTAGTGAGGATGCAGGCAGCGGCGTCTGGATCATCTGTCTGATCTACTTTCTATAGTTCTAGTGAGGACGCAGGCAGCGGCGTCTGGATCATCTGTCTGATCTACTTTCTATAGTTCTAGTGAGGACGCAGGCAGCAGCGTCTGGATCAGCTGTCTGATCTACTTTCTATAGTTCTAGTGAGGACGCAGGCAGCGGCGTCTGGATCATCTGTCTGATCTACTTTCTATAGTTCTAGTGAGGACGCAGGCAGCAGCGTCTGGATCAGATTTCTGATCTACTTTCTATAGTTCTAGTGAGGACGCAGGCAGCAGCGTCTGGATCAGCTGTCTGATCTACTTTCTATAGTTCTAGTGAGGACGCAGGCAGCAGAGTCTGGATCAGCTGTCTGATCTACTTTCTATAGTTCTAGTGAGGACGCAGGCAGCAGCATCTGGATCAGCTGTCTGATCTACTTTATATGGTTCTAGTGAGGACGCAGGCAGAAGCGTCTGGATCAGCTTTCTGATCTACTTTCTATAGTTCTAGTGAGGACGCAGGCGGCAGCGTCTGGATCAGCTGTCTGATCTACTTTCTATAGTTCTAGTGAGAACGCAGGCAGCAGCGTCTGGATCAGCTGTCCGATCTACTTTCTATAGTTCTAGTGAGGACGCAGGCAGCAGCGTCTGGATCAGCTTTCTGATCTACTTTCTATAGTTCTAGTGAGGACGCAGGCAGCAGAGTCTGGATCAGCTGTCTGATCTACTTTCTATAGTTCTAGTGAGGACGCAGGCAGCAGAGTCTGGATCAGCTGTCTGATCTACTTTCTATAGTTCTAGTGAGGACGCAGGCAGCAGCGTCTGGATCAGCTGTCTGATCTACTTTCTATAGTTCTAGTGAGGACGCAGGCAGCAGCGTCTGGATCATCTGTCTGATCTACTTTATATGGTTCTAGTGAGGACGCAAGTAGCAGCGTCTGGATCATCTGTCTGATCTACTTTCTATAGTTCTAGTGAGGACGCAGGCAGCGGCGTCTGGATCATCTGTCTGATCTACTTTCTATAGTTCTAGTGAGGACGCAGGCAGCAGCGTCTGGATCAGCTGTCTGATCTACTTTCTATAGTTCTAGTGAGGACGCAGGCAGCGGCGTCTGGATCATCTGTCTGATCTACTTTCTATAGTTCTAGTGAGGACGCAGGCAGCAGCGTCTGGATCAGCTTTCTGATCTACTTTCTATAGTTCTAGTGAGGACGCAGGCAGCAGCGTCTGGATCAGCTGTCTGATCTACTTTCTATAGTTCTAGTGAGGACGCAGGCAGCAGCGTCTGGATCAGCTGTCTGATCTACTTTCTATAGTTCAAGAGAGGACGCAGGCAGCAGCATCTGGATCAGCTGTCTGATCTACTTTCTATAGTTCTAGTGAGGACGCAGGCAGCAGCGTCTGGATCAGCTGTCTGATCTACTTTCTATAGTTCAAGAGAGGACGCAGGCAGCAGCATCTGGATCAGCTGTCTGATCTACTTTCTATAGTTCTAGTGAGGACGCAGGCAGCAGCGTCTGGATCAGCTGTCTGATCTACTTTCTATAGTTCAAGAGAGGACGCAGGCAGCAGCGTCTGGATCAGCTGTCTGATCTACTTTCTATAGTTCTAGTGAGGACGCAGGCAGCAGCGTCTGGATCAGCTGTCTGATCTACTTTCTATAGTTCTAGTGAGGACGCAGGCAGCAGCGTCTGGATCAGCTGTCTGATCTACTTTATATGGTTCTAGTGAGGACGCAGGCAGCAGCGTCTGGATCATCTGTCTGAACTACTTTCTAAAGTTCTAGTGAGGACGCAGGCAGCAGCGTCTGGATCAGCTGTCTGATCTACTTTCTATAGTTCTAGTGAGGACGCAGGCAGCAGCGTCTGGATCAGCTGTCCGATCTACTTTCTATAGTTCTAGTGAGGACGCAGGCAGCAGCGTCTGGATCAGCTGTCTGATCTACTTTCTATAGTTCTAGTGAGGACGCAGGCAGCAGCGTCTGGATCAGCTTTCTGATCTACTTTCTATAGTTCTAGTGAGGACGCAGGCAGCAGCGTCGGGATCAGCTGTCTGATCTACTTTCTATAGTTCTAGTGAGGACACAGGCAGCAGCGTCTGGATCAGCTGTCTGATCTACTTTCTATAGTTCTAGTGAGGACGCAGGCAGCGGCGTCTGGATCAGCTGTCTGATCTACTTTCTATAGTACTAGTGAGGACGCAGGCAGAAGCGTCTGGATCAGCTTTCTGATCTACTTTCTATAGTTCTAGTGAGGACGCAGGCAGCAGCATCTGGATCAGCTGTCTGATCTACTTTATATGGTTCTAGTGAGGACGCAGGCAGAAGCGTCTGGATCAGCTTTCTGATCTACTTTCTATAGTTCTAGTGAGGACGCAGGCAGCAGCGTCTGGATCAGCTGTCTGATCTACTTTCTATAGTTCTAGTGACGACGCAGGCAGCAGCATCTGGATCAGCTGTCTGATCTACTTTCTATTGTTCTAGTGAGGACGCAGGAAGCAGCGTCTGGATCAGCTTTCTGATCTACTTTCTTTAGTTCTAGTTAGGACGCAGGCAGCAGCGTCTGGATCAGCTGTCTGATCTACTTTCTATAGTTCTAGTGAGGACACAGGCAGCAGCGTCTGCATCAGCTTTCTGATCTACTTTCTATAGTTCTAGTGAGGACGCAGGCAGCAGCGTCTGGATCAGCTTTCTGATCTACTTTCTATAGTTCTAGTGAGGACGCAGGCAGCAGCGTCTGGATCAGCTGTCTGATCTACTTTCTATAGTTCTAGTGAGGACGCAGGCAGCAAGGTCTGGATCAGCTTTCTGATCTACTTTATATGGTTCTAGTGAGGACGCAAGTAGCAGCGTCTGGATCAGCTGTCTGATCTACTTTATATGGTTCTAGTGAGGACGCAGGCAGCAGCGTCTGGATCAGCTGTCTGATATACTTTATATGGTTCTAGTGAGAACGCAGGCAGCAGCGTCTGGATCAGCTGTCCGATCTACTTTCTATAGTTCTAGTGAGGACGCAGGCAGCAGCGTCTGGATCAGCTTTCTGATCTACTTTCTATAGTTCTAGTGAGGACGCAGGCAGCAGAGTCTGGATCAGCTGTATAATCTACTTTCTATAGTTCTAGTGAGGACGCAGGCAGCAGAGTCTGGATCAGCTGTCTGATCTACTTTCTATAGTTCTAGTGAGGACGCAGGCAGCAGCGTCTGGATCAGCTGTCTGATCTACTTTCTATAGTTCTAGTGAGGACGCAGGCAGCAGCGTCTGAATCATCTGTCTGATCTACTTTATATGGTTCTAGTGAGGACGCAAGTAGCAGCGTCTGGATCAGCTTTCTGATCTACTTTCTATAGTTCTAGTGAGGACGCAGGCAGCAGCGTCTGGAACAGCTGTCTGATCTACTTTCTATAGTTCTAGTGAGGACGCAGGCAGCAGAGTCTGGATCAGCTGTCTGATCTACTTTCTATAGTTCTAGTGAGGACGCAGGCAGCAGAGTCTGGATCAGCTGTCTGATCTACTTTCTATAGTTCTAGTGAGGACGCAGGCAGCAGCGTCTGGATCAGCTGTCTGATCTACTTTCTATGATTCTAGTGAGGACGAAGGCAGCAGCATCTGGATCAGCTGTCTGATCTACTTTATATGGTTCTAGTGAGGACGCAGGCAGCAGAGTCTGGATCAGCTGTCTGATCTACTTTCTATAGTTCTAGTGAGGACGCAGGCAGCAGCGTCTGGATCAGCTGTCTGATCTACTTTCTATAGTTCTAGTGAGGACGCAGGCAGCAGAGTCTGGATCAGCTGTCTGATCTACTTTCTATAGTTCTAGTGAGGACGCAGGCAGCAGAGTCTGGATCTGCTGTCTGATCTACTTTCTATAGTTCTAGTGAGGACGCAGGCAGCAGCGTCTGGATCAGCTGTCTGATCTACTTTATATGGTTCTAGTGAGGACGCAGGCAGCAGCGTCTGGATCAGCTGTCTGATCTACTTTCTATAGTTCTAGTGAGGACGCAGGCAGCAGCGTCTGGATCAGCTGTCTGATCTACTTTCTATAGTTCTAGTGAGGACGAAGGCAGCAGCGTCTGGATCAGCTGTCTGATCTACTTTCTATAGTTCAAGAGAGGATGCAGGCAGCAGCGTCTGGATCTGCTGTCTGATCTACTTTCTATAGTTCTAGTGAGGACGCAGGCAGCAGCGTCTGGGTCAGCTGTCTGATCTACTTTATATGGTTCTAGTGAGGACGCAGGCAGCAGCGTCTGGATCAGCTGTCTGATCTACTTTATATGGTTCTAGTGAGGACGCAGGCAGCAGCGTCTGGATCAGCTGTCTGATCTACTTTATATGGTTCTAGTGAGGACGCAGGCAGCAGCATCTGGATCAGCTGTCTGATCTACTTTCTATAGTTCTAGTGAGGACGCAGGCAGCAGCGTCTGGATCAGCTGTCTGATCTACTTTATATGGTTCTAGTGAGGACGCAGGCAGCAGCGTCTGGATCAGCTGTCTGATCTACTTTCTATAGTTCTAGTGAGGACGCAGGCAGCAGAGTCTGGATCAGCTGTCTGATCTACTTTCTATGGTTCTAGTGAGGACGCAGGCAGCAGCGTCTGGATCAGCTGTCTGATCTACTTTATATGGTTCTAGTGAGGACGCAGGCAGCAGCATCTGGATCAGCTGTCTGATCTACTTTATATGGTTCTAGTGAGGACGCAGGCAGCAGCATCTGGATCAGCTTTCTGATCTACTTTCTATAGTTCTAGCGAGGACGCAGGCAGCAGCATCTGGATCAGCTTTCTGATCTACTTTCTATAGTTCTAGTGAGGAAGCAGGCAGCAGCATCTGGATCAGCTTTCTGATCTACTTTTTATAGTTCTAGTGAGGAAGCAGGCAACAGCGTCTGGATAAGCTGTCTGATCTACTTTCTATAGTTCAAGAGAGGATGCAGGCAGCAGCGTCTGGATCTGCTGTCTGATCTACTTTCTATAGTTCTAGTGAGGACGCAGGCAGCAGCGTCTGGATCAGCTGTCTGATCTACTTTATATGGTTCTAGTGAGGACGCAGGCAGCAGCGTCTGGATCAGCTGTCTGATCTACTTTCTATAGTTCTAGTGAGGACGCAGGCAGCAGCGTCTGGATCAGCTGTCTGATCTACTTTCTATAGTTCTAGTGAGGACGAAGGCAGCAGCGTCTGGATCAGCTGTCTGATCTACTTTCTATAGTTCAAGAGAGGATGCAGGCAGCAGCGTCTGGATCTGCTGTCTGATCTACTTTATATGGTTCTAGTGAGGACGTAGGCAGCAGCGTCTGGATCAGCTGTCTGATCTACTTTATATGGTTCTAGTGAGGACGCAGGCAGCAGCGTCTGGATCAGCTGTCTGATCTACTTTCTATAGTTCTAGTGAGGACGCAGGCAGCAGCGTCTGGATCATCTGTCTGAACTACTTTCTATAGTTCTAGTGAGGACGCAGGCAGCAGCGTCTGGATCAGCTGTCTGATCTACTTTATATGGTTCTAGTGAGGACGCAGGCAGCAGCGTCTCGATCAGCTGTCTGATCTACTTTCTATAGTTCTAGTGAGGACGCAGGCAGCAGCGTCTGGATCAGCTTTCTGATCTACTTTCTATGGTTCTAGTGAGGACGCAGGCAGCAGCGTCTGGATCAGCTGTCTGATCTACTTTATATGGTTCTAGTGAGGACGCAGGCAGCAGCATCTGGATCAGCTGTCTGATCTACTTTATATGGTTCTAGTGAGGACGCAGGCAGCAGCATCTGGATCAGCTTTCTGATCTACTTTCTATAGTTCTAGCGAGGACGCAGGCAGCAGCATCTGGATCAGCTTTCTGATCTACTTTCTATAGTTCTAGTGAGGAAGCAGGCAGCAGCATCTGGATCAGCTTTCTGATCTACTTTCTATAGTTCTAGTGAGGAAGCAGGCAGCAGCATCTGGATCAGCTGTCTGATCTACTTTATATGGTCCTAGTGAGGACGCAGGCAGCAGCGTCTGGATCAGCTGTATGATCTACTTTCTATAGTTCTAGTAAGGACGCAGGCAGCAGAGTCTGGATCAGCTGTCTGATCTACTTTCTATAGTTCTAGTGAGGATGCAGGCAGCAGCGTCTGGATCAGCTGTCTGATCTACTTTCTATAGTTCTAGTTAGGACGCAGGCAGCAGCGTCTGGATCAGCTGTCTGATCTACTTTCTATAGTTCTAGTGAGGACACAGGCAGGAGCGTCTGGATCAGCTGTCTGATCTACTTTCTATAGTTCTAGTGAGGACACAGGCAGGAGCGTCTGGATCAGCTGTCTGATCTACTTTCTATAGTTCTAGTGAGGACGAAGGCAGCAGCATCTGGATCGGCTGTCTGATCTACTTTCTATAGTTCTAGTGAGGACGCAGGTAGCAGAGTCTGGATCAGCTGTCTGATCTACTTTCTATAGTTCTAGTGAGGACGCAGGTAGCAGAGTCTGGATCAGCTGTCTGATCTACTTTCTATAGTTCTAGTGAGGACGCAGGCAGCAGAGTCTGGATCAGCTGTCTGATCTACTTTCTATAGTTCTAGTGAGGATGCAGGCAGCAGCGTCTGGATCAGCTGTCTGATCTACTTTCTATAGTTCTAGTGAGGACGCAGGCAGCAGAGTCTGGATCAGCTGTCTGATCTACTTTCTATAGTTCTAGTGAGGACGCAGGAAGCAGCGTCTGGATCAGCTGTCTGATCTACTTTCTATAGTTCTAGAGAGGATGCAGGCAGCAGCGTCTGGATCAGCTGTCTGATCTACTTTATATGGTTCTAGTGAGGACGCAGGCAGCAGCGTCTGGATCAGCTGTCTGATCTACTTTATATGGTTCTAGTGAGGACGCAGGCAGCAGCGTCTGGATCAGCTGTCTGATCTACTTTCTATAGTTCTAGTGAGGACGCAGGCAGCAGCATCTGGATCAGCTGTCTGATCTACTTTATATGGTTCTAGTGAGGACGCAGGCAGCAGAGTCTGGATCAGCTGTCTGATCTACTTTATATTGTTCTAGTGAGGACGCAGGCAGCAGCGTCTGGATCAGCTGTCTGATCTACTTTATATGGTTCTAGTGAGGACGCAGGCAGCAGCATCTGGATCAGCTGTCTGATCTACTTTATATGGTTCTAGTGAGGACGCAGGCAGCAGCATCTGGATCAGCTGTCTGATCTACTTTATATGGTTCTAGTGAGGACGCAGGCAGCAGAGTCTCGATCAGCTGTCTGATCTACTTTCTATAGTTCTAGTGAGGACGAAGGCAGCAGCGTCTGGATCAGCTTTCTGATCTACTTTATATGGTTCTTGTGAGGATGCAGGCAGCAGCGTCTGGATCAGCTGTCTGATCTACTTTATATGGTTCTAGTGAGGACGCAGGCAGCAGCATCTGGATCAGCTGTCTGATCTACTTTATATGGTTCTAGTGAGGACGCAGGCAGCAGAGTCTGGATCAGCTGTCTGATCTACTTTATATTGTTCTAGTGAGGACGCAGGCAGCAGCGTCTGGATCAGCTGTCTGATCTACTTTCTATAGTTCTAGAGAGGATGCAGGCAGCAGCGTCTGGATCAGCTGTCTGATCTACTTTCCATAGTTCTAGTGAGGACGCAGGCAGCAGCGTCTGGATCTGCTGTCTGATCTACTTTCTATAGTTCTAGTGAGGACGCAGGCAGCAGCATATGGATCAGCTGTCTGATCTACTTTATATGGTTCTAGTGAGGACGCAGGCAGCAGAGTCTGGATCAGCTGTCTGATCTACTTTATATGGTTCTAGTGAGGACGCAGGCAGCAGCGTCTGGATCAGCTGTCTGATCTACTTTATATGGTTCTAGTGAGGATGCAGGCAGCAGCGTCTGGATCAGCTGTCTGATCTACTTTATATGGTTCTAGTGAGGACGCAGGCAGCAGAGTCTGGATCAGCTGTCTGATCTACTTTATATGGTTCTAGTGAGGACGCAGGCAGCAGAGTCTGGATCAGCTGTCTGATCTACTTTCTATAGTTCTAGTGAGGACGAAGGCAGCAGCGTCTGGATCAGCTTTCTGATCTACTTTATATGGTTCTTGTGAGGATGCAGGCAGCAGCGTCTGGATCAGCTGTCTGATCTACTTTATATGGTTCTAGTGAGGACGCAGGCAGCAGCATCTGGATCAGCTGTCTGATCTACTTTATATGGTTCTAGTGAGGACGCAGGCAGCAGAGTCTGGATCAGCTGTCTGATCTACTTTATATTGTTCTAGTGAGGACGCAGGCAGCAGCGTCTGGATCAGCTGTCTGATCTACTTTCTATAGTTCTAGAGAGGATGCAGGCAGCAGCGTCTGGATCAGCTGTCTGATCTACTTTCCATAGTTCTAGTGAGGACCTAGGCAGCAGCGTCTGGATCTGCTGTCTGATCTACTTTCTATAGTTCTAGTGAGGACGCAGGCAGCAGCATATGGATCAGCTGTCTGATCTACTTTATATGGTTCTAGTGAGGACGCAGGCAGCAGAGTCTGGATCAGCTGTCTGATCTACTTTATATGGTTCTAGTGAGGACGCAGGCAGCAGCGTCTGGATCAGCTGTCTGATCTACTTTATATGGTTCTAGTGAGGATGCAGGCAGCAGCGTCTGGATCAGCTGTCTGATCTACTTTATATGGTTCTAGTGAGGACGCAGGCAGCAGAGTCTGGATCAGCTGTCTGATCTACTTTATATGGTTCTAGTGAGGAAGCAGGCAGCAGCACCTGGATCAGCTGTCTGATCTACTTTCTATAGTTCTAGTGAGGACGCAGGCAGCAGCGTCTGGATCAGCTGTCTGATCTACATTATTTGGTTCTAGTGAGGACGCAGGCAGCAGAGTCTGGATCAGCTGTCTGATCTACATTATTTGGTTCTAGTGAGGACGCAGGCAGCAGCGTCTGGATCAGCTGTCTGATCTACTTTCTATAGTTCTAGTGAGGACGCAGGCAGCAGCGTCTGGATCAGCTGTCTGATCTACATTATTTGGTTCTAGTGAGGACGCAGGCAGCAGCGTCTGGATCAGCTGTCTGATCTACTTTCTATAGTTCTAGTGAGGACGCAGGCAGCAGCATCTGGATCAGCTGTCTGATCTACTTTCTATAGTTCTAGTGAGGACGCAGGCAGCAGCGTCTGGATCAGCTGTCTGATCTACTTTCTATAGTTCTAGTGAGGACGCAGGCAGCAGCGTCTGGATCAGCTGTCTGATCTACTTTATATGGTTCTAGTGAGGATACAGGCAGCAGCGTCTGGATCAGCTGTCTGATCTACTTTATATGGTTCTAGTGAGGACGCAGGCAGCAGCATCTGGATCAGCTGTCTGGTCTACTTTCTATAGTTCTAGTGAGGACGCAGGCAGCAGCGTCTGGATCAGCTGTCTGATCTACTTTCTATAGTTCTAGTGAGGTCGCAGGCAGCAGCGTCTGGATCAGCTGTCTGATCTACTTTATATGGTTCTAGTGAGGACGCAGGCAGCAGCGTCTGGATCAGCAGTCTGATCTACTTTATATGGTTCTAGTGAGGACGCAGGCAGCAGCGTCTGGATCAGCTGTCTGATCTACTTTCTATAGTTCTAGTGAGGACGCAGGCAGCAGCGTCTGGATCAGCTGTCTGATCTACTTTATATGGTTCTAGTGAGGATACAGGCAGCAGCGTCTGGATCAGCTGTCTGATCTACTTTATATGGTTCTAGTGAGGACGCAGGCAGCAGCATCTGGATCAGCTGTCTGGTCTACTTTCTATAGTTCTAGTGAGGACGCAGGCAGCAGCGTCTGGATCAGCTGTCTGATCTACTTTCTATAGTTCTAGTGAGGTCGCAGGCAGCAGCGTCTGGATCAGCTGTCTGATCTACTTTATATGGTTCTAGTGAGGACGCAGGCAGCAGCGTCTGGATCAGCAGTCTGATCTACTTTATATGGTTCTAGTGAGGACGCAGGCAGCAGCGTCTGGATCAGCTGTCCGATCTACTTTCTATAGTTCTAGTGAGGACGCAGGCAGCAGCGTCTGGATCAGCTGTCTGATCTACTTTCTATGGTTCTAGTGAGGACGCAGGCAGCAGCGTCTGTATCAGCAGTCTGATCTACTTTATATGGTTCTAGTGAGGACGCAGGCAGCAGCGTCTGGATCAGCAGTCTGATCTACTTTATATGGTTCTAGTGAGGACGCAGGCAGCAGAGTCTGGACCAGCTGTCTGATCTACTCTATATGGTTCTACTTATGAAGACACTGTTGCAATGTTCAGTTCTACTATAGATAAATGCATGAAGGACTTTTTCTAGATCCTGCTGAACATTAGTACTTTAATTCTGGAGATGTTCTTCAGGTGACCTTAAAGTGTCACTGTAGGAGCAGGGTGATAATAATGGTTAATCTGAGGAGCAGGGTGATAATAGTTTTAGTTAATCTGAGGTCTATAAATATGGAACTACTTGTTGGTGAGGCAGGTGTTTCCACCTGGAAGGAAGGACCAGTTTTTGATGGCTGAAGTATGATTCTGTCAGCAGGTGAAGGCGTATAGAAATGTGTTTGTCTAGAATGGAAACTAATGAGATGTAAGAAAATCAAATAGATGACAGTTTGGACTCTAATTCATCAGAGCAGACCGGAAGCATTGACCTCTGCTGTCACTATGAAAACCAAAGAGGTCACTATGGAAACCAATGAGCATCTTATTTTAGTGCGCAAAGATTAAAGGTTAATGTTGGAAGAATAAATTAAATAAAAAATGGAATTCAAACAGTAAGTTTTATATTTGGGAAACAAACATAATGTACAGAATATAATATTTAAGACACTTTTAGAACAGAACAATTCACACCCCTGACCGCTAGATGGCGCTCAGCAACCACGATCCACCGTAATGACGTCAGTCAGACGTTCGAAAAAGAAGCGCGAGCTGAAAGAAGAGCCGCAGCTCGATTGTTTTGCTGAACTTTGGGACTTGAATCATTTCGCTGTTTTTTCCAGAGAATGTCTGTTTTAAAACCTTTTAGCAAACTTCCTAATCTGGACACGGCCAGCATCCTGGTGAGTTAATCTGTTCCTCCTGCTCAATAAATGAACACTTAATCCCTGGATGGATATCCAGCCATCTTTGGGAGGATTTGCTGCCTGTTTGAAAACTGCTTTAAAGTTGCGGACTGGTTCTGCCTTTTCCTGCAGCTGGTGGAGAATGAGGAGCAGGTCCAGCAGGGATTAGCAGAGGCTCTGGTCGAGGATTCGGCCCAAGCTGTGAATGTGTGAGTCCCCTAGCCTAGCCTAGCTAGCCTGGAGCTCAGGCTGTTTTAGCAAAGCTCGCATTGTTGTGTTAAACTGCAATTTTTAGCTGCATCCAGATTATAATCCAGGTTTTTTCTCTGAGCTTTTAAAGCCAGCAGAAGGTGGTGATCACTCAGAGTTAGCTTTGTTCACTAATGGTGCTCCTGCTTCCTCTCTGCATGGAGCAGGAGACTAGCCAGGAGTCTTCCTCTTCCTCTGGAGAACGAAAAGACTCGACCGAGGATCGACCTGGTGGTGTTCATCGTTAATCTGACCTCAGACAAGAGGTAACCTCACACCCATGCTTTAATCTCAGCACCTGAACAGGTGAGGCCTTTTTATTCCAGGGATTATCTACTTTATAAAGCATTGATTTAGTCTCCAGGGTTTTATGGCAGAAACAGGTTGAAGATAATCAAACATGTTTTCAATAACAGATTTAAGTTCAGTTGCACACATTTAAAAGATCATAGGAACCTGGAAGGTGAATTCACCCTGAAGACAAGATGGCCGCTATACTTTATTCCATAATAAGGACCCCAATACAATGTCTGCTTACCACTTTCCATAAGCATAGACGCTAAACCTCTTCATCCTTTTTTTCACAGTTTCAAGTCAGCAAACGAGTCTCTAAAGTATCTAGATCCTGGATACTTCCTGGGGAAATTCTGCTTCATGGTTACTAACGGTAAGAAGAATCCTTCACACAACGAAGCCACAAGAGAAGAAGAGTTCTTATATAACGTTAGACAGAAGCTGCAGAGAAAAAAACGTTTCTGACACATTTCTCCGTGTGCGTTCTGTAGCTCGCTATGCCTCGGGCCACATGGGAAGGCTGGACGCTGTCAGGAAAATGGCCGCTTCGCTCCACTGCCCCCTGCTGTTTGCAGAGGTTCAGGTTTGTGCAGCAATTCAGAATTTTAGAAGCACAGAACAGTGAATGTGATTGGATAATAACAATGCTAGGTCGCAATTAATGTATTGGATAATAACAATGCTAGGTCGCAATTAACGTATTGAATAATAACAAGGCTAGGTCGCAATTAACATATTGGATAATAACAAGGCTAGGTCGTAATTAACGTTATTGGATAATAATGCTAGGTCGCAATTAACGATATTGGATAATAACAAGGCTAGGTTGTAATTAACGTTATTGGATAATAACAATGCTAGGTCGTAATAAACGGTATTGGATAATAACAATGCTAGGTCGTAATTAACGGTATTGGATAATAACAGGGCTAGGTCGTAATTAACGGTATTGGATAATAATAATGCTAGGTCTTTATGAACGGTATTGGATAATGACAAGGCTAGGTCATAATTAACGTTATTGGATAATAACAAGGCTAGGTCATAATTAACGTTATTGGATAATAACAAGGCTAGGTCGTTATGAACGGTATTGGATAATAACAATGCTAGGTCGTAATAAACAGTATTGGATAATAACAATGCTAGGTCGTAATTAACACTATTGGATAATAACAATGCTAGGTCGTAATTAACGTTAATGGATAATAACAAGGCTAGGTCGTAATAAACGGTATTGGATAATAACAATGCTTGGTCATAATAAACGGTATTGGATAATAACAATGCTTGGTCATAATAAACGGTATTGGATAACAATGCTAGGTCTTTATGAACGGTATTGGATAATAACAATGCTAGGTCTTTATGAACGGTATTGGATAATAACAATGCTAGGTTGTAATTAACGTTATTGGATAATAACAATGCTAGGTCGTAATTAACACTATTGGATAATAACAATGCTAGGTCGTAATTAACACTATTGGATGATAACAATGCTAGGTCGTAAAAGAAGTATTGGATAATAACAATGCTAGGTCGTAATAGACGGTATTGGATAATAACAATGCTAGGTCATAATTAACGTTATTGGATAATAACAAGGCTAGGTCATAATTAACGTTATTGGATAATAACAAGGCTAGGTCGTTATGAACGGTATTGGATAATAACAAGGCTAGGTCGTTATGAACGGTATTGGATAATAACAATGCTAGGTCGTAATAAACGGTATTGGATAATAACAATGCTAGGTGTTTATGAATGGTATTGGATAATAACAATGCTAGGTCGTAATTAACGTTATTGGATAATAACAAGGCTAGGTCGTAATAAACGGTATTGATTAATAACAATGCTTGGTCGTAATAAACGGTATTGGATAATAACAATGCTAGGTCTTTATGACAGTATTGGATAATAACAAGGCTAGGTCATAATTAACGTTATTGGATAATAACAAGGCTAGGTCGTAATTAACGGTGTTAATAATAACAATGCTAGGTCTTTATGAACGGTATTGGATAATAACAATGCTAGGTCGCAATTAACGGATTGGATAATAACAATGCTAGGTTGTAATTAACGTTATTGGATAATAACAATGCTAGGTCGTAATTAACACTGTTGGATAATAACAATGCTAGGTCGTAATTAACACTATTGGATAATAACAAGGCTAGGTCGTAATAAACGGTATTGGATAGTAACAATGCTAGGTCGTAATAAACGGTATTGGATAGTAACAATGCTAGGTCGTAATAAACGGTATTGGATAATAACAATGCTAGGTTGTAATTAACGTTATTGGATAATAACAATGCTAGGTCGTAATAGACGTTATTGGATAATAACAAGGCTAGGTCGTAATTAACGGTATTGGATAATAACAATGCTAGGTCATAATTAACGTTATTGGATAATAACAAGGCTAGGTCATAATTAACGTTATTGGATAATAACAAGGCTAGGTCGTTATGAACGGTATTGGATAATAACAATGCTAGGTCGTAATAAACGGTATTGGATAATAACAATGCTAGGTCTTTATGAATGGTATTGGATAATAACAATGCTAGGTCGTAATTAACATTATTGGATAATAACAAGGCTAGGTCGTAATAAACGGTATTGGATAATAACAATGCTAGGTCTTTATGAACGGTATTGGATAATAACAATGCTAGGTCTTTATGAACGGTATTGGATAATAACAATGCTAGGTCTTTATGTACGGTATTGGATAATAACAAGGCTAGGTCATAATTAACGTTATTGGATAATAACAAGGCTAGGTCGTAATTAACGGTGTTAATAATAACAATGCTAGGTCTTTATGAACGGTATTGGATAATAACAATGCTTGGTCGCAATTAACGGATTGGATAATAACAAGGCTAGGTCGTAATTAACACTTTTGGATAATAACAATGCTAGGTCGTAATTAACACTATTGGATAATAACAATGCTAGGTCGTAAAAGACGTATTGGATAATAACAATGCTAGGTCGTAATTAACACTGTTGGATAATAACAATGCTAGGTCGTAATTAACACTATTGGATAATAACAAGGCTAGGTCGTAATAAACGGTATTGGATAATAACAATGCTAGGTCGTAATAAACGGTATTGGATAATAACAATGCTAGGTTGTAATTAACGTTATTGGATAATAACAATGCTAGGTCGTAAAAGACGTATTGGATAATAACAATGCTAGGTCGTAATTAACACTATTGGATAATAACAATGCTAGGTCGTAATTAACACTATTGGATAATAACAATGCTAGGTCGTAAAAGACGTATTGGATAATAACAATGCTAGGTCGTAATAAACGGTATTGGATAATAACAATGCTAGGTCGTAATAAACGGTATTGGATAATAACAATGCTAGGTTGTAATTAACGTTATTGGATAATAACAATGCTAGGTCGTAATTAACACTATTGGATAATAACAATGCTAGGTCGTAAAAGACGTATTGGATAATAACAATGCTAGGTCGTAATAGACGTTATTGGATAATATAATCTTTGATTTCTCAGAGTTTCTGTAATAAAAAAATAAAATTCTAAAGGCTTTTTTATGCCCCTTTATAAAAAGTCGCAACAAATTGAGCCATTTTTTTTTTTTTTTGCTTCCTGGTTTGTCGCATTTCTCTGTTTCTAATCAGGGGTGTTTTTGTTCTTGGTCAGCAGAGTCCAGAAGGAGTAGCGAATGCGGCGCGAAGGCTGCTCACCATCCTGAAAGTGGCATCAGGTCTGGTTCCCAACACCTCGTCTCTGTACCTGTCCAACCTGACCAGGTGCACCAAGCCGCCGGACATCGACCAGCCCAGCTTTGATTAACTGCTCACCTGCTGTTTTCATTTATTTATTAGGCCGTCTGTGTTTACGGCTGCTCTGCCCGTATGCGCAGGAGTGAAGCTGCTCTGCCTGCATGCGCAGCAGTTAAGCCTTATACTGTAGATGTTGCATTTATTGTAAATATTATGTTTAGTTTTTTACCAAATGGTGCTTTTTAAAATCCTGTAATAACAGAAAGTTTATAGATGTGTTTCTTTTTCTCCTACAAATAAAAAGTGAATGTTGGCTCATAGAGACGTGTCTGTTGTCCTTAGTGAGGGTCAGATGGGGGAGGAAAAGGTGTGTCACCTGGAGCGTGTCCACAGACACGGTCCCTAGTGTCACGTCTGCGTGCAAACACTAACACGCTCACTATTAATAGTTATCATTCTGGCACCTTTCCACCTCTGAGGATATTAAACGCGACCTCCGATCGACCACTACAAGGAGTCAGAGAGACAAAGGCTTTCTGCACAAACAATGAGAACTTTTCCTGCTCCTAAAGCTGTTTTCTGTCTCCTCTTCACAGAGATTAAAGTTTTATCTAAACAACCCAGAAGTGACCTGAAGACGAAATCTGCTTCGGCACTTTCCCCTGTTAGCACTATAATAGAGCGAGCAGCTGATGACCTTCTGACTCTGGCAGGAGATGTGATGACGGTGGAGAGGAAGTTCATCCAGCTGCTTTAAAAATATGCTTTACCAAAACGGGAGAAAAGCAGGATTAAACTGACCTAAAGCTGCTCTTATTCGCTAGTTTTCCTCCTGATGTTTAATTAGCATCAAATCACAAACCTGTCATTTCAAAGCACTTTATGGAAACTAATTATCCAAGCTTTAATTTTTTTAGCCTGTTAAAAACAGCTGATTTAGCTGCTGTTTGCAATGAATCAATTAAAAACGTTAACTGAAAAAGATCCTGAGAAATATTTGAGATGTCTGGTCAGTGATGCTTGTTTTTATCAGTATAATGAATGCATCATCATTCTTTACACCCATTAGAATCTGATGGAAAGTTTAATGTTTTCAATAAAGGCTCATTCACAACATTTGAACAAAGGTACAAAACATCCACATTATGATGTAGATGGAACTTATTTTAATACGTGGCTTTTGTAAGATGAAATTTTTATTTATTTATAGAATAATTGTGATGCACGAACTGGAGGCACTTTTTTATCTCATCTATTTTATCATATTGCTGAATACTTACAAACATGCCATTTTTAAACATCTTCAAAATAAATACATCACAAAACATAAACATAATCCCAATACGTAAGTACAATAAAATGTGGAGTAATATGAGCTTAAAGGCCCTCATTTAAAAAATGTGCAACACGACGAATGTCTTCTGTTAGCAAAGCTGTTACCACCTTTACTCAGTTCTTAAAATAAATGCTTATATAAATTATTTAGGCTTAAAACTTTCCTTTTTGATAAAGCTTCTAGCATCAGGTTATCCTGAGCTATCTCTATAGTTCTGCTGCTATAGGCTTAGACTGCTGGAGGACATAGGGACCCCTTTTTCATCATTCTGCTTCATTCTATCTCTATTCTCCCACTCTGCAGAATCTGTTAGTTCAATCTCTAACCTTCTGCTCTCTCTGCTTTTTCTCATAGTAGCTTCATCTGGTCTGTTCCTGTTTGGCTGTGACTCCATCCTGGAGAGAAATATCAGCTGTGCTGCTGCCATCAACACCTTTGTTTCTAGATGTTGGAGCTTGGCCTGTTTTCCAGTGTGGTCCTGTTTCTCTGACTGTGACTAACTGGATGTGCTCTCTTCATCCTCTGACATGGGAGCTGGCTCGGAGCTCGTCTGCCTGGCTGTGTGTTTCCTGGACGGGGCCGCCTGTGGAGCTGGTTGACAGTTGCCTTTTGTATCTATGCTTCTTTTTCTATGTCTGCTTCTGTCTCCTTGAACCCCAGTGGGCCTCAGCAGATGGCCGCTCACACTGAGCCTGGTTCTGCTGGAGGTTTCTTCCTGTTCAAAGGGAGTTTTTCCTCTCCACTGTCGCTACAAGCATGCTTAGTGTGAGGGATTGCTGAAGAGTCAATGAGTCGATGCAATCAGCTGGTTTTCCTTAGATAGAAAACTTTGAATCAATCTGACTGGATGATCTGGTGAACTGGAAAGTTACCTGAGATGATATGATGTGAACTGGATCTATAAAGTGACCTGAGATTTTATGGGATTCTTTATAAATAAGATTGATCTTATTAAAAATAAGATCATAAGCACTCCTCTATCTGCGATTGTACCTGAGGTAGTCATGGAATCTGAACCGGGTTTAGACTGCTTTGATCCAGTTGAACTTTCTGAATTAGCAAAATTATTGTCTTCATCTAAGCCTTCAACTTGTATGTTAGATCCAGTTCCAACCAGGTTATTTAAGGAGGTATTCCCTTTGATCTCCTCCTCCATTTTAGATGTGATTAATCTATCTCTGTTACAGGGATATGTACCTAAAGCTTTTAAGGTTACTGTAATTAAACCTCTGCTTAAGAAACCGTCTCTTGACCCAGATGACTTGGTTAATTATAGACCTATATCCAATCTTCCTTTCTTATCCAAAATTCTTGAGAAAGTAGTTGCCAAACAAGTTTGCGACCACTTACACCATAATGAACTTTTTGAAGAGTTTCAGTCTGGCTTTAGAGCTCATCATAGCACTGAAACAGCTCTGGTGAAAGTCACTAATGATATTCTCATGGCCTCAGATAATGGACTTGTATCTGTGCTCGTCCTGTTGGATCTCAGTGCTGCATTTGATCCAGTTGACCATAATATTCTTTTAGAAAGACTTGAATATTTTGTTGGAATTAAAGGAACAGCACTAGACTGGTTTAAATCCTATCTATCTGATCGAATTCAGTTTGTTTATGTTAATGATAGATCTTCAACACACTCAAAGGTTACCTGTGGAGTACCACAGGGATCAGTGCTAGGACCAATTCTCTTTACTTTATACATGCTCCCAATTGGTAGAGTTATTAGACAGCATGGGATTAATTTCCACTGTTATGCTGATGATACCCAGCTATATCTGTCTATAATCCTGATGAAGCTAACCCATTACATAGATTACAGGCATGTCTTGAAGACATAAAAACCTGGATGACTCTTAACTTTCTGCTTCTGAATGCAGACAAAACAGAAGTTATAGTCTTTGGACCAGAGTCTCTGAAAAAGAAGCTGATTAGCCAGTCACTTCATTTGGATGGGATTAAACTGATTTCAGATAATAAAGTAAAAAATCTTGGTGTTATTTTTGATCAGGACCTGTCATTTAAATCCCAGATCAAAGAGGTTTCTAGAATTTCCTTCTTTCATCTGAGGAACATTGCAGAAATGAGAAATCTCCTGTCCAGGGGTGATGCTGAGAAACTAGTCCATGCATTTGTTACTTCAAGGCTGGACTATTGTAATTCTTTACTATCAGGAAGTCCACAAACTGTAGTTAAAAGCCTTCAGCTGATCCAAAATGCTGCAGCCAGAGTTCTGATGAAAATGAAAAAGAGAGATCATATCTCTCCTATCCTGGCTTCTCTTCATTGGCTTCCTGTTAAATCAAGAATAGAATTTAAAATCCTCCTTCTCACATATAAAGCCTTAAATGGCCAAGCTCCATCTGATATCAGAGATCTGATTGTTCCTTATGTTCCTAACAGAGCACTTCGCTCTCAATCTGCAGGTTTACTAGTGGTTCCTAGAATTTCTAAAAGTAGAATGGGAGGCAGATCTTTTAGTTATCAGGCTCCTCTCCTGTGGAACCAACTACCAGTTTTAGTCCGTGAGGCAGACACTCTGTCTACTTTTAAGGCTAGGCTTAAAACTTTCCTTTTTGATAAAGCTTATAGTTAGAGTGGCTCAGGTTATCCTGAGCTCTCTCTCTATAGTTATGCTGCTATAGGCTTAGACTGCTGGAGGACATAGGGACCCCCATTTCATCATTCTGCTTCATTCTCTCTCTGTTCTCCTATTCTGCAGAATCTGTTAGTTCAATCTCTAACCTTCTGCTCTCTCTGCTTTTCCTCAGAGTAGCTTTGCCTCGTCTGTTCCTGTTTGGCTGTGACGTCATCCAGGAAAGAAACATCAGCTGTGCTGCTTCCATCAACACCCTTGTTTGTAGATGTTGGAGATCGGCCTGTTTTCCAGTGTGGTCCTGTTTCTCTGGCCGTGGCTGGGTGGATGTGCTCTCTTCACCCTCTGGCATGGGAGCTGCCTTGGAGCTCGTCTGCCTGGCTGTGTGTTTCCTGGACGGGGCCGCCTTTTACAGCTGCTTTTTGTATCTATGCTTCTTTTTCTATGTCTGCTTCTGTCTCCTTGAACCCCAGTGGGCCTCAGCAGATGGCCGCTCACACTGAGCCTGGTTCTGCTGGAGGTTTCTTCCTGTTAAAAGGGAGTTTTTCCTCTCCACTGTCGCTACAAGCATGCTTAGTGTGAGGGATTGCTGAAGAGTCAATGAGTCGATGCAATCAACTGGTTTTCCTTAGATAGAAAACTTTGTATCAATTTGACTGTATGATCTGGTTGAACTGTAAAGTGCCTTGAGATGACATGTGTTGTGAATTTGGCGCTATATAAATAAACTGAATTGAATTGAATTGAGATGACATGATGTGAATTGGAGCTATAGAAATAAACGGAATAGAATTACAAACAGTCATATGTTTTTTATGCTTTTTTTCTTTCTATTCTGATTATTTTTTCACATAAGGAAGGAAAACACAGTTAAAATATAACAATAAAATAAAATAATTTCTAATTCTGAAGTGTGGAATTGATAAAATGTCAAATATTAATCAGAATTCAGTTTATTTATCTATAAATCTTTTCTCAGCCTCTGGGTTTCCATAAAGCTAAAGAGTTATATGTGTATATATTTATTATATCTTTATAATATTGTGTGGTTTGTTGTGTATATATATAAAACTGTATCTGGAGCGTGTAACAAAAGTAATTTCCCTCTGGGATTATTAAAGTGTTGCTGATAATGCAGTTAGAGTCATGCTGCTTTAAAGGAGTAATTATTGAAAAAAGAGGCCAGAATAAATAAAGGAGATTTGGACTGAAATCTAAAAATAAATTACATTTTCAAGTTTTTCTAATAAAATAAAGAGTTGTAGCAAAGTATTTATCCAGAGAAAATAAAATGAAGGTGAAGGTTTTACAGATATTTAAAAAAAATCTACAGAGTAAATTAAAGTAACACTTTAATTTTAACACCAATCAGAGTGTATTTGGTCCCACTCTGAATTACTGTTAAATTAACTCTCTGAATAGTGAATATTTTACTCCAGATGCTTATAATCCTGCACATAAACTATAATCGCTGAAAACAGGACAAAATATGACAAAAATCTTGCAAAATGTGCATTTATTTCCCGCCCATTAGTTGACCTGAGAGTCCGGATGAAGTGGAACTCGGAGCCATCAAGTCGTTTCCACTTATCAGACGGTTTCCTGTCTCTGCAGCTGCTGTTTGATATGGAAACAACATTTAGCTCCTGTTTATTGCTGCTCAATACTTTTTTGGCATCGTGACAGTTTTGTGAAAAACACACTTTACCAATGCATCTATGTGCTTTACATCTATGTCAACCTCCGCTGGCTTGAAAAAGCGTTTAGTCAACATTTTCAACAGAATGAGGAATAACTCTTGCTTTTGCACAGCATGCTGTCTTCTATGCAGCTGAAGCGTCTCTTTAAACTCTCAGAGGATCTTTGAATCAGCAGTGATTGCAATCATTTCCTGGAACGCTGATTCCTTAAATTACATGTGGAAACGAAACATCGTCCAATCAGCTCTTTAAACACCAAGAAGCTCCAGCTGCTTTTTGATGGCGGCTGTCCTCACCCGGGTCCTCAGCTCGGGCTCCAGAGGAGGAGAGGCGTGTCTCCCCACAGGGTTCGTGCTTCGTGTCACGTCTGCACTGCATTCACAAACACACGCGCACTATTAAGAGGTTAACATCGAGGCAATTATCCGTCAGACCAGTTAACCAAACACTGTTTTGGCACCGAGCGAGGACCTGGAAGGACAACAGGATGTCTGAGGGACAGAGGAATGTCCATGATATGAATGTCCCGCAGCTTCACGGCTCTTTGCTGAAATGAAGCGTTGGAGCTAAAATAAAAAACGTCCTTTCGCTTTTTAAATGTCATCCAGGTGTTTTATTGAAATTAGACGACCTTTAATTACCTTTGAGTTTAGCTTGGCAGCGTGAAACCAGCTGACACTGGTGAACATGTGACGCTGCATGTTTTCACGCTAATGACACTATTATTTATTAAAACCTTTAGATCAGGCTGTTTTTCAGATGTTTATTGAATTTATTGCATTGAGCTGCAGTCAGTCAAACTCCTGCCGTCTATATTTGGCTCTGAGATAACCTGTGAATGTCTTTAGTGTCTGGCGCTGCCACTGATGATTGACTAATGAGCTTAAAGAGCAGAGCTCTGCTGCGCTGCTCGCATTCATTACTGAACGTCCTGCTTTTCATTGCTCTCATATAACAAAGGACAGTTTTACAAACTTTAACTCTTTGGTTTTTTAGGTGTAATAAAGTGAATTATATAAAACAGAATCTTTGTGCTTTAGTTCTACCTTATTTTTTTACTTATAAACATCCAGAAAATAAATGTTCCTCTTTAAAGATGTGCAGGTCTTTTATTCTAAAACCTGAAAATATAAATGTTGGTTCCTTTATTTATTGATCCTTTTTCTCCGAAGGTTCCGTGTTTCTCTAACCGACTTTTCTTCAGGTCCAAATGGTTCTTTGAAGGTCCACTGTTATAGAGCTACATTAAACAGAGTGGATGATCTGCTGTCATTAACCATCCATAACCAAAAGCTGATATTTTACCGTCCAAAGATGTTTTCCCTAAACGCTGCTTTAACATCCAGACCGTCATCCATCGCTTCACAAACTCATTTAAAACTGGAAACTTTGTCTTTGAGGCAGCAGCGATTTTCCACATTGAAACCTTTAGTAAGAAATAAAAATAATAAGAAATAAAAGTAGTAAGAAATAAAAGCTACTTGAACTTCAGTAACACCATGAAGGCGTTTTTAATCAGACCTTTAAATAGAAATTCTTTGTTCTCCGTCCAGCTGGAAGCTCATCGCTGGAGCCTCCAAAGTCCGTCCACTCAGAAATAAAAATGATTTATGATAAAATGCAAACAGGAAAAAGGTTTAATGTTTATAAAATAGGCTGTTTAAGATATTAGAAGATCTGAACTCCTTTCTAAAACCTTTTGCTTCAGCCTGTATTTATCACACCGTTTAGCATAACTTTATGTTAAATATTCTAGGATTAAAAAAGGCAGAAACACAGAGATGTGAGGAAACTCAATGAGCCGTAAGGACAAGCAGAGCGTTTTTATTGGTCGAATCAGACAATGATTGACAGAAGAGTCAAACTTTTCATCAAGCAGCCGGTTACAGTCAAAGCGAAGCTCTTATGATGCTTCATGGAAACGGTTGGATTAACATCAGCAGCTGTTATTAATTAATGAACCAAGATCTTGGGTCAAAACGTGAAGCAGAAGAATTTCAGATTATTTCTATTCCAAGCCGGATTACGTTCAGCCGGTAAAGCCCAGCTCTTTGTAACTGGCGTCCATGTCGGCGATGACAACGGCCATCACATTCTTCAGGGCCTGCTGGCCGGCGGCGTCCAGGCCGGCCTTCTCCCCCATGACCTTAGCGATGACCTCGGTGATCAGCTGGAGAGGAAACATGGAGTCAGTGGCAGGAAGAAGGAAGGAGGCATTCTGGGAAAAGCGCAGCCTCACCCTGAAGTTATTGATGGGGATCTTATGCTTGGTGGCGTGGCTGTTGGCCAGCGGTTTGAGGATGGCGGCGTGGTTTCCTTTGGCCTTCAGCAGCTCACCAAGCTTCTTCAGAACTGTGGCACCGTGGGCGGAAACGGCCGCATTGCTCGCCAGGTCGCCCTTGGCGAGGCCTGCAAACTTTGGGAACAGCTTCTGGGTGTCTGGGTACTCATGGAATAAACTGTGGAGAAAATCAGATCGTTAAACGTTTAACTTCATGCAAATCCAGATGTGCGTGCTGGTTAACGGGCGACCGGCGGCGTTTAAAGTTTGGCTTTTAGGTTCCTTTAATTTGGTAAAAATTAGCTTCTCTCACTGCAAAAACAATCTAGAAATAAGTAAACATTTCTTAAGTGAAGTTCATTTACCTTTAATTTAAGCAGGTAAATAAGATGCCAATGGAATGAGTATTTTACTCTTAAAATAAGATAATTAGATAATATTTGAAATAAGACAATGCATTTGGTTTTTCTTATTTTAAACCTAAATGATCTTGTTCCATCAGCAAAATGTCTCTTTTATCGCCTCAATTCAAGAGCAAATGCACTTATTTTAAGAAAAAAATGACTCATCCCCCCCGTATTACTGCACACTGCCGGTCAGCTGGCTAACACTGTTAAAGCAGTCCTGTTTTATTAGGGGCGGCAGTAACACGGGGTAAAGCGCCACATGTGTCCAGTGTGCTGAATTTAGGCCACTAGTGCAAAAGAAATCGTGCTTTTTTTGCACAACAGTAAAGTTTTAGCAGAAGTCGAAGCGAAGAGCTGCTGAGTTCCGAACCAGCTAACATTTAAACGACCAACACAATCATTTCATTTTAGATTTTATGTGAAAAATACTTCAAACCATCAAATATTTAACTGCTCTATATTTTTAACAAAGTCTACATAGAAAATATTCATAGAAAAACAATAAATGTTTTTATAGTAAAAATCTATATTTTTGTCTTGAAGGCAGAAGGATTGATGTAGTTTTTATATAAATCTATAACAATAAATCAGTAAATCCAACATCACCTCTAACTTTGTGGAATTTTTCAGGTTTATTTCAATATAAAAAAGTTCCGATCCGATTCTGATTAGAGGCAGAAGCTTAACTGACCGGGTCAGAACCAGGTTCCCGTGGCCGTTATAATCCGCCTCCACCGGAGCCCAGTGCTTCAGGACCAGATCGTAGTCGGCCATGTTCAGAGGAGAGAGAGTCTGAGGAGAAACACAGGATGAGGAGCTTCTCTCTAAAGCACAACCACAAGCTTCTAGGAGGTCAGAACCTCTAGGAGGTCAGAACCTCCTGCTTCTAGGAGGTCAGAACCTCTAGGAGGTCAGAACCTCCTGCTTCTAGGAGGTCAGAACCTCTAGGAGGTCAGAACCTCCTGCTTCTAGGAGGTCAGAATCTCTAGGAGGTCAGAACCTCCTGCTTCTAGGAGGTCAGAACCTCTAGGAGGTCAGAACCTCCTGCTTCTAGGAGGTCAGAACCTCCTGCTTCTAGGAGGTCAGAACCTCTAGGAGGTCAGAACCTCCTGCTTCTAGGAGGTCAGAACCTCTAGGAGGTCAGAACCTCCTGCTTCTAGGAGGACAGAACCACTAGGAGGTCAGAACCTCCTGCTTCTAGTAGGTCAGAACCTCTAGGAGGTCAGAACAACCTCTAGGAGGTCAGAACCTCCTGCTTCTAGGAGGTCAGAACCTCCTGCTTCTAGGAGGACAGAACCTCTAGGAGGTCAGAACCTCCTGCTTCTAGGAGGACAGAACCTCTAGGAGGTCAGAACCTCCTGCTTCTAGGAGGACAGAACCTCTAGGAGGTCAGAACCTCTAGGAGGTCAGAACCTCCTGCTTCTAGGAGGACAGAACCTCTAGGAGGTCAGAACCTCCTGCTTCTAGGAGGTCAGAACCTCTAGGAGGTCAGAACAACCTCTAGGAGGTCAGAACCTCCTGCTTCTAGGAGGTCAGAACCTCCTGCTTCTAGGAGGTCAGAACCTCTAGGAGGTCAGAACAACCTCTAGGAGGTCAGAACCTCCTGCTTCTAGGAGGTCAGAACCTCCTGCTTCTAGGAGGTCAGAACCTCTAGGCGGTCAGAACCTCCTGCTTTTAGGAGGTCAGAATTGCATACAAATGCAAACTAATGTCTATGCATGTAGTAATAAACCAGGAAAAGTTAAAATTTTCATATTAATTCAACTATCCTGATATTTGCAGAGATTAAAAGCATTAATAAAGGCGTCACCAACCTGGAGCTTAGAAAGGATCCTGTGTGGTTTTCCCCAGATTCTGGCCGGCCTTCCCCCCTCCCTCCTTTTATACTCCCTCCCTCTGTCCTACCCCCCCCCCCCCCCCCCCCCCATTTTCCCAGCGCTCCTATCAGTCTACCTCTCTCTCTGCACGTCTCTTAAAAACGCTCTCAGCGCTCTGAGGCCCAACAAACATCAGGAATGATCATGTGACCCACCTCAGTAAAACGCTCCTTTGACTGAAGAAGCTGGTCCTACAAAGAAAACCTTCCTGTTTTATTACAGCAGGAGGAGGCAGAGCCTGCAGAACATCATCCAGGATCTAATCCAGAATATCATCCAGGATATAATCCAGAATATCATCCAGAATATAATCCAGAATATCATCCAGAATATAATCCAGAATATCATCCAGAATATAATCCAGAATATAATCCAGAATTTCCTCCAGAATATCATCCAGAATATAATCCAGAATATAATCCAGAATTTCATCCAGAATATCATCCAGAATATCATCCAGAATTTCATCCAGAATATAATCCAGAATATAATCCAGAATTTCATTCAGAATATAATCCAGAATATCATCCAGAATATCACACAGAATATCATCCAGAACATCATTCAGAATATAATCCAGAATATCACCCAGAATATCATCCAGAACATCATCCAGAATATAATCCAGAATATAATCCAGAATATAATCCAGAACATAATCCAGAATATAATCCAGAATATCATCCAGAATATCATCCAGAATATAATCCAGAATATCATACAGAATATCATCCCGAATATAATCCAGAATATCATCCAGAATATCACCCAGAATATCATCCAGAACATCATGCAGAATATAATCCAGAATATAATCCAGAATATCATCCAGAACATCATCCAGAATATAATCCAGAATATAATCCAGAATATCATCCAGAATATCATCCAGAATATAATCCAGAATATAATCCAGGATATCATCCAGAATATCATCCAGAATATCCAGAATATAATCCAGAATATCATCCAGAATATCATCCAGAATATAATCCAGAATATCATCCAGAATATAATCCAGAATATAATCCAGAATTTCATTCAGAATATAATCCAGAATATCATCCAGAATATCACACAGAATATCATCCAGAACATCATTCAGAATATAATCCAGAATATCACCCAGAATATCATCCAGAACATCATCCAGAATATAATCCAGAATATAATCCAGAATATAATCCAGAACATCATCCAGAATATAATCCAGAATATAATCCAGAATATCATCCAGAATATCATCCAGAATATAATCCAGAATATCATCCAGAATATCATCCAGAATATAATCCAGAATATCATCCAGAATATCACCCAGAATATCATCCAGAACATCATCCAGAATATAATCCAGAATATAATCCAGAATATAATCCAGAATATCATCCAGAATATCATCCAGAATATAATCCAGAATATATCCAGGATATCATCCAGAATATCATCCAGAATATCATCCAGAATATAATCCAGAATATCATCCAGAATATCATCCAGAATATAATCCAGAATTTCATCCAGAATATCACCCAGAATATAATCCAGAATATAATCCAGAATATAATCCAGAATATCATCCAGAATATAATCCAGAATATCATCCAGAATATCATCCAGAACATCATCCAGAATATAATCCAGAACATTATCCAGAATATAATCCAGAATATAATCCAGAATATCATCCAGAATATAATCCAGAATATAATCCAGAATATAATCCAGAACATCATCCAGAATATCATCCAGAATATAATCCAGAATATCATCCAGAATATAATCCAGAATATCATCCAGAATATAATCCAGGATATCATCCAGAATATAATCCAGAATTTCATCCAGAATATCATCCAGAACATCATCCAGAATATCATCCAGAATATAATCCAGAATTTCATCCAGAATATAATCCAGAATATAATCCAGAATTTCATCCAGAATTTCATCAAGAATATAATCCAGAATATAATCCAGAATATAATCCAGAATTTCCTCCAGAATATCATCCAGAATATCATCCAGAATATAATCCAGAATATAATCCAGAATATAATCCAGAATTTCATCCAGAATATCATCCAGAATATCATCCAGAATTTCATCCAGAATATAATCCAGAATATCATCCAGAATTTCATCCAGAATATCATCCAGAACAAATTTCCTATAATTTTCCAGGAGGAAACAATCCCACAGCATAATGCTGCCACCACCATACTTCTTTCCTGCCACACAGACTATTTAGCATTTAATCTAAAGTTCAAGTTTTAGTCTCATCTGGAAAAAACTAAACAAACAGAAACTTCCTGCATGTTTGAGTCTCTGAATGGCAATTAGCTCCGTTTAAAAGGGACGCTCCTCAATAAGGGACACAGAGACACACAGAGACACACAGAGACAGAGACACACTGAGACAGAGACACACTGAGACAGAGACATGCAGAGACAGACACACAGAGACAGAGACACACAGAGACTGAGACACAGAGATATGCAGAGACAGAGACACGCTGAGACAGAGACATGCAGAGACAGAGACACAGAGACACACAGAGACAGAGACACACAGAGACAGAAACACAGAGATATGCAGAGACAGAGACTCACTGAGACAGAGACATGCAGAGACAGAGACACACTGAGACACAGAGACACACAGAGACAGAGACACACAGAGACTGAGACACAGAGATATGCAGAGACAGAGACAGAGACACACAGAGACAGAGACAGGCAGAGACAGAGACAGGCAAAGACAGAGACACTGAGACACAGAGACACACAGAGACAGAGACACACAGAGACAGAGACACTGAGACACAGACACGCAGAGACAGAGACACACAGAGACAGAGACACTGAGACACAGAGAGACAAATTGAGACCAGAACAATGAGGTAGAAAAATGTTTTTGCAAAGAAAGAAAAAAAGCCTTTTGATTTTTCTTTGATGGGAGTTAGAGACTAAAATCTAAACAAACTAATTAAGGAATAAATGAAATTAATTATCAAAAGTTAGATTTGTTGTTATAAATCTGTTTTCAGTTTTGTTTTACATTTTAAAAGCTAAAACTCACAGTGGATTTTTTTTCTCGCAGGTTTTCTTTGATCAAAGTTATTCACTCCTAGTTTTTATTTAAAGACGCTTTCCTTTCTAGAAGTAAAGATCTATGCTGTGTTGATTGATCCCTGCTGAGCGTCTCTCAGTGGAAACTTCCCTCCTTTATTCTGATCTAAGATAGAAAATCTAAGATAGAAACCTTAACAAACAAATCCTGAGCTGACTTTGAAGCAACAGCCATCAGTCTCTGAGGATCTTCATCGCAGTGTTATGAAAAGGAAGTGCAGCCAACACAATGGAGGACGGCTTGCTTGTCCTTCAGTGAACCTCAGAGACACCTTACAGCTGATCTGATCCTGAAAAGTTACAAACACAAAATCCACTTATTATTAAAAACCTTCCTGCAGGAACACAGCCTTGTTCCATTCCCCTCACGCAGGCCTGATGATGATGATGATGATGATCATTGACCATGCATGTTAAAGGAATCTGAATGATCGAATCAACCCTCATTGCAAAACATTCAAATAACAACTTAGTGATTTTATTTCATCTTCTAATCAAATGTCGTCATGTTAGCGCGACGCCGTTCGCCTGAAACGAACCATCCAACCATGGAGCTCCAGTTTGTTTAGGTTCCTTAATTAAAGCTCTGCAGGAAGATGCTGATGGAAGATTTTCTATAATAAATGTTTATTTCTGGCAGAGAGGAGGACACTGCTGGACATTACAATCTTCACTCATGTTCAATATTTATTAGTTTTTACTTCTTTCTAAGGTCAGACCATCTCTACAGTCCAAGAGCTATAATCCCAGTCAGCTCCTGTTTAGTCTCAGCTCTATTCTGCAGATAGTTTTATATCTAAAGGAAACATATTTCAGGACATTACAACTTATGCTATTTTGTACTATATAAACTCTGTTTCTATTGTCTAATGTATTTCTATCTTTAATGGCACCTTGCTTTAGCTCTCTGTTCTCTATAGAAGCTACTGCAAGCAGAAGCTCCCTGAAGGAGTAATCCCAGGGATTAATAAAGCTGAGTCTAAGTTTCCTCAATTTCTAATATAGGAGAATCTGCACAACAAGTAAAGTTCCCACACATCTATCTATCTATCTATCTATCTATCTATCTATCTATCTATCTATCTATCTATCTATCTATCTATCTATCTATCTATCTATCTATCTATCTATCTATCTATCTATCTTGATTTTCTTGACATTAGATTTAATTGTTTGAAGTTAGATGTTCAGAGAAAATTTCATTTTTAGGTTTTTAAAGCTTCTATTAGACGATAAGTTTATAATAAACATTGGGAACCTAATGGATCACCGACACATCAAGGCTGGAACTAACGCCAGCTTAGGGTAGATCTAGGATAGTAAATCTAAGATAGTAAATCTAGAACAGTAGATCTAGGATAGTAAATCTAAGATAGTAAATCTAGAACAGTAGATCTAGGATTTTAAATCTAGGATAGTAAATCTAGAACAGTAGATCTAAGATTGTAAATCTAGGATAGTAAATCTAGAACAGTAGATCTAAGATTGGAAATCTAGGATAGTAAATCTAGAACAGTAGATCTAGGATTTTAAATCTAGGATAGTAAATCTAGAACAGTAGATCTAGGATTTTAAATCTAGGATAGTAAATCTAAGATAGTAAATCTACAAAAGTAGATCTAGGATTTTAAATCTAGGATAGTAAATCTAGAACAGTAGATCTAGGATTTTAAATCTAGGATAGTAAATCTAGACCAGTAGATCTAGGATTGTAAATCTAGGATAGTAAATCTAGAACAGTAGATCTAAGATTGGAAATCTAGGATAGTAAATCTAGAACAGTAGATCTAGGATAGTAAATCTAAGATAGTAAATCTAGAACAGTAGATCTAGGATTTTAAATCTAGGATAGTAAATCTAGAACAGTAGATCTAAGATTGGAAATCTAGGATAGTAAATCTAGAACAGTAGATCTAGGATTTTAAATCTAGGATAGTAAATCTAGAACAGTAGATCTAGGATTTTAAATCTAGGATAGTAAATCTAGGATAGTAAATCTAGAACATTAGATCTAGGATTTTAAATCTAGGATAGTAAATCTAGACCAGTAGATCTAGGATTGTAAATCTAGGATAGTAAATCTAGAACAGTAGATCTAAGATTGTAAATCTAGGATAGTAAATCTAGAACAGTAGATCTAAGATTGGAAATCTAGGATAGTAAATCTAGAACAGTAGATCTAAGATTGGAAATCTAGGATAGTAAATCTAGGATAGTAATTCACTAATTTATATATTTCCCTTTGTTTGTTTAACTGTAGTTTAAATGAATCTGTGAGGATTTCTGTGATTTTAATGTCTGATTTCAAACATGTTGAAGAAGCTTCATGTGGTGACGTCATGACCTTTAATGTTTTTTATTTATTTATTTGTTTTTTAGTTTATTATAAACCATCACATACAGTAGACCAGGTGTGGGCATCAGATGTATACAAACCTAAAAACTTTGAGGAGCCGACCCAAATTGCTTCCATATTTACAGAATAAATAAAACAAAACCAAACAACAACAAAAAAATCAAAGATAAAAATAAATAAACAAAAAAAGAGAAAATACAAGCGCACATACATCAGGGATGTCTCATCTCATCAGCTCCATCTAATGTTAATAAGAGCGTCCTGAGGTAAATGCTGACTAGCCCGCCCCCTGCTGGTTAATGTTGAACATCACACTGGGTGAAAGGTAAGCCCCTCCCCTAGGAGAAGCTGATTGGACCAATCTTCTCTGTCCGGTTCCAGTCTATCCAATGGGAGCATCCGCTGAGCACACGTGACATGAGACACCCGGAAACCTTCTGCGGATTAATAAATACTTGATTCTTAATTGACAGCAAGTTTAGATTATTGGTATTAAAGTAAATTCTTCCTACTGGGATTAACCGAGATGATTCAGGCGTTAAAAGGTGTGAGACACGTCACGTCCGGTGCGGCGAAGCAAGCAGGTAAAAATGAAAGTGTATTAATTTATAGCTTTGATCGCTGTAAAAGATCCTGTATAAGATATTCTATAAAACCAGCATCTAATGGAGCCATAGTTACTGGAAACCAATTAAATTCAGGAATATATGAGATTGGAGCGGAAATAAAATTCTACTTTCTTTTCTGTTTTTGAAAAGTTTTCATTGCAGAAATAAAACATCAACCTAAAATTTATTACTTATTAAAACTTCAGTTTTTTCTCAAACTTTTTGGTTTTTAATGGAAGCGAACTGACCTTTATTTTCTGCTCTGGGTTTGCAGATTTTAATCGGATTATTTGCCTTCAGTGATCAGAGATTATTCCAACATTGGGGGGCCACATGCCGAAGGCATGGCCCACCTACTACTATTGCACATATTTATTCTGCGTATTATAGTTCTCCTCGTCCCCCAAAACTTCGGCGCGTAACTAGTCCCGCACGGTTTGGCGGATCGGGCCCAAAGTTGGCACACGCGTCCGGACCAATGGGGCGATCCGGGCTTGTATATAGTCAGCCTCAGCAGATGGCCGCTCACACTGAGCCTGGTTCTGCTGGAGGTTTCTTCCTGTTCAAAGGGAGTTTTTCCTCTCCACTGTCGCTACAAGCATGCTTAGTGTGAGGGATTGCTGAAGAGTCAATGAGTCGATGCAATCAGCTGGTTTTCCTTAGATAGAAAACTTTGAATCAATCTGACTGGATGATCTGGTGAACTGGAAAGTGACCTGAGATGACATGATGTGAATTGGAGCTATAGAAATAAACTGAATAGAATTGAATTGGAGCTATAGAAATAGACTGAATAGAAAATTGAACCAGACAGTTTCTATTTGCATGTTTTCTAAACAAAAACAAGGCTTTTTGCTCCACTGTATAAAACCTGGAACTAAACGCTATTTCTGACATTTTGACTAGAAAAGGATGGAAGAGAAACGTCCTCAGACTTGGAAACCAAGTCCATTGGATTGTTTTTTACTTTTTTTTTTAATACCTGCTATAAAATGTTTAAAAAGCAGCTAAAAATTCTTCAGTGTGTATTTTTGTATTTCTCTAATTAGCGATTGAGCGATGAGCCGCTCATGTCTCTCAGCTCACACTAAGAGCTTTTCTTGCTGCTCCAGTTTCAGAGCTCTGCATCGCGGTGCCATGGGGGGAGATCAGAGGTACAGTCTGGGGTCCTGATCATGGTCGGCCGGTGCTGTGCCTGCATGGCTGGGCTGATAACTGTGGGACGTTCAACGCGCTGCTCCCTTTTCTACCCAAAGGTCAGGTTCTTCTTGTTGTATTAAAATGTTTTCTGTTGCCTGTTTATTCAAACTCGCTGCACTTTTTCTTCTTTGGGGCCTTGAAACTATTTTAATCTCTCAAAGTTTTATTTATTTTTTGTATTATTTGTAAAGTGACCTTGAGTGTCAAGAAAGGCGCTGTTAAATAAAATGTATTATTATTATTATTATTAATGAAAGCCAACCATCCCCACATCATCACACATCTTCCACCTTACTAAACAGTCCACATCAGTTACTTAAAAAACCTACTAATCCTGTTGATTGAGGGAAACATCCAGACCCGTCATCATGCATGTAGCTCATGTAACCCCCCATGAAGCAGAAGTGTAGATTCTTCTTCCTTTTTTAACCTGCATGCTAGCAGACCCACCAGTTTCCTACAGCGCCATTTGTTTCCGTTTTAAAGTTTTAAGGTTTGAGTTTCGTGTCACAGAGTGATTCATATTGCGATCAGCCTGTGTTGAACGTTATCTTGTATGTGAACAGTTAAAGAATGGTCCTTTAGCTTCAATACACCCTCCTGCTATTGGCTGCTAGACTTCCTCACCAACAGACCTCAGTCAGTCCGGGTCGGACAGAACGCCTCTGATGTCATCAGTCTAAGCCCCTCCCCTCAGGGCTGCGTCCTGAGCCCCCTGCCGTTCACCCTGATGACTCACGACTGCGTCCCCAGGTTCACCACCGATCACATGGTGAAGTCTGCAGACGACACCACGGTGGTGGGCCTCATCAGAGACGACAACGACCTGGACTACAGAGAGGAGGTGGAGCAGCTGGTGGTGCAGAGATAACAGCCTGATCCTGAAGGTGGAGAAGACCAAGGAGATCATGGTGGACTTCAGGAAGAAGCGGCCTAACCACGCTCCACTGCTCATCAACAGCTCAGCTGTAGAGGTGGTCAGCAGGACCACATTCATCACAGACACCCTCACCTGGACTGGAAACACCACCTCACTGGTCCAAAGGGACCAGAAGTGCTTGGACTTCCTGCCCCCCCCATCCTCCCCACCTTCTCCAGAAGCACCATAGAGAGCGTTCTGAGCAGCTGTCTCACTGTGTGGTGTGGAGGCTGCAGCGCCTCAGACTGGAAGAAGGTGAGAACAGCAGAGAGGATCATGGGGGCTGCGTGTCCCGAGCCCGTGACATCATCAATGACCCCTCACCCCCCCACGATGGACTGTTCTCCCTGCTGCCCTCTGGGAAGAGGCTTCACAGCATTCAATGCAGGACCAGCAGGTTCTGCAGCAGCTTCTTCCCCACCGCCATCACACTGATGAACTGATGAGGAAACTCTAGATCACAGACTCTGCATCTCACTGATGACACCAAACCGAAATACTGCATATCTGCATCATTTATATTAATGCTCTAAACTTCCAGATCAATGCAGGTTTTTTTGCACCATGTTTTTTCTCCCTCACTGTTTACATTTGATCACTGCTGCACTTTAAGAAATGGAAATGTTCATTTCCTGTCTGAAAGCTGAACTAATTAAAATTTCTTTTGTCAAAGTCATATTGTTATGCACCTCTTCTGTAACCCATTTCCATCCCCTCTGAAACCGATCCGTGCTGAGTTCGGGCCGAGCTAGGATCAGTTAACCGTGCCGGGTTCTGTTCCTTACGACCGTTTACATGCCACACTAGCACGGTTCCTCTCCTCCTAGTGGCAATCTACGGTACTACTGCTCTCTAGAGAGAAACAAGCAAACCAAAATGGCGGCGCCCGTAACATTCAGGAAGTTTGCAGAGAGTCAGGCGAAGAAGGCAGCCTTTGGTGAATTTCCTTGACAGTCGGCTTTTGGAGGTGGATACGACAAACATTAGTCTGATCAGGGCTTCCAGACGCAGGAAACAACGACAGACATTGAGGTTCATTGCACTGCTAAGCAGAATCCTCACTGGAAATCATGTAGCGCAGTGGGGAAGCTAGTATTTTTATGAATGTCTGAAACTTCCTGATTACGGAGGCTGTCTGTAAGGAGATGACGTGGTCTGCTCATGCGCTCTTTGTTATCTGAGAACCGAGCCAGAACTGAACCGCGCCGAGCCCTGCTGATGAACTAGTACCAGTTTAGCGCGGTTCGGTTGGGTCTGGCACGGCCTGGTCAGTGTTGATTTACACTCAACAGTTATCTGGGTTACCGTACTCGGACTGATCTCTGCGCAGTTTCTAAAGACTGAGTCCAGTTAGCTCAGTCTCTTTGAGTTAACTGGATGATTTAATGAACTGTAAAGTTCCTTGTGATGTTGTGAATACGTGCTATAGAACTAAACTGAATGGAGTAGATTGTTTTAATATTAGCTGGCTAATATCAGCTGGCTACTGTCAGCTGCTAATAGCAGCTGGCTAATGGCTAATGTCAGCGGGCTAATGTTAGCTGGCTACTGTCAGTTGGCTAATAGCAGCTGGCTAAAGGCTAATGTCAGCTGGCTAATATCAACTGGCTAATGTCAGCTGGCTACTGTCAGCTGGCTAATTGCAGCTGGCTAATATCAGCTGGCTACTGTCAGCTGCTAATAGCAGCTGGCTAATGGCTAATGTCAGCGGGCTAATGTTAGCTGGCTACTGTCAGTTGGCTAATAGCAGCTGGCTAAAGACTAATGTCAGCTGGCTAATATCAACTGGCTAATGTCAGCTGGCTACTGTCAGCTGGCTAATTGCAGCTGGCTAATATCAGCTGGCTACTGTCAGCTGCTAATAGCAGCTGGCTAATGGCTAATGTCAGCGGGCTAATGTTAGCTGGCTACTGTCAGTTAGCTAATAGCAGCTGGCTAAAGGCTAATGTCAGCTGGCTAATATCAACTGGCTAATGTCAGCTGGCTACTGTCAGCTGGCTAATTGCAGCTGGCTACTGTCAGCTGGCTAATTGCAGCTGGCTAATGTCAGCTGGCTAATATCAAGTGCTAATATCAGCTGGCTACTGTCAGCTGGCTAATAGCAGCTGGCTAATGGCTAAGGTCAGCTGGCTAATATCAACTGGCTAATGTCAGCTGGCTACTGTCAGCTGGCTAATTGCAGCTAGCTACTGTCAGCTGGCTAATTGCAGCTGGCTAATGTCAGCTGGCTAATATCAAGTGCTAGTATCAGCTGGCTACTGTCAGCTGGCTAATAGCAGCTGGCTAATGGCTAAGGTCAGCTGGCTAATATCAACTGGCTAATGTCAGCTGGCTAATATCAAGTGCTAATATCAGCTGGCTACTGTCAGCTGACTAATAGCAGCTGGCTAATGGCTAAGGTCAGCTGGCTAATATCAGCTGGCTAATGTCAGCTGGCTAATATCAAGTGCTAATATCAGCTGGCTAATATCAGATGACTAACAGCTAATGTCAGCTGGCTAACGGTTAATGTCAGCTGACTAGTTTCAGCTGGCTAATGGCTAGTGTCAGCTGGCTAATGGCTAATGTCATCTGGCTAATGACTGATATCAGCTGGCTAATGGCAAATGTCAGCTGGCTAGTGTCAGCGGGCTAATGGCTAATGTCAGCTGGCTAGTGTCAGCTGGCTAATGGTCAATGTCAGCTGGCTAAGGCTAGTGTCAGCTGGCTAATGACTTATGTCAGCTGGCTAATGGCTAGTGTCAGCTGGCTAGTATCAGCTGGCTAATGTCAGCTTGCTAATGGCTAGTGTCAGCTGGCTAGTATCAGCTGGCTAATGTCAGATGGCTAGTGTCAGTTGGCCAGTGTCAGCTGGCTAATGGCTAGTGTCTGCTGGCTAATGACTAATGACAGCTGGCTAAGGTCAGCTGGCTAATGGCTAGTGTCAGTTGGCTAATGACTAATGTCAGCTGGCTAATGACTAATGACACCTGGCTAATGGCTAATGTCAGCTGGCTAATGGCTAGTGTCAGCTGGCTAATGGCTAAGGTCAGCTGGCTAATGGCTAAGGTCAGCTGGCTAATGACTAAGGTCAGCTGGCTAATGGCTAAGGTCAGCTGGCTAATGACTAAGGTCAGCTGGCTAATGGCTAAGGTCAGCTGGCTAATGTCAAATGGCTAATATCAGCTTAGATGTCGGTCTCCAATGCCCAAAATTAATATCATGTTTATGGCCCAACAGTATTGATAAACCACAGAAACTGAAAGTCACAAAATATAAAAACCTTTTAATCCTCTAAGTATAGGAAAGCGGTTTTATGAACATGGTTACTCATTCAATGGAATGGTTGTTAGACGCCTGGACCAGGAGGGACGACTACAGTAACGACTACAGCCTGTTTTCCTTCCTCTGCTCAGACTTCAGGTGGACTTGCCCGGTCACGGCTGCTCATCCCATCGTCCTCCTGGAGTTCTCTATGCCTTCCCTTCTTACGTGATGGACGTACGCAGAGTGGTTGATGGTGGGTGATGCATTGGATTCCTTTGAGTAGAATCTGGCTTCATGTAATAAATTGGGCTACATTAGGCAGTAGACTCAGTGATGATATTTCCTCCCCACAGCGCTGCAGTGGAGCAGGTTCTCCATCATCGGCCACAGCATGGGTGAGTCATGCACTGATCCTGTGATCTGCAGATGTTCTCGGGAGGACCTTCATGACTTCTCTTTGTGTTTCAGGTGGAAACATAGCTGGAATGGTGAGTCCATAAGCTGAAGTTGTTTTCTCCCATTACACGGGGAAGCATGGCAGTAACTGCATCATGCTGTGGGGAGTCCTTTTGAGACAAGTGTAGACATGATTGATGGTGGGGGTGGGGAGGGGGCTGAGGTGGAGTGACCACCCCACCAGAACGGAGACGTCGCCGATAAGGCGCTGTCTTTTTAAATGTATCTATTAGTCTTTACGGAGCTAGTGGCTCGTTTTTATGGACAATAAGCTGACAGGAAGGGGGGGGGGAGAGACATGCGGGAAAAGGACCAAAGGCCGGATGACTAAGACCTCGAAACATGGGTCTTATGCGCTAACCGCTGCGCCACCAAAGCACGCCCCGCTACGTCTAATTTCTAATTAAAATGAGAAATTTCTGCTCCGTTTCTCAATAAAGTTTCTGTTGAATCAATTCAAGACGTATGAAGGACTGAGAGTCAGTTAAGGAATGCAGGACAAACCCTTCTGAGAGAGAGGAGATGGAATAAATGGACGTTAGCACAGAGAGAGCATAAGGGCTGTGAATGTTGCTGTAGTTCAGACTGTTCAGCATCTGTTTGCTGTTTTCTACAGTTCAGCGCTCTGTATCCTGAGATGGTGGACGCCGTGGTGCTGCTGGACTCCTACGGGTTCATACCTACTGATCCGGTATGTTTACCGACCCGCAGCAACCTTCTCCATTTAAAGCTAAACTCAGAACCTCGGAAAATAGATGATGTTTGTACGGTTAGGAAACAGAGCAGGAAGCTCCGTGTTTGAAATAATCCCTAATAATCCGTGTGATGATTCAGGATTTAATCCTTATTAGGAGGCTGGATATGATGGAGGGGAATCAGCTGATATGTTTATTTATTTCCTTTTTTCTCCAATTATTGCGACTGATGCTTAATAAGCAAATCTTTAGTTTTAGTAAACTGCAGCAGCATCTCTCCTGTTTACCTCCGGCTGCTTTTCTATTGGTTGTAAAGATGCATGACTTCCCGTAAAAAGGAAGGAAATTAAGAATTATAGACGAAAACGCAAGATATACAGACTGATCATCTGGACACGTTTTTAATTAGCTACGAACAAACAGACTTCTGGTGAAGGTTCTTCCTCATTTTGATGTACAGTGGTGTAAAAAAGTGATCACCCACTTAGCTAAATCACTAACTGGCTACGATCAACCATCCATCCATTATCTGGCACGCTTGTCCCAGTTGGGGTGGCGAGGGGTGCTGGTGTCTATCCCCAGCTGTCATTGGGCGGGAGGCGGGGTTCACCCTGGGCAGGTGACCAGTCCATCACAGTGGCTTCAATCAACCGCTTCAAATTAGAATTTTACCAGCAATACCTGCTGATTATTGGGGGACATGCAGGGGTGAGCAATCAGCTGGTAGATTAAACTATTTCAAAAAGGGAAATATTCATGCAAGATGTTGATTAAAGGGTCTATATCATGCAAATAATTATTTGAGCTTTTAATTCTGATATTTCCTTCCTGCCTAAAGCAGCACCTGGAACAATACGCCCACAGCAGCAAAGGGCCGTCACCTCTGCTCAGTGTTGGTGATGGCAGTGTGGTGATGCGGGCCTGCTGTGCTGCTTTACGATGAAGTCAGTTTGGTGAACAGCAGGAAAATCAAGTAAAGTACCAAAGCTTCAGAGGGAAAAAAATTTTGAGTTGGCCTAGTCAAAGTCCAGATGCTTTGGTAGAACCTTAAAGGGTTTTCATATTAGCAATACATCAATCAACTGTGCTTAAAGAGTTCCTCCCCCTCAGCTGGAAATTATTCTGGATTATTTTAAAACAGCGTTTGGTTATTCTCTGTTTGATTGTTGATTTGATATCTGACACCAGGAAAAGGATAAATATTTGTTTTTAAGGATAATTTCCATGAACTTTCAGAAAGAAATGCCTGGAATACTACGGCAGGGGATGGATGAGATGATCCAGTTTGAAAAGAAGATGGAGGGCATGAAGGGGCGAGTTTACACTTATGAAAAGGCTGTTGAAAGGTAAAACCCGCCTGTTTCATCTGTAACTGGATTCTTTCTAACCGTCATGGAGGTTCTTCCTGTGTGTCATCATCAAGGCTTTTGGCTGCTAACCCAAGTCTGGGTGAAGCGTCTGCAAAGATCCTCTTGGAGCGAGGTCTGGTCCAGGTGGACGGAGGTAAATCAGTGATTCATATACCCACCTTCTTCTTCTCTTTGACTATTTGAGCTGAAGGACGGAGTACATTTCTGCACTGTGAGATCAATAAAGTCAATCAATCAATCAATCAATCAATTATTTTTTCCCCTTAGAGTCTCTTTTGCTTTTTCTGCTCCATTCCTGACGGATCTTTCTGTCTGTTGCAGGAGTGACGTTCTCCAGAGACTTTCGCATCAACCTGGTAGGCTAGCGAGCGGCAGTCTGTCTATGGCCAGCAGGGTCAAAAGTTCACACATTAGTCACTTCAGTAGAAGTATAGATCCTGCAGTTTAAAAACACTCTGGTAAAAGTTAAAGTATCAACTTAACCTCTTTACTGAAGTAAAAGTGTAAAAGTATGTGCTCCAAAAACTACTTAAAGTATAAAAGTATAAAGTAACCTTTAATAAAAACAGCCAGATGCCGCTAGATGAACTGAAAGCTCTATTTCTATAATCCTGTGAGATAGGGCCCAGGATGAGGGAGGTCTGGTTGGTCTCCGTCTCCCGATACGCTCTCGCCTGTGTCCGACCTTTCAAACATTTCAGCATCTTTTTCTGAATCCCACATCGTAGCATGGCATAGACAATTCACGTTAGCAGTTTGAAGAACACCTGCTGGCTTCTGATGGTTTCCTTTAGCTAACCAATGAGTGTTTGCGTTCTATGACTCATCCAATCACACTAGTTTCACTAGACGTGGGTGGAGCCAATGATCTGCATTGGATGGAGCACATGACGGGAAATAAATATTTAGAAACATTAAACCGAAGCCAAGAGGAACGAGTAACGTTTGTTTAAAAATGTAAGGAATAGAAAGAACAGATACTGGTGTGGAAATGAGTAGTATTAGGAAGTAGGAAGAAAAATAAGTAATGGAGTAAAGTAGAGATACCTAAAAGTGAACTTAAGTACAGTAACAAAGTATTTGTACTTTGTTACTTGAAACCTCTGCCTATGGCCAGCAGTCAGTCTGCCTACGGCCAGCGGTTTGCCTGTGGCCAGCGGTTTGCCTGTGGCCAGCGGTCTGTCTATGGTCAACAGTCTGCCTGTGGCCAGCGGTCTGTCTTCGGCCAGCGGTCTGTCTGTGGCCAGCAGCCTGTCTATGGCCAGCGGTCTGTCTATGGCCAGCAGCCTGTCTATGGCCAGCGGTCTGTCTATGGCCAGCGGTCTGTCTATGGCCAACAGTCTGCCTGTGGCCAGCGGTTTGCCTGTGGCCAGCGGTTTGCCTGTGGCCAGCGGTCTGTCTATGGCCAGCGGTCTGTCTATGGCCAGCGGTCTGTCTGTGGCCAATAGTCTGCCTGTGGCCAGCGGTCTGTCTATGGCCAGCGGTCTGTCTATGGCCAGCAGCCTGTCTATGGCCAGCGGTCTGTCTATGGCCAGCAGCCTGTCTATGGCCAGCGGTCTGTCTATGGCCAACAGTCTGCCTGTGGCCAGCGGTCTGTCTATGGCCAGCGGTCTGTCTATGGCCAGCGGTCTGTCTATGGCCAGCAGCCTGTCTATGGCCAGCGGTCTGCCTGTGGCCAGCGGTCTGTCTATGGCCAGCGGTCTGTCTATGGCCAGCGGTCTGTCTGTGGCCAACAGTCTGCCTGTGGCCAGCGGTCTGTCTTCGGCCAGCGGTCTGTCTGTGGCCAGCAGCCTGTCTATGGCCAGCAGCCTGTCTATGGCCAGCGGTCTGTCTATGGCCAACAGTCTGCCTGTGGCCAGCGGTCTGTCTATGGCCAGCGGTCTGTCTATGGCCAGCGGTCTGCCTACGGCCAGCGGTCTGTCTGTGGCCAGCGGTCTGCCTACGGCCAGCGGTCTGTCTGTGGCCAGCGGCCTGTCTATGGCCAGCGGTCTGTCTGTGGCCAGCGGTCTGCCTACGGCCAGCGGTCTGTCTACGGCCAGCGGTCTGTCTATGGCCAGCGGTCTGTCTATGGCCAGCGGTCTGTCTATGGCCAGCGGTCTGCCTGTGGCCAGCGGTCTGTCTATGGCCAGCGGTCTGTCTATGGCCAGCGGTCTGTCTGTGGCCAACAGTCTGCCTGTGGCCAGCGGTCTGTCTTCGGCCAGCGGTCTGTCTGTGGCCAGCAGCCTGTCTATGGCCAGCAGTCTGTCTATGGCTAGCGGTCTGTCTACGGCCAGCGGTCTACCTGTGGCTAGTGGTCTACCTGTGGCTAGTGGTCTACCTATGGCTGCTGGCCGTTCAGTAACTTCTGTTTTCTGTGTTTCTTTCCTTTTTAGAAGAACATTTCTCGCCTCAGTCTGGAACAGAGTCTGGAGCTGCAGTCCAAGATTGAAGCTTCTGTCCTTGTTGTTCTGTGAGCTGTTTTTCCGTTTGTCCGATTCCCCCTGAATGCATCACACTGAATGATTTGCTTTATTTCTTCCAACAGAGCAGAAGGTGGATTTGAGAAAATATTTACAGACGGTGATAAGAAGAAATTTACATCGACTCTTCTTCAGGCCTACAGGGATGGAAATGTGAGTCCATTCCTCCTTCCCAGTCAGACCAGAGCTTTGCTTCCCAGTCTTTACTGGTGTGCTCTGCACGTTTGTTTCTGTTCAACAGTAATTTAAGAAATCTGATAACTTCATTTTTATTTTTTGACCAATGATTTTGCGGATCAATAAACACCAAAGCAAACATCTAATTAGAGGCCCTGATGACGATGAAGGCAGTTAGTTTAACTACAAACCAGCTGCTGAAATGGAACAATGTCTCTGCTGAGTCCGCAGACAAACCTTTCTTACCTTTAACATCTGAATCAGAACAAATTCCTTTCTTTGACAGAATGGTTTTATAAAAGCTGAGATATGGGTTCAGCTTTTAACACTCCAGTCTGTTTTCTCTGTTCTCTCCAAACAGAGAAAATGTCTTTTAGCACGGATCAGATGCTAACTGTGGTTAGCGTTGAGCTTAATTGGGTGATTCCTCGATAGTGAAGCTCGATGGAAATCAGCCGAAGTTCAAAAGACGCTTCGGAGACGTTTTGGCAGCAGGTTGCTAAAATGTTTATTCCAACAGACATGGGAGGAAAATGTGCTTAAAACAGGGTTTCTGCAGCTTTACACATAAAAATGAGCTTTATGGACCGAGTTCAGGATCAGTTTGACAACTTTTAACGCCACAGGTTATGTTAGCGAGATCCTGGGAAATGGAAAACTCCACCACTTCCTGAACAGAGCAGCTCTCTGTCTCCATCACAGGATGAACCCAGGTGTGTGTTGCCATGGTTACTGAGCTGCGCACACCTGGATTCATCAGTTCATTTAGTAGAAGAAGACTGGGAACCAAAGAGCTGCCTCTGCTCAGGAAGCGGAGGATTGTGCATAGAGCTCATTGTTGCCACCAAGCTGGGAGGATTTTATTTTCTCTCAAGGTTTCTAAGCTTTTTCCCTCCGTTAGTGAAAAAGCTTTGCTAAAAACTCATAAGTCTAATTTTTTCTGTCACTTGAACACTTGGCTCTGCAGCCTGTGGGGAAAATGGAGATCAGACTCGTTAAGAGCAGCTGAGAAATGTGTCGTTATTTTAGAAAACAATATGGAAAAACTTTGTTAAAGACAAAAGCATCAAAGCTGTGGTACTAAATAATGTATTTTTTTTGGCATATATAAAGTACTGTGCTCAGTGGCTACATAAGTGTCTTTATATTTAAAAGATTTAATCTAAATCTAATCGAAGATCTTTCACTAATTTCCACCACCTATAAAAAGGGGGTTAATTGGTTGTATTCTGCCACATCTCCAGTAGGTGGCAGTAAACTCAAAAGGCGCCTCCTTTAAAGCTGCAGAGTTGGACTCGATCCAGTTCTAGCTGCTAGCTAATTGGCTTCACCGTTTGCTGTGAGAACTGTCGGGAAGGAGAGGAGATCTGGACGGCGGCGCTGAATCCAGAAAGCCTTCAGCCTGACGGACGCCATCACGGCGGAAACGCACAGATAGCGCTCTGCAGACGGACATTTAGCGGACAGATGAGGCTCCTTATAAACCCAGGAGGGTTTGGATGTTAACACAGTCTGTGAGCTGAGCTGTGCCTGAACGGTCTGCCACGCATTGCATTGTGGGTAACCGTATAGCTGGTAGCCAAGGCTAGGGAGGTCAGGAGGTCGCCATGTTGGCTGCCTCGGTGCTGCTGCTTCCTAACTGCCAGCACTATTCAGAGGTTCCTCTCCTTGCTGACTTCAGGTGTTTGGATCAAACCCGTTCCTCCAACTGTTGTTCTTCTGTTTCAGAACACGGTGGTGAAGGTTCCAGGCGATCATCACGTCCACCTAAACAATCCTGAAGTGGTGGCGCCGCTGGTGTCCGAGTTCCTGCAGAACAAAGCGCTCTCGCCGTCAGCAGGATCCGCAGACGTCACTTCCCCCAAGTTATAGTGAAGATGCCAGAAAACCAAACGTGTCTTCTTGCTAACTCATGGGCATTAATGCAGCTTGGTGCCTAAAATCATCCTGTTGATTTGCATAAAACATGATTTGATGTTCCTGAACTAAAAGTGCCGACAGCTTCTGCTTTATGAACAAACTCAAAGATCAGATCAGCGTCTGAGAAAAACATCATTAACTCTGAAATCCAATCAAGTTAAGCTGCTATTTTCCCTTTTATGGGATTTTTAATGTTAAAGAATCTTTTCTAGTTTTGGAGTCATAAGAAATAAATAATAAATGAAAGTGTGTGTGTGTGTGTGGGGGGGGGGGGGGGGGGGGTGGTGGATCAGTTTTCATGTCATTAAATAAAGTGGTTAACGGTGAGATAGAACTAAGACACATAGAGTGGCTGTATTACTTCATTTAGTTGGCAGTGATGAACATGAAATCAGGGCTTATAAAGTTGGTAAAGGATCTATAAAACTAGATTCAATATGAAGCCTTTTATCTCCTTTATTCTGTCATTCGTTATGCGACTGAACCTGCTGTCAGTTTGAACATTTCTACTGAATGAGAGCGATCTATGTAGATCTGGTTGATTAAATGATGACTCCTCTAATCTCTATAAATTAGGCCGACGCTCCGTTCAACCTGCTTCTCTGTTCAAACTAAAGTTCTCGTGTTTAAAATGCTACTAAAGGTGAGTCTGAATCCGTCTCCATGACAACCAAGAATTAGTTTAACTTTCTTTTGCTTAAAAGCCAACATTATTATTTATAATTTTGTACACAAGTCTTTTCTGCAGAAAGACATTTTTTTCTTTTATGTTTGTGTTAAAGAATAATGAACCTGATCATCAGTGGGAGGATTTTCTGTATCCGTAGGTTTCTCTCCAGGTACTCTGGCTTCAGTCAGAACGGGGGCCTCAGCTAGGGGTGAAAGCAGTCTTGGATGTGGGGGAGCTGAGATCCACTGGTGACCTCTGACCCTTGGATTACTGGAGAGCAGTGCAGCCGATTAATACTGAGATTAATATTCTGAGATTAATTTGCCATCCATTCAAACAATTAAAAATACATTTAGAATGGTATTGCAATGTTATTTCATTTTAGAAGCTTAGAGTTTTTCTTTGGAAGTTATTGAAAATCTTCACTTTGTATTTATAAATAAATATAAAGAGATTAATTACATTTATTTCATGAAATGATTTACGTGGGGAAAATACTAGAACAGGACAAAAACACAGATTTTTAGCCTCCTTTTCATTTCTGTGAAGCCCTGATGACCTGAGGGATGGATGGACGCCTGTGGCCTAGTCAAAGGCCGAGTCTGTCCCTCTGAGGAAGCTTTAGCTTTAGCCATGTTTTAATTCAACATGTCCTTAAAATGATAAAACCTCCATTCTTCCTCATCCTGAAGCGCAGCAGCTTCCTTTCATGTCCTCGATAGGAGGAACATTTTAAAATTGGATTTGGAAAAAAAACAAATAAAATTACAGTATTATTAGTAATGGATTCCTGAATAATAAAGGTGGGTGGGGCTTTCTGTGGAACCCGGGCCCCCTGAGGGCCCCACAGGTGCTTTTAAACATGGCCGTAAAATCCACTTTTTTAGTAGAGCTTTTAATTGAACTATTTCCCCTATTTCTTTTTTTTTTTTTTTTTACTTATTGTCTTTGATTATTTTATCTTTTGTCTCAAAGTTTTTTCATTTAGGACTTACCTGTTTTAGTAAATAGCACTTCGGGATTTGTATAAATATAAAGTGCATTACCAGTCCAAAGTATTATTATTAATAATAATGATTAATTTAATTTAACTTTTGGAAAAGACTTTGTGGATTTCTAATGTCTCATCTGACTCTAACGGATCCTTCCGCAATAGACGATCTTTGGTCCCACGTGACCTCCTCCTCTCAGAGCTTCTCTCCGGCTTTAAATGAATGGAATCATTATATTATCAATGAGCTTAAATCAAACATATTGAGCTAAACTTTGGGCCAATAGGAGGCCATCTAAAGGAGTTAGCTGGTCTGCTAGTTTGATTTACGTCGCATAGTTTGACGCTGTCACTGTGCGTCACAGCCGAGCGCCAAATCCAAAATGGCAGCAGAGTGCAGAGTGTGATGTTGCTCAGATGAAGCGAAACAAACTGAAACGGCAAAAAGGCGCCAAACAGGCAGATCAGCTGCTGCCAGGCTGCCGCTCTGAGGGGGAGACCTGGAAGGAAAGCCTCGCTGCTCCTCCCATCGGGGAGGGGGGGAGAGCACCCAGCACTGGCTCTAAATTAGCTCCCATTTTCTCCCCCACCAACCTCCAGAAGGGGAGTAAAGGGAGCTGTGAGGGAGGCTCTGATCCGACTGAAAACAAACCTCTTCCTCAGAAAGTGAAAAGTCACCATTCAGGATCCCACCTGACAGGTAAACATGAGGCTGCGGTGCCATGCAGGCGCCGGAGGGCCCGACTACCATCCTCACATCTGGACCTCCACCTGACAGGTAAACATGAGGCTGCGGTGCCATGCAGGCGCCGGAGGGCCCGACTACCATCCTCACATCTGGACCTCCACCTGACAGGTAAACATGAGGCTGCGGTGCCATGCAGGCGCCGGAGGGCCCGACTACCATCCTCACATCTGGACCTCCACCTGACAGGTAAACATGAGGCTGCGGTGCCATGCAGGCGCCGGAGGGCCCGACTACCATCCTCACATCTGGACCTCCTCCTGACAGGTAAACATGAGGCTGCGGTGCCATGCAGGCGCCGGAGGGCCCGACTACCATCCTCACATCTGGACCTCCTCCTGGAAGAAATCCAACAATCCAACCCAGGTTTTCCAGTACCAACAGTTTTCCAGTCTTTGTTGAGGAAAACCAGTGATGAGCTTCAGGATCCAGCTTCTGCAGGTGAGGTTCACTTTTATTGGTTTCTATTGTCTTCTATTTTAAATCAGAGCCTTCCTTCCATCCTGAGTCTGTTAGAAAATGAAAAGGAGAGAAGAAGAGCAGCAGAAGTGACCTGTGTTTGGAGGCCGAGTCTGGACTCGGCTCCGTGTCAGGACAGGAAGTGGAGAAGTAGCCCAGAGGAAACGCCATCAGTTACTCACTTTCTACCTCAGTCAGTTCAAAACCTGCTGCTTTCATCTCTGATGTTGCTGCTATTTTCTAATTACTGTAAAAATGTCCATAGCTGCATGTTGGTTATTTATTCTCCAGTTTTATAATGTTAAAACACTTTACAGGATTTTATTGTTTATCTTTTAACTCTTCACTATTGTTTTATACTTAGACATTTTTCTAAGCTCCACATTTAATCTTTTTGCTGCTGAAAACACCAGAATTTCCCCATTATGGGACAATAAAGGGGTTTCTATTCTATTCTGTTCTATTCTATTCTATTGTAGCTGCTTTTGTCTGAGATTTCCTTTTTAAGGTTTATTGTAGGGTCAAGCCCAAATCATCATTCCTCCACCGCCGTGCTTGTTCATATGCTTCAGATTGGGAGCAGCATCTGTGTTTGGATGTTCAGATGATAATCTAACTTCAGGCATATTTTCCAATCATCATAACCTTTATAGTGAACTAACTTCAGACGTGTTTCTAAACGTGTTCCCCCCCGCTGCTCCGGGTCCTAAAGCTGCTCCTCCTGCAGGTGGAGAAGCAGCAGCTGTAGCTCCTCCATGTTCGCTGCTGACGTCCAATAGAACTAAAATCTGCAGCAACGTTCCAGAAAAGTTAAAAACAATCCGCTGCACTTTGTTTCTCAGTTTGAAGATGTTTCTCATCCAGGAAACTTGTTCAATTCTAAATGTCTGGATTAACGTTGAGTTCCAGGTTTTATAGAAGCAGAACATCGGCGCAGCATCATCTTTTGCAGTTCAGCTTTATTTTCTAGTTTTAAATAAACATTTAAGTTAAACTTGTTTCAGGATGAATTTAAACACGGATTAGATGGAAATCCTGATCTGAACCAGTTTCCCTTCTTTTATCCAGACGTTCGTCTGGAGGAAGATCTCTGGACCAACAAGTATTTTCCTCAACATTCCAGTGAAGTGATCGGTAACTCCGCCTCCGTCACCAAGCTGCACAGGTGGGGGGGGGGGGGGGGCTCACAGGTACGGCTTCATTCCTCCATCCTATAGCTAACACTGAGGGGGGGGTCTCCTCCTTTTGCTTTGATCAGCTGGTTGCAGAAATGGAAACTAAGAGCTGAAGGTGAGGAGCAGCTGATGGAGGAAGGAAACGGTAAAATTATTTCTTTCCCTCAATGTTTGAGATAATTAATGTTTTTTTTAATTATGTTGTAAACATTTTTATTTCCTGCCGTCCAGATTTCTGGGACTGTGGCGCCTTCCAGGGCGACGGCGTAGGAAAGGAGCCGCTGGCTAAGGCCATGCTGCTAACGGGACCCTCAGGGGTGGGAAAGACGGCTGCTGTCTATGCCTGCGCTCAGCAGCTCGGCTTCAAGGTGGGAAAACTGTCTTTGGCTTTAGAACTCTGAAAAGTGCGGCAGGCTTTTACGTTCAGCTGTTCCAGCTGTGAGTGTTTAGCCCCCCCTGGACGGGCGTCTATGAATCTGTCCTCTCTGACCGACATGCCTCAGTCAGAGCTTCCTGGGGGGGGGGCTCACATGTATCACTTAGTTTACATTTAACCTCGACCTGCGTGGAGCGCAAGGAGACAGATCCAGGTGGTTTACTGCCCCTGGTGGTCGGAGGAGGAATGACACAGAACTGAGCTGCTCTTTGACTTCATTGGATCTATTAGCCCCTCCCCCTCCTCCTTATACCACAGGTGTTTGAGGTGAACTGTTCTTCTCAGCGCAGCGGGCGCCATGTTCTGGCTCAGCTGAAGGAGGCCACGCAGTCTCACCTGGTGGACATCCCAGGAGACCATCCGCTGAAGCCGGCGTACTTCAGCAACTTCAACACTGACCGCTCCGCCCCTAAACCAGAGGCCTCAGCAGGTAGGAGGCATCAGCAGGTGGGAGGCATCAGCAGGTGGGAGGCATCAGCAGGTGGGAGGCATCAGCAGGTGGGAGGCATCAACAGGTGGGAGGCATCAGCAGGTGGGAGGCATCAGCAGGTGGGAGGCATCAGCAGGTGGGAGGCGTTAAAAGGTGGGAGGCATCGGCAGGTGGGAGGCGTTAAAAGGTGGGAGGCATCGGCAGGTGGGAGGCGTTAAAAGGTGGGAGGCGTCGGCAGGTGGGAGGCATCGGCAGGTGGGAGGCATCGGCAGGTGGGAGGCATCGGCAGGTGGGAGGCATCGGCAGGCGGGAGGCGTTAAAAGGTTGGAGGCATCGGCAGGTGGGAGGCATCAACAGGTGGGAGGCATCGGCAGGTGGGAGGCATCGGCAGGCGTTAAAAGGTGGGAGGCGTTAAAAGGTGGGAGGCATCAGCAGGTAGGAGGCGTTAAAAGGTGGGAGGCATCAGCAGGTGGGAGGCGTTAAAAGGTGGGAGGCATTAGCAGTTGGGAGGCATCAGCAGGTGGGAGGCGTTAAAAGGTGGGAGGCATTAGCAGTTGGGAGGCATCAGCAGGTGGGAGGCATCAACAGGCGGGAGGCATCGGCAGGCGGGAGGCATCGGCAGGCGGGAGGCATCGGCAGGCGGGAGGCGTTAAAAGGTGGGAGGCATCGGCAGGCGGGAGGCGTTAAAAGGTGGGAGGCATCAGCAGGTGGGAGGCATCAACAGGTGGGAGGCAGGCGGGAGGCATCGGCAGGCGGGAGGCGTTCAAAGGGGGGAGGCATCAACAGGTGGGAGGCATCGGCAGGTGGGAGGCATCGGCAGGCGGGAGGCGTTAAAAGGTGGGAGGCATCAGCAGGTGGGAGGCGTTAAAAGGTGGGAGGCATCAGCAGGTAGGAGGCTTTAAAAGGTGGGAGGCATCAGCAGGTGGGAGGCGTTACAAGGTGGGAGGCATTAGCAGGTGGGAGGCATCAGCAGGTGGGAGGCATCAACAGGCGGGAGGCATCGGCAGGCGGGAGGCGTTAAAAGGTGGGAGGCTGTTTGTTTCAAACTTCAGACTTGTTAATAAAAATGACGGGCGGCATCAGGCTACCAGATCATGTCTGCACACAGCGCAGTATGCTGTCATTAAACGTGCATAATACTGGAATAAAACTCAGTAAATGCAGAAACTATCCGTTTCATTTCATTTTTCTCATTGAAAAACAACACTAAGCTAATGTTAGCCTAGCATCGCTCTGGATGGTTTTCAGCTGAACTTTGACCCTGTTTCTTTCCAATGGTTTCATTAAAATCCAAAGGAAGATGAATTAACTTGAGTTTTTCTAAAAGCCAGTGAACGGTTTCCTTTCTACAGAAATCTGACAGTTTAGCTTCATCTTTGAATAAATCTGTTCAACTTGAATAAAAGTTGATATTAGATGTAGGGATGGGAATCGAAAACCGGTTCCTGTTCAGAACCGGTTCTGTATTTTCCGATTCCATGGCATCGTTTGACAGCTCGCTGAACGATTCTTTTTTTGACTCCCGCAGCACCAGAGCCTAAAGCGCCGGCTCTGGGGATCACGACTTACGTCACGTTTGTAACGCAAGTTACACAAGTTGGAAGAACTATTCGAGGAGGAAGACAACGAGCTGCGGTCACTTTGTGAATCAAAGCCCCGTCTTTCCTTAGCCCAGAGGGTAGATCAGGAAATCCAGCTCTATAAAAGCTTGCCCTCCATCCCCTGCAGGGATAGCGCCACACTGTGGTGGTGGAACAAGCAAGATACGCTGCCCTTGCTATCTGGACTGGCTGAAAACTACCTCTGTGTGCAGGCTTCCTCCACCGTTCACGAGCCAGCGCGTTCACGAGTCTACGGAAACCGCGGCAGACCAAACCAGATGAAAGTGCGCATTCAGCGTCTGCTCTTGATAATGCAAGCGTAGAAGAAGAAATGTGCTGTTTACCTGTGCAAAGAAAGAAACAACGAAAGAAAAATGTCTGAGGACTTCAGTGTTGAGGAAGAGCATGAGTTCTTTGCCGAGCTGAATGCTCACTTTCATCTGGTTTGGTCTGCCGCGGTTTCCGTAGGCTCGTGAACGCGCTTTTAGGAAATCCTATACACTACTGTTTATGCTCTAAAAACATCCTAAATGACTTCGTTTCGAGTAAATTATGGACGCTACCCACTCAGGACACTTGGAATACATTGGACGAGCAGTATGGAGGAATATTGACACGTTTTTTGTGGACTTTTATGGACCTTTCTGCCTCGGGCGCCATAGACCTCCATTATTTGAATGTCAGCAGACAGCAAGAAGCCTCCCAGATCTCCAGATGCATTTGAGATATCAAAAAAGTACTGCAGAGTGTTGTTCAGCATGGGGGTGAGTAGAACATGAAGGCTAATCATGTTTTGGGTGTACTATTCCTTTAACCCCACCCTGCTCCCCGGGCGCCGCAAAATGGCCGCCCACTGCTCCCCAAGGGGAGGGGTTAGACAAGAGAGTGAATTTCATTGCTCTGTACTGGTGAGGGTGGAATGAGAATAAAACACTGCGGGACACACTATGACATCACCGGGCGGCTATGACATCACCAAGGATGCTAAGCCCCATAGATGGTCTGATGTTAGAAAAGCTGAATAATCAGAGGAATAGTTTTTATTTTCAGTGGAACCATCCTTCTGATAAGAGTTGCTCCATCTGGTGTGAATAAATGATCAATAATGTTTTAATCAATAATATTTTAAACTATAATATTTTAAACTATATTCTCCAGACGACACATTTATCATTTAAATCAAACTTCTTTTTAATGTGAATTAACTTTCTATCCGGTGAAGCTGTTGTTATATCTGCAGCTTCTGCTTTATCACTTTAGTGGTTGGAAAAGTGGATGTTTTTATTGTTACTTTATTTTTCAATTATTTAATTATAGACTTTAAAATACCAGAATCAGAAGATAGAGCTATCTTATTAGATGTTTAAATAGTAAATCAGGTTTTATGAAACAGGTTTTCTCTCCTTTACTTTTTTGTTCATCATTTCTACGTTTTCCACTTTATTCTTTAACAAACTGTGTTTCTTCGTGTTTTTATGTTTTTACAGGAAAAGTAAAACTTCCTAAATCTATGAGAAGAGGTGCGGCTCGGAGCGCCTCAGGTCGTAAGGTCAAAGCCAAGCCGAGTGCCGTTACTTTAGCGTGTTTCTTTAAGGCGAAGCGAGAAGCAGGTCCGACTAGAAAGCCAAAGATGGAGGAAGTTGGAAGGCCGGCGGCGCCCAGCGGGAGGCCGGCGGCGCCCAGCGGGAGGCCGGCGGCGGCCATGTCCCTCATCCTGTTTGAGGAGGTGAAACGTTGCTTTATGGATGATTTGAAGCCGTGGTTGGTTTTTACACTATATTGCCAAAAGTATTTGCTCACCTGCCTTGACTCACATATGAGCTTAAGTGACATCCCGTTCCTAATCCATAGGGTTCAATATGACGTCGGTCCACCCTTTGCAGCTAGAACAGCTTCAACTCTTCTGGGAAGGCTGTCCACAAGGTTTAGGAGTGTGTTTATGGGAATTTTTGACCATTCTTCCAGAAGCGCATTTGTGAGGTCGCACACTGATGTTGGACGAGAAGGCCTGGCTCTCAGTCTCCGCTCTAATTCATCCCAAAGGTGTTCTATCGGGTTGAGGTCAGGACTCTGTGCAGGCCAGTCAAGTTCATCCACACCAGACTCTGTCATCCATGTCTTTATGGACCTTGCTTTGTGCACTGGTGCACAGTCATGTTGGAAGAGGAAGGGGCCAGCTCCAAACTGTTCCCACAAAGTTGGGAGCATGGAATTGTCCAAAATGTCTTGGTATGCTGAAGCATTCAGAGTTCCTTTCACTGGAACTAAGGGGCCAAGCCCAGCTCCTGAAAAACAACCCCACACCAGAATCCCCCCTCCACCAAACTTTACACTTGGCACAATGCAGTCAGACAAGTACCGTTCTCCTGGCAACCGCCAAACCCAGACCCGTCCATCAGATTGCCAGATGGAGAAGCGCGATTCGTCACTCCAGAGAACGCGTCTCCACTGCTCTAGAGTCCAGTGGCGGCGTGCTTTACACCACCGCATCCGACGCTTTGCATTGCACTTGGTTATGTATGGCTTGGATGCAGCTGCTCGACCATGGAAACCCATTCCATGAAGCTCTCTGCGCACTGTTCTTGAGCTAATCTGAAGGCCACATGAAGTTTGGAGGTCTGTAGTGATTGACTCTGCAGAAAGTTGGCGACCTCTTCGCACTATGCGCTTCAGCATCCGCTGACCCCGCTCCGTCAGTTTACGTGGCCTACCACTTCGTGGCTGAGTTGCTGTCGTTCCCAAACACTTCCATTTTCTTATAATACAGCTGACAGTTGACTGTGGAATATTTAGGAGCGAGGAAATTTCACGACTGGATTTGTTGCACAGGTGGCATCCTATCACAGTTCCACGCTGGAATTCACTGAGCTCCTGAGAGCGACCCATTCTTTCACAAATGTTTGTAAAAACAGTCTGCATGCCTAGGTGCTTGAATTTATACACCTGTGGCCATGGAAGTGATTGGAACACCTGATTCCAATAATTTGGATGGGTGAGCAAATACTTTTGGCAATATAGTGTATCTCACGCGTCCCGCTCTGACAGGTGGATGTGGTGTTTGAGGCTGACGTGGGTTTCCTGGCAGCCATTAGGGCTTTCCTGACCACCACCAAACGGCCGGTCGTCCTGACAACCGCTGGTAAGTTTCATTTAGTTTCTGGTTAGGAATAAAGCTCCATGGAAACCATCTTCACCTCCTGCTGAGCTTTAAAACTTAACTAAAACAAAAATGTAATAAATGTCCAAAGATTTATTAGCTTATTATTATACTTACACATTTCTTACTAAACCAAATAATTTAAATGTATACAGCTGCAATAAATAATAGCCTGCTAAATGTCCCTCTTTGCTTCCCATAGCCGCCATGTTTTGGTTCTTTGGATCTGGTCAGAAACTGAAATATAAAATAAATAGTTTTATTAATCCCACCCTGGAAAAACTGCCTCTCTTATTCAACCCCTCCCCTCGGGGAGCAGTGGGCGGCCATTGTGCGGCGCCCGGGGAGCAGTGTGGGGTGAAGGGTCTTGCTCAGGGACCCGGAGTGGAGGCTGTGGGAGTGGGACTCAAACTCACAACCTCAGGATTCCCTGAGATCAGATGAACTGTTGGTCTGGATGCAGTTAAATTCACGCTGAGATTCTCATTTTCCTCAGATCGCTCATTCAGACAGAGTTTCCATGGTTACCTGGACAAAATCGTTTTCAAGACGCCATCAGCAGTGAGTCACTGGGCGTGTTTTCCCAGCATGCATGTCTGCAGGAGAGAACTCTGACTGCTGGATAAATCATCTCTAGCTTCTGTCCTTTAAAGCTGAACGTCTGCAGCTTCCTGCAGCTGGTGTGTCTGGGTGAAAACGTGCGACTGCCTTTAGATGAAGCCAGCAGCCTGGTCAGAGTCTCAGGCGGAGACGTCAGACGCTGCCTGTTGCAGCTGCAGCTCTGGGTGAACAGCAACAGAGGACGGACGCCCCAGCATGGAGGTCGGTTTAACCTTTATTACTGTCTGCTGATTTTAAATGGTTCCATGTGATGCAGAGAAAAGAGAAGCGACTATAATTAGCGCTAAACTTGCTGCTTCTTCTACCTGCAGCAGGAAGTTCTGAGGTAAACAGCAGAGACTGTCCTTTATAGGGGGTGTAGCCCCCGATGGGGGTGGGGTGGGGGGGAACATCCAAGCGGAGCCAAAAAGTATTCAGTCAGCCTCTGACAGCGGGCTCTCCTACTGAATAATCATCCATCCATTTTCTTACACGCTTGTCCCGAGTGGGGACGCGAGGGCTGCTGGTGCCTATCTCCAGCAGTCGATGGGCGAGAGGCGGGGTCCACCTTGGACAGGTTGCCAGTCCATCACAGAGTCGATGGGCGAGAGGCGGGGTCCACCCTGGACAGGTTGCCAGTCCATCACAGAGTTGATGGGCGAGAGGCGGGGTCCACCTTGGACAGGTTGCCAGTCCATCACAGAGTCGATGGGCGAGAGGCCTCTGAATAATCAGAGGTCTATAATTTTCATCATTGGTAAACTTCAACTATGAGAGATATTTCTAACTGATGGCAGACCTCAGTGATTGTTCTAAGCAGGAGAACCTGAAGAGTCTGAGGCGTCCTGAATCCTGCAGCTCTGTCTGATCGCATCTTTAAAACAAAATACTCTGAGCCACGTTTTTCACTAACTTTCTTCTTTCTGGATGAATACCAAGTATTATTCTCCCTCACTGTTAAATCACTGATTCTTTCTGCAGGCGGCAGCTCGCCGGCAGGCGGCAGCTCGCCGGCAGGCGGCGGCGGTTTGGACCCAGCGGTTCCTCCTCAGCTGGCAGGCTGCTCTGCACACATGCTGGGGCTCCACCCTCTAACCCCGACTGTCCTCCTAAACTTCCTCCAGGTAAGAAGTTTCCGTTTTCTTCCTGCTGGGATCAGATGAAGTTTGCCTCACAGTGACGCCATGTTGATGATGCGTCCCGCTGCAGCTGGAGTCCTGCTCTGAAACGTTTCTCAGCATCCTATCAGAGAGCTGGAGGAGAAATCAGCCTCTTCTCTATTCCAACCTGGAGCTCCTGCTCTCCATGGCAGCCCCCCCATCCCGCCCCCAGGTGCAGATGGAGCTGAGGCCCCCAGAAGCCGACCTCCACCTTAATCACACCATCAGGTCCAGTGAGTCACCTTCGCGCTTCAGACCCTCCAGACTCAGCCGATGGAGACGCGCCGCTTCAGCTCCAGCCGCCAAACCGGCTTCAGATTCAACCTACAGACCTCAGAGAGCGCCGACGCTCGGCGACACTCGCTCTGAAGCACGGAGCTCATGGGAGCAGCGTGCAGCCGAGGTGCTGATGGGCGCTTTGGAGAGCCTGGCAGATTTCTATGACCTCATGTCGAACATTGATGCGCTGCTCAGTCCGTCTGCCTCACAGCCGCCGGCCGCGTTCCTTTGGACGGGAGCGGCTTTAAAGGATGGCATGACGGATGAGCCGCGGGAAGAGGAGGAGGGGGGGAGAAGGAAGCCGGACGCGCTTCAGGAGATCCAGGCTGCAGCTGAAGGTCTGGGGGGTCGGCGCTGCTGGCGGTGGCTCACCGAGGCGTGGACCGAAGCGCACGGCTGGAGAGCAAACCTGAGCGCCGAGCAGTGGGACGGGCTGCAGGAGAGGCTGTTGCTAAGCAACCGCCCTAAACAACGTAACTTGTGCTTTACAGCTCAGCCTCCAGGTGGATCAAGGTGAGCCTGCAGGAGCCAATCAGCTTCCTGATTGATCTATTTACACTCAGAGGCAGCGTTTCCTGTCATCATCTAACTTCTAATGCCCCCCCCCCCCCAGCGTGTCCCAGAGGCTCAGCGTCGCTCGGTCGGCTCTCAGCCTGCTGGGGAACAGGCGCGCCGTCTGTGTCGACTACCTGCCGCTCCTCCGCCGCTCCGGGCGCCTCAGAGGGGAGCAGTGGAGGTCAGCCTGACGCCAAACTAAAGGTTTCTACGTCTTTAGGCCGCCAGCAGGACGCCGCTGCTATCTGACTCATTCCTTTTCATTCCAGTGCTGGAAGCGCCCGAATGCAGCACATCTGGGAGCGCCCGAATGCAGCACATCTGGCAGCCGCCCGAATGCAGCACATTTGGGAGCGCCCGAATGCAGCACATCTGGGAGCGCCCGAATGCAGCACATCTGGGAGCGCCCGAATGCAGCACATCTGGCAGCCGCCCGAATGCAGCACATCTGGCAGCCGCCTGAATGCAGCACATCTGGCAGCCGCCTGAATGCAGCACATCTGGAAACGCCTGGATGCAGCACATCTCGAACTCACCTTATCTAGCATCTACTTCTTGGCCTGAGATTTCAGGAAAACCTTTGAACTTGTTTCATTTATTCAGCCTCATCAGTCGAACAGAACTTTACTGCCTTTAATCATGTTTATGCAAATAAGGATAAATAAAACTATTTTTAACAAATTCAGTTTAAACGCCTCCTGAAGCCATCCGGAGGCGGAGCAAAGCGCCTGGATGCAGGTGGGTAGCCTGCAGCTAGCAGGAGGGCTGGGCGAGCAGCTCGTAGAACGCTACGGCCTGCAGCAGCGCGTCACATAGCTCCTCCCCTCCTCTCCTGCTGCCCAGCTGGAAGGAGTTCCTGTATTTGGCCAGAAGCTCCTGGGGGAAGTTTATCCGGGGAAACTTCTGCGTCACCGACTCCGTCATCAGCTGCCGCACCGTCTGAGCGCCGCTGGTCCTGGACTCCCCCACCATCAGGCCAAAGTGGCGTCCCACGGCGACCCTCATCATGTTGAGGACCCTGGAGAGGAGCGGGGGAATCAACATGGCTGTTGATACAACTAACAGAAAACGATTCCACCAAAGGTTCTTTGCAGTAAAGCTTTATGCAGATAATGTTTTATTTGTTATAAACAAGTTTAATGCAGCTAATTTAATCCTAAATCATCGTAAATTAGAAAAAAACCTGCCATTTTATTGGCTGATGCCAGAACTCTGGGTCCCTCCCCCTGCAGCTGGCATGCAGGGATCCAGGGGCCTCTGGTTCCATTGGTTGGTCCAAAGAAAGAACAGTCAGTGACTCTATGTGAGATCAATCTACTATAGAAATTAGCTACAAACTGCAGGCAGCAGGATAATAAAAGCCAACATATTCTGCCGGCAGGTTTCTACATTTGAAGTTAATTTAGGCGTTCATAAACTGTTTCAGAGGAGTGATCATAGCGCTCTGCATCAGCAGTGCTGCGTCTGACTCCCTGCCAGCTCCCAGATCAGCTTCTGATTGGTTGATGCGGCGCGTCCAGCAGCTAAAGTTACATTTTCCCACCTCCTCAGACGCTCATGAGGCGCCGCTGCTCCTGCAGGATCTTCTGTTGCGCCTTGATGGGAATCAACTAGGGACTCTGCATGTGAACCAGCTGCTTCTGCTGCTTTAGGTGTGAACGTAGCATTAGAATGACCGTGAAGCATGACAGCCATGAAACAGCTGCAGCTAATGGGACCATCTCGTTTCACTGGCCTCCCAGCAGATGGCGCCATATTTCTTTATGTCCCAGAGCAGGGATTCTATTTAGGGTTTATGTTATGATTAAATGATTTTTGGATTGTTTCCTGTGGACACATTAGAGGACTGCGGTTTAAAAGAAGTATCTAAAGGCAGTTTTCTGACCTGGGAGGAATATTGGGCTCCGGTGGGGAGACTCTGGGCTCCAGCAGAGCAAACAGCATGGCCTCCACTGTCCTCATGTGGGCCATGACAGGAAACAGAGCTGTGTTCTGCACAGAGATGGACGGCTTCTCTATCAGGTAGAAATCTGCTGATGGGAGGGCCGACACCACCGAGGACACCTGAGGGCGGAAAAGGAAATGGATTCCCAGTCAGACGGATGAAGAACCTTCAGGTGGTCTGAAGAGCTGCTGACTCACGTCACTCAGGTATGAAGAAGCCATGTAGGATCCTTTGAAGAAATTAGGACAGTCCATCTGCTGCCATTCTATGACGTTCATCCCACGGTCCACATGGGCCCAGGCGATCTTATTGGTCCCACATACGATTGAGATGACGGACGCCGCCGCCTGTACACACACAGGTAACCGTGGGAGACCAGCGTTAAGCTGCCTTTGACTTCTTCTCTGCTAAATGTGAGTTGATCTAAAATCACTATTAACTTTTTATCTGACCATAAAGAAGGATTCCTAACTCCTCTCTAGTCTATATTCATTATAGCCATTGGCCACTCTGTTAGCCACTCTGTTAGCCTCTCTGTTAGCCACTCTGACAGCCTCTCTGTTAGCCTCTCTGACAGCCTCTCTGTTAGCCTCTCTGACAGCCTCTCTGTTAGCCTCTCTGTTAGCCTCTCTGTTAGCTACTCTGTTAGCCACTCTGACAGTCTCTCTGACAGCTTCTCTGTTGGCCACTCTGACAGCTTCTCTGTTAGCCACTCTGACAGCCTCTCTGTTAGCCTCTCTGACAGCCTCTCTGTTAGCTACTCTGTTAGCCACTCTGACAGCCTCTCTGACAGCCACTCTGTTAGCCTTTCTATTAGCCACTCTGACGGCCTCTCTGTTAGCCTCTCTGACAGCCTCTCTGTTAGCCACTCTATTAGCTTCTCTCTTAGCCACTCTGTTAGCCACTCTGACAGCCTCTCGGTTAGCCACTCTGTTAGCCACTCTGACAGCCACTCTGTTAGCCACTCTGTTAGCCACTCTGACAGCTTCTGTTAGCCACTCTGACAGCCTCTCTGTTAGCCTCTCTGACAGCCTCTCTGTTAGCCACTCTGACAGCCTCTCTGTTAGCCTCTCTGACAGCCTCTCTGTTAGCCTCTCTGACAGCCTCTCTGTTAGCCTCTCTGACAGCCACTCTGTTAGCCACTCTGTTAGCCACTCTGACAGCTTCTGTTAGCCACTCTGACAGCCTCTCTGTTAGCCTCTCTGACAGCCTCTCTGTTAGCCACTCTGACAGCCTCTCTGTTAGCCTCTCTGACAGCCTCTCTGTTAGCCTCTCTGACAGCCTCTCTGTTAGCCTCTCTGACAGCCTCTCTGTTAGCCTCTCTGACAGCCACTCTGTTAGTCTCTCTGTTAGCCACTCTGACAGCCTCTCTGACAGCCTCTCTGACAGCCTCTCTGTTAGCCACTCTGACAGCCTCTCTGTTAGCCTCTCTGTTAGCCTCTCTGTTAGCCTCTCTGACAGCCACTCTGTTGGCCACTCTGACAGCTTCTCTGTTAGCCACTCTGACAGCCTCTCTGTTAGCCTATCTGTTAGCCACTCCGACAGCCTCTCTGTTAGCCTCTCTGACAGCTTCTCTGTTAGCCTCTCTGATAGCCACTCTGACAGCTTCTCTGTTGGCCACTCTGACAGCTTCTCTGTTGGCCACTCTGACAGCTTCTCTGTTGGCCACTCTGACAGCTTCTCTGTTAGCCACTCTGACAGCCACTCTGTTAGCCTTTCTGTTAGCCACTCTGACGGCCTCTCTGTTAGCCTCTCTGACAGCCTCTCTGTTAGCCACTCTGACAGCCTCTCTGTTAGCCTCTCTATTAGCTTCTCTCTTAGCCACTCTGTTAGCCACTCTGACAGCCTCTCGGTTAGCCACTCTGTTAGCCACTCTGACAGCCTCTCTGTTAGCCTCTCTGACAGCTTCTCTGTTAGCCTCTCTGATAGCCACTCTGTTAGCCTCTCTGTTGGCCACTCTGTTAGCCTCTCTGTTGGCCACTCTGACAGCTTCTCTGTTGGCCACTCTGACAGCTTCTCTGTTGGCCACTCTGACAGCTTCTCTGTTGGCCACTCTGACAGCTTCTCTGTTAGCCTCTCTGATAGCCACTCTGTTAGCCTCTCTGTTGGCCACTCTGACAGCTTCTCTGTTGGCCACTCTGACAGCTTCTCTGTTGGCCACTCTGACAGCTTCTCTGTTAGCCTTTCTGTTAGCCACTCTGACGGCCTCTCTGTTAGCCACTCTGACGGCCTCTCTGTTAGCCACTCTGACGGCCTCTCTGTTAGCCTCTCTGACAGCCTCTCTGTTAGCCACTCTGTTAGCCACTCTGACAGCCTCTCTGACAGCCACTCTGTTAGCCTCTCTATTAGCTTCTCTCTTAGCCACTCTGACAGCCACTCTGACAGCCTCTCGGTTAGCCTCTCTGTTAGCCACTCTGACAGCCTCTCTGTTAGCCTCTCTGACAGCCACTCTGTTAGCCACTCTGTTGGCCACTCTGACAGCTTCTCTGTTAGCCACTCTGACAGCCTCTCTTTTAGCCTCTCTGACAGCCACTCTGTTGGCCACTCTGACAGCCACTCTGTTAGCCACTCTGACAGCCTCTCTGTTAGCCACTCTGACAGCCTCTGTGTTAGCCACTCAAGTAGCCTCTCTGTTAGCCAGTCTGTTAGCCTCTCTGTTAGCCACTCTGACAGCCTCTCTGTTAGCCACTCTGACAGCCTCTCTGTTAGCCACTCTGACAGCCACTCTGACAGCCTCTCTGTTAGCCACTCTGACAGCCTCTCTGACAGCCACTCTGTTAGCCTCTCTGTTAGCCACTCTGACAGCCTCTCTGTTAGCCACTCTGACAGCCTCTCTGACAGCCACTCTGACAGCCTCTCTGTTAGCCACTCTGACAGCCTCTCTGTTAGCCACTCTGTTAGCCTCTCTGTTAGCCACTCTGACAGCCTCTCTGTTAGCCAGTCTGTTAGCCTCTCTGTTAGCCACTCTGTTAGCCACTCTGTTACCCCATCAGATAGCGTTCCCCCTTCTTAACGTAGGGGGAACGCTATCTGATGCGGTGTAAATATCATCAGGCTGCATTACCTTTACCAGGGCGTTCTGATCTGGTGAGTGAATGAAATTAATAACTGGGGATTTTTGATTCTGAAATCCATCCATCCATCCATCCACCCGCCAGCGGAAACACCCACCTACCCAACTGACAGACGGAATCTCTCTATACATCAGCCAATCTCATCCTCCCCTCTCTCATGACGTGGCGCGCACAAGTCCTAGCATGAAAAAAGGTTCATTGTGCGACCTGAGTAACGCGCAGTAATGGTAACTGCGTTATAGTTACAGTCAAAGTAATTAATTAGATTACTCGTTACTAAAACAAGGTAACGGTGTTAGTAACGCCGTTACTCACATCACTGATGGTTATAGAGTCAGATATGTGGCGGTAATGTTTGGTTTATCTAATTTTTAATTTATTCAGAAATGTATTCTAATTAAATAACCTTGGTTTACCCAGGATTCATTGCGAGTCCAATCAAGCCGGCTGCTCCCTGATCAGAGGAAAAGGGGAAATGGCGCAGACCAGTGGTGAAAATTGGAAGTTCAGTTTAATATAATCCAGTCTGTGAATAGTTCCGTCTGAAATGAATGAAAATAGTTGTTTTAATGGTTATAGAGTCAGATATGTGGCGGCAATGTTTGGTTTATCTAAAGGTTTTTATTTGTTACTGATTAAATGGGTTTGGCTGGAATTTAAGGACAGATTCTAATATATCTGCAGGGTGGGGGTGGGGGGGGGGGACTATGAATCTGATAGGAGTTTTATCTTTTTATTGCTGTTTTGCACAATATGCTTAACTAAGTATTTTTTGTTGTTGAATATTAGAGATTTTGCAGATATATTTTTATACATACATTGTTTAGATTTACTTATATATTTCTACCCCTTTTATAGAATAGAATAGAAAATCCCTTTATTGTCCCACAATGGGCAGATTTACAGCAGCAGAGAGATTATTGAAAATGGTCACACAAATGAGGACCTTAGAAAAATGTATAAGAATAACATGATAGTGAAGAGTTAAAATATAAAAAATAAAATCCTGTAAAGTGTTTTAACAATATAAAACTGGAGAATAAATAACCAATATGCAGCTATGGACATTTTTACAGTGATATAAATAGCAGCAACATCAGAGATGTGCAGAATGACAGCAGCAGGTTATTTAACTGACTAAGGTTTCTATCATTACATTTGATTTGATTGGTTCCTGCTGGTTGGAACCTTTATTCCACTCTGGATTAAATCAGTCTTTGTTCACTTCATAATATAAAATAAATTAATAAATAAAGAGTTTTGAAAACAAAGTTTTCATTCTTTTCCTACTTGGTGTGTCAACTTTCACGGTTGCTAAGGAACAGAACCTGCAGCGGTAAAATCCGCCGAAGGGTAGACCTGTTTGAATTTACAGCCAGAACTCTTCCGATCTCCTTATTTTCACGGACTTTCAAGGATCCAGTCCAGGTAGACCGCGTCCTCGGAGGATCCAGTCCATGATTTCTAACAGAGCCATTGTTTCTGCAGCAAACAGGTTTCCTTCTAGATCTGCTCCCTTTCGCTCCATCTTTCCGTTCCCCTTCTCTACAGCAGCTCTGTTTATTTATTCCTTGATTGGATGAGAGAATAAAATCCAGATTTTCTGTTAGTTGGGTTAAAAATGAATCCTTCCTTGTGACAGTTTACCAGCAGAGGACCGTTTTCCATCTGTGATGGAAGCATGTTGCTTCTGATCTCTGTTCACTGGATTGCTGATTGCCCGTTGGTAGTACGGGATGGAGTCACCAGCCGCCATATTGGTACTCCCTAGTTAGACCGGTCAGAATGTAATCTGTGCGCTACAGCATTGAACAACCATTATGTTCTCATTTTCAGATTTTTAAAATAAAGATAAATTCATCACTTTGACACAGACTGTTTCATAGCATCAGTAGATTAACTTTAACTTAGAATAAATAAATCGGCCTATCACATTGCATCATTATGAAGTCAATGAAGGCTATAAATCATGTAATATAACATATTATACCATCCATCACAATAAAATTAATGTGTTAATGGAGCAGAATAATAAAGATGTTTTATTTCAACAATGTAACATGAAATATTTATCAGCTCATGACTTTTTCAAAGGAGAAATAAACCAAACTCTACAGGAATGACATCATCATCCACTGAATAAAGATTTACTACATTAACATTTCCCAGTGAATGACTTTGTATTTCCTAACGTTAGACCCAACGTCAGCGTCTAACTCAGTCAATGTCTTCCAGTCAGTCTCAGATAGCCAGACTAATGTTAGTCTACAGACTAAACTATAGGATCCATCGGCTATAGATGGATTTATTGCTTAGTTCATCCACTGACTGGGAAATGACCTGAGGAACATCTTCCTGGTTTTAGCAGCTAAATGCTGCACAGGGAGGCATTTTACTGCCACTGTGGGAGTGGGGAGTACCAACATGGCGGACGGTGGCTTGAATTTTTTCGGGCTATTAGCAATCCAGTGAATAGAGATGATTGGCTGTGACCCGGTGAACCTCCGGCAGCTTCTGACCACAGCTCAGGCGTCTTTTCTGTGTCGCCATCAGCATCTTCTGCCGTCTCTGCGTTACAGGATGAGGGCGGTGCCGCCCCCTCCTTCACCTACGCCCAGTCAGGTCGCGCTGCCTCAAACTGGGCAGCATGATGGGAACCAGTAACCTGACAACAGCCAGATGCATGTCTCGCACATGCATCTGGCTGTTGTCAGGTTAGGGAACCAGAGCTCCACCATAAGCTTCTACCCAGTTTGTAAGGAAAACTCTCCTTATATCATAACTTCATCTGTTGATGTTTTTCCTGATCCTCGTTTGTTCTCCAAAGCTTTTAGCAAAACTGTGATGCCTTCAGGGACTGCCTCATTTACACAGGAAGAAAACTACATCAACTATTCAGGCAGCATTGACGCAGAACCACTGATTTCTATTTAGGGGTACCGGGGTAAACGGGGCTAAATGGAAGAACTCCTATAAAACTGCATCCATGTTGTGAAGCAAAAGGTGTTAAAGGTTAATCCTAGATAAAGCTCTGCTCCTCAGACGCGTGGATCTCACCTCCAACCAGGACCGATCGACCTCCGGCCGGATGAACTTGGCCAGCTGGACCCTGACCTTCTTCTCCTTCCTCACCGGGTTCAGGATGGCGTTAAACACGGTGACGGCGCTCTTGTGCTTCAGCAGCGGAACGTTGACCACGCTCTCCAGAGTTCGGAAAGGTCCGTGTTTGGTCCTGTACTCCACGATGCTCAGTGACTTGCGGCCTCTCAGCAGCTTGACCCCGGCCAGCTCCGCCGAGGTGGCGTTGTTGAGGAGCTGCAGGATGGCGTCCCGCTGTTCGGAGGTGTAGCAGGCGTCCAGTGTACTCCCGCCATCTTCCTCCTTACGGGCTTCAGACGGGGAGGTGAGCGAGGCGTTCAAGGTCTCGAAGCCGGCCACGGGAACCCTGCTCCTCCAGCAGCAGGTGCACTGAAGGTAACGCAGCTCCAGGTCGGCCGGACGTGAACCGTAGCGCGGCTGGAGGAGGAAGCCCAGCCGCCCGGCATGGTGACCTGCAAATCATTTACATTTCACACAAACATCCTCAATAAAAGAAGAACTTTAGATCATTTTCCATCTCTGCATCGCTTCTCTTCTGATATTTACTGACATTTACAGCCTATAGATTAAATTAACATTAAAGTTTAGAAATATTCCAGACCTAATTCCATCAAAAACGCTGCAGCTTTAAATCTGTTCCACAAATTAATTCATTTTACTGTGACGGTCTATAACTTTGGATTATAATCTGTTTATTTTTATACATTTCCTCCTTAAAGGTTAGAAACTTTTTCTCTATTTTTCTAACCTTTCTTTAATGTTCACTGGCAATATTAATTTATTATCATGTGAATTTAATGTGTAGATTAACTGGTTTTAATCTCCACACAGCAGCTGAAATATAATCTGATCTTTGTGTTTAACAAACTCATTAATCCTGATTGATTTATTAAAATGTTCACTTTCTCTTAAACCCATAGATTTTTAACTAAGATCCTTATCGATGATAACTTCTAGAAAAATTTCTTTAATCTATTTTCATAGTTCTATTTCTTCACGTTTGTCATTGTATATGACGTAATCGTTTTTAGTATTGAGAGCTAGTTTGCTTTGATCCCAAATTAAACAGCTGCTAAAAACATAAGAGTGAATTAAAGAGCGCGGGATACATTTTATTCAGGCATTTAAACAGGCCTACTAAAGTTCCAGCCACCTTCGGGCAGCTGAACTACAGACCGCTGCATGGGGATCAAATCACCATGGAGACCAACCTCTTCTAACCACCGGCGACAGGAATCTTCTAAGGAGCCACATCGATCCTTCTTCCTTTAGTTATGAAACCATTTCAGGATTCAAATTTTCTCACATAAGCAACGGAGCGCTCAGTGACCTCTACCGGAAATACGTCTCCTTCAGCTTTACTGTGACCCGGAAATATATTTTTCTCATGGATTTTCAAAATAAAACTGGTTATGCGATCAGTTTCCAGGAAAATACTCTTTTAATTAAAAAAGAAATACAAACAATTTATAGAAGATGAAGGAATCATTTTGTTCTTAGATTTCCTTAAAGCATTGATAAAATAGAACACCGGTTTATAATACAGTCATTACAACAATTATGCTTTGGGAAAAAAATTATAACCATTGTTTCTACATTATATAAAGACATAACAAGCTCAGTATTGCTTCAGTCAGGAAATAGCAGGATATTTGATGTAAAAAGTGGAATTCGACAAGGAGACCCAATTAGCCCACTGCTTTTTATACTAGGAACAGAACTATTAGCATTAAACATTAAAAATAACAGCAAGATAAGTCCACTAAGTTTCCTAGGTACAAACTTTGTTATTACACAGTTAGCAGACGATACAGCGTTGTTCTTAAAAAATGCTGACCAAATCCCTGAGGCTTTACAAGCAGTTTATTTCTTCTCTAAAGCTTCAGGATTAAAATTGAACATTGAAAAATGTGAAATCTTAGCAATTCAAAATAATCAATCCACTTTAATTCATAATATCAAAGAAAAGAATAAGATCAAATATTTAGGTATAATGATTAACAAGGACCACACTGATAATGAAAGAACAAATATTCAACCAATTTTACAAAAGAATCAACAAATATTTAAAAGTTGGCTCCAAAGGAACATTTCAATTTTTGGAAGAATATTATTAACTAAAACAGAAGGGATAGCCAGACTAATTTATCCAGCATTTACCTTAAATATAACAAATACTACGATAAAAAACATTTATCAAATTCATTACAATTTCATATGGAATAATAAACGACATCTGATCAGAAAGAACAACATAGTAAAGTCAGTGGAAAAAAGAGGAATAAATGTTATTGATTTTGAAGTAATAGATGCTGTAATAAAATTAAAATAGCTGCAGACTTTAATTAAAAATGAAACAAGTTTATGGTTTAGTTTCCCTTCACAATTTTTTCAAAAAATTGGAGGAATATAATTTCTCTTAAAATGTAACTTTGATCCTGTCAAATTACCAATTAAATTATCAGAATACCACACACAAGTTCTAAAGTATTGGAAAATGTTATACAAGCACAATTTTACGCCACATAATAGGATTATTTGGAATAACAAATTTATTTTGTATAAGAGAAAATGTCTATAGTATAAAGAATGGGAGGAAAAAGGTATCTGGGCCATTATACATCTTATGGACACAAAGGGTGATATTCTGGATTACACAGTATTTAAAAGAAAATATAATTTAGATTGTCCACGGAAACAATTTCTAGCTTTGATTAGGGCAATTCTGGCAACCATGATGAATTTGGTACAAGGAATGATAAAATATTCTGATGTAACACCAATCTTTCCCACTCTCCTTATAGATATTTACGATTTTACGGATCTCATATTTAATAACAAAATGATAAGAGAACACATAAACAACACAAATTTTCCTCTCCCAGTTAAGAGGAACTTATCTTTAAACGTGTTTTCAGAGATGGAAATTCTTAATTCATTTCCTACCAAAGATGAAAGAAGTTCATTTTAAAACCCTAACCCTTTTTATTCCGTAAAAATTCAAAAAATATCCACTGGACTTGGTTTCCAAGATTTGAAGACGTTTCTCCACCTCTCCAGGAAGCTTTCTCAATTCTAATGTCTGGATCCGCAGTGAGTTTGAGTCTTATATGGACAAGGCCTTGTATTGCTTGGAAACATGCAAACGGTAACCGATGAATGGGTCGTTTAGTTCCATCGTTAGCCTGTAATATCTGAACCTGTCTATGATTCTAGGGGTCGGTCGTTAAAGGGGGGATTGCCATTAAGGGGGGGATTGTCCCTAACCCTTTTTACAATTGTTGTGTGGTTAAGCATTTTTGGGACAAGATTTATGATCGGTTATCAACGAAAAATGTGATTCCTAATTTTGAATATAAAGGAGTTAAATTTGGCATTACTTTTAATGATAAAAATGTGGAATTTTTATGTAATATTATTTTCATTATGGGAAAATTCTTTATCCACAAGTGCAGATTCTTTAAAGTTTATCCAAATTTTCAAGCATTCCAAAACGATATTAAAAGTTTTCATGCCTCGATAAAGTTACTGGAGAACAATAAGGCCTTAAAGTTTTCAGACTTGATAGCAATATACTTTAGTTAAACCCCTGTGTTTTTAATTTAATTTTCTTTCTCATTCTTTTATATTGTTTCTTTTTCTGAAAGAAAACGGTTATGGATGGCATATGTTCAGTTGTAGGTTTCTGCTTTTCTGAAAGTGTTTTTTGAATTTATGAAATAAAAGTAAAAAAAATAAAAAATCGTGATTCCCTAAGTCCATTGCCTTTTTATACAAACTATGATTAAACTTGAAAATATTATAAACCAAATGGACACATTCTGCCGAAGAAACGCCCCTTGACGTCACCCGTCTCTATAACGTTTTATTATATATATATATAAAAAAAACTGTTTTCTCCCCCCTCGTGGGGTGGTATGTGTCATCCTGAAGCTCGGGTCCTCTACCAGAGGCCTGGGAGTTTGAGGGTTCTGCGCAGTATCTTAGCTGTTCCTAGGACTGCGCTCTTCTGGACATAGACCTCTGATGTTTTACCTGGGATCTGCTGTAGCCACTCTCCCAGTTTGGGGATCACAGCCCCCAGTGCTCCAATTACCACTGGCACCACTGCTGCTCTTACTTTCCACATCTTTTCTAGCTCCTCTTTCAGCCCTTGGTATTTCTCAAGCTTCTCGTGTTCTTTCTTCTTGATGTTGCTGTCGCTGGGTGGGTCCCATCCATCAGCAGTTGGTTCATTTGTGCTGCGAGGCGTGCATGAAGTGCGGTTAGTTTTTTCAGCCAGTAGCTGTGGATCATGTCAGGGCCTGGTGCTGTCCAGCTCTTCATACCTGCCCCTCTTTCTTGGACATCTGCCGTTGTAACGGTTACTGGTTCTTGCTCTGGGAGATTGCTGTGATCTGTTCTAAGATCTTCTAGCCACTGAGCATTGGTGTTGTGGGATGCCTCCTTCTCCCATATGTTTCTCCAGTACTGTTCAGTCTCAGCCCTGGGTGGATCTGATCTTGAATTACCCTGCCACTGTGAGTACACTTTAGGCGGGTGGCCAGGGCGGCGAGTCTTTGTTTGGCAGTTTCTAGAGCCTCAGGAATGGACATAATGTCGTACTTCTGATGAAAATGAAAAAGAGAGATCATATCTCTCCTATCCTGGCTTCTCTTCATTGGCTTCCTGTTAAATCCAGAATAGAATTTAAAATCCTCCTTCTCACATATAAAGCCTTAAATGGCCAAGCTCCATCTGATATCAGAGATCTGATTGTTCCTTATGTTCCTAACAGAGCACTTCGCTCTCAATCTGCAGGTTTACTAGTGGTTCCTAGAATTTCTAAAAGTAGAATGGGAGGCAGATCTTTTAGTTATCAGGCTCCTCTCCTGTGGAACCAACTACCAGTTTTAGTCCGTGAGGCAGACACTCTGTCTACTTTTAAGACTAGGCTTAAAACTTTCCTTTTTGATAAAGCTTCTAGTTAGAGTGGCTCAGGTTATCCTGAGCTCTCTCTCTATAGTTATGCTGCTATAGGCTTAGACTTTTGGAGGACATAGGGACCCCCATTTCATCATTCTGCTTCATTCTCTCTCTGTTCTCCTATTCTGCAGAATCTGTTTGTTCAATCTCTAACCTTCTGCTCTCTCTGCTTTTCCTCAGAGTAGCTTCATCTGGTCTGTTCCTGTTTGGCTGTGACGTCATCCTGGAAAGAAACATCAGCTGTGCTGCTTCCATCAACACCCTTGTTTATAGATGTTGGAGATCGGCCTGTTTTCCAGTGTGGTCCTGTTTCTCTGGCCGTGGCTGGGTGGATGTGCTCTCTTCATCCTCTGGCATGGGAGCTGCCTTGGAGCTCGTCTGCCTGGCTGTGTGTTTCCTGGACGGGGCCGCCTTTTACAGCTGCTTTTTGTATCTCTGCTTCTGTCTCCTTGAACCCCAGTGGGCCTCAGCAGATGGCCGCTCACACTGAGCCTGGTTCTGCTGGAGGTTTCTTCCTGTTCAAAGGGAGTTTTTCCTCTCCACTGTCACTACAAGCATGCTTAATGTGAGGGATTGCTGAAGAGTCAATGATGGATGGATGATGGATGGATGGATGATGGATGGATGGATGGATGGATGGATGGATGGATGGATGGATGGATGGATGGATGATGGATGGATGGATGGATGGATGGATGGATGATGGATGGATGGATGGATGATGGATGGATGGATGGATAGATGGATGATGGATGGATGGATGGATGGATGGATGGATGGATGGATGATGGATGGATGGATGATGGATGGATGGATGATGGATGGATGGATCGACTCCATCTATGATTCCAGAGGTCAGGAAGCCAACTATCTGACACTAAGGGGTTAAAAATGATGTCATGTTTCAATCATTGCCAGGAGTTTTGCTGGTTTGGACTAAAACAACATGACTGGATTCAACAATAACGCAAAACTGATTTTTATTTCTTCTTTCCTGCCAGAAGTAAAGAAGTCAAAGAAAGTTTCTGTTCTGTCATGAAATGTTTTAGAGAGCAGCAAACACCAAATGTGGTCAATTCGCTGCCCTAAATAAAAGAAACGGGGCCATCCAGCGCCATATTTAGGCTTTTCCTATAATTCCTGCTAACTGGTTAGAGCTAAGATCCAGTTGTTTCCAGTAGGCGACCAGTTCCAGCATTAGAATATTCTTCAGGGCGAACGGACGCCTCTTCTTCCCCTCTCAGCAAAATAGTTTTAGATTTTTAGAACTTTGACTCCAGGTTTTAAACCGTGAACTTAATATTTCTATTTTTAAGTTCACAATAAAGATTTCCTCAGCAGATGGCCGCTCACACTGAGCCTGGTTCTGCTGGAGGTTTCTTCCTGTTCAAAGGGAGTTTTTCCTCTCCACTGTCGCTACAAGCATGCTTAGTGTGAGGGATTGTATTTGAGTCAATGAGTCGATGCAATCAACTGGTTTTCCTTAGATAGAAAACTTTGTATCAATTTGACTGTATGATCTGGTTGAACTGTAAAGTGCCTTGAGATGACATGTGTTGTGAATTTGGCGCTATATAAATAAACTGAATTGAATTGAATTGAACTTAGGTAACCTCTTCCCTACACCTTTCTGCAGGTCTGAGAGCTGACTAACCTCTCTTCATGTTGCCTTGATCTTGGCTTCCAGCCTTCTCCTCCATGGGGGCTCTGCTTTGTGGCCTGTGGTGTTTATCTTATAGCCAAGCATCTCTAGGATCACTGTAGCTGTGGCGTAGGTCAGCTCGTTGGTCTCAGTTATGTCTTTAGTAGGGATAGTATGTAGTGCTGCATTTACATCTTCTAGAAGATGATCAGCCGCCGTAGGTCAGCCGCCCTTACGTTTAGTGGGCTTGTTGTTGTTGGGGCTGGGGACCCAATCTCTGTGTGTTGGGATGATGATATTTCCCTACTGACCTGTTGTCCTGACTCCTCCTTACTGCAGCATGTCAGTTGTACCTCATCAATTTCTAGTTGTGATAGGAGCTGCCGTTTGCGGATGTTAGAACACTGAGTTAGTAGTTGTTTCTTTGTCAGTGTGGATGATGGTTGTTGGAGCTGCCATAATTCCCATAGTCTCTGCATGTAACCTCTCTCACTGGGGACGCTTGTATAATAGCATTTCATCAGTACCAAGTTTTCTGCTCTAGTCCATCTATGTCTTGTTCCAGTAGCCAATTTGTCATCAAGTTGCCCTGGTTCCCTAGCAACTGACGCGGACGATGGATGGATGGATGGATGGATGATGGATGGATGGATGATGGATGATGGATGATGGATGGATGGATGGATGATGGATGGATGGATGGATGGATGGATGATGGATGGATGGATGGATGGATGGATGGATGGATGGATGGATGATGGATGGATGGATGGATGGATGATGGATGGATGGATGGATGGATGATGGATGGATGGATGGATGGATGGATGGATGGATGGATGGATGGATGATGGATGGATGGATGGATGGATGGATGGATGGATGGATGGATGGATGGATGGATGGATGATGGATGGATGGATGGATGGATGGATGGATGGATGGATGGATAATGGATGGATGGATGGATGATGGATGGATGATGGATGGATGGATGATGGATGGATGGATGGATGGATGGATGGATGGATGATGGATGGATGGATGGATGGATGGATGGATGATGGATGGATGGATGATGGATGGATGGATGATGGATGGATGATGGATGGATGGATGATGGATGGATGGATGGATGGATGGATGGATGGATGGATGGATGGATGGATGATGGATGGATGGATGATGGATGGATGGATGATGGATGGATGGATCGACTCCATCTATGATTCCAGAGGTCAGGAAGCCAACTATCTGACACTAAGGGGTTAAAAATGATGTCATGTTTCAATCATTGCCAGGAGTTTTGCTGGTTTGGACTAAAACAACATGACTGGATTCAACAATAACGCAAAACTGATTTTTATTTCTTCTTTCCTGCCAGAAGTAAAGAAGTCAAAGAAAGTTTCTGTTCTGTCATGAAATGTTTTAGAGAGCAGCAAACACCAAATGTGGTCAATTCGCTGCCCTAAATAAAAGAAACGGGGCCATCCAGCGCCATATTTAGGCTTTTCCTATAATTCCTGCTAACTGGTTAGAGCTAAGATCCAGTTGTTTCCAGTAGGCGACCAGTTCCAGCATTAGAATATTCTTCAGGGCGAACGGACGCCTCTTCTTCCCCTCTCAGCAAAATAGTTTTAGATTTTTAGAACTTTGACTCCAGGTTTTAAACCGTGAACTTAATATTTCTATTTTTAAGTTCACAATAAAGATTTCCTCAGCAGATGGCCGCTCACACTGAGCCTGGTTCTGCTGGAGGTTTCTTCCTGTTCAATGGGAGTTTTTCCTCTCCACTGTCGCTACAAGCATGCTTAGTGTGAGGGATGGCTGAAGAGTCAATGAGTCGATGCAATCAGCTGGTTTTCCTTAGATAGAAAACTTTGAATCAATCTGACTGGATGATCTGGTGAACTGGAAAGTGACCTGAGATGACATGATGTGAATTGGAGCTATAGAAATAAACTGAATAGAATTGAGTTTTCAATGAGGCTCACCTCCTAAATGTGTTTAGAAGAAACAGTAAAGTTACTAAAAGGTTAAACCTATTCAGGGATGAGAAAGACAACATCTCTGCTTTTCTCAGTTTAGTGGCTTTAAAATGAAACTCTTAAACTTTTATGTTCACTTTCTGCTTATGTTCACTTTCTATCGGCTGCTTCCTTATTCTCTATAGTTTATTGTCCAAGTCTGTCCAAACCTTTCCTCCCTTTGTCCTCGTGAACAATCCCTCCCCAGCTTCACCCTCAGTGCTAAAGGTGCTACTCTGGAACCTGCAGGTTCACGTCTTGCTCCACCAAACATCCAAACCTCTTCTTGGATGAAAATCAATGAATCTCTTAAACATTATCTCTGATCAAGCAAAGTTTGGACAAACAGTCTGTATCCGTCAGCCGGCAGCTTCTCCAACTGTTATAGAGTAACAGAGTGACTGATAAGGACTCCCCCATTCCAGTCAAACTCCAACCTTTTATATGAGCCAGAGAGCTGATACGGTCAGTCAATCACTGTGAGGCCGACTGACGTTTCTTTCACTTCCTTTCTCGGTTATTTCTGGATGTCTGTGTTTTGTATGCAGAACAATTAACTTCATGATGCTGCCCTGCTAAGAGGAAATACCGGCCCAGTGAGAAGAAGCAGCGTTTTCTAGCTGCCGCCGAGCAGAGCTGGAGCCAGCATGGAGTTGATACCTAGTAGCTGAATCTGCTTGTAGAAACAGGCAGCTTTCCTCTATGGCCAGTCAGGGAAGAAACAACCGAATCCTGCTGGATCTGGTGCAGCAGGCGGGAAACGACCTGTGTGCTGACTGTGCTGCTCCTGGTGAGTACGCCCTCAGCTTCAGGGGAAAAATCTGGACTTTTTAAAACCTTTATTTCTTTAATTCCTTGTTTCGGTGCTCTCATTTAAAAACAGTAAAGAGCAGCTAGAAGCAAATGTTTAAAAACCCAGATTCTATTGCTTTGGTCCCGTTTGAGTGTGAAGCTGTATTTAGGGAAGCAGTGACTCTATGTAGCTGCGTTATGACCTAATTGTTCCTCTTAGAGCGATCAGCCAACCCTTTGAAAGGAAGCCTCAGCCACGCTACCTGTAAAACAGAAAATGATCTGTTTTTTTTCCTTTCATTCTTCCCACATGTTTGTTCGCCCTAGCAGAGCCTGACTGGGCCTCGTACACGCTTGGCGTGTTTGTGTGCCTGAACTGTTCTGGGATGCACCGCAACCTGCCCTCAGTCAGCAGAGTGAAATCCATACGCCTGGACTACTGGGAAGACTCTTTAGTTCAGGTAGAGATGGGAAATTTGCTTAATTTCTCATTGATTCAAATGATGCTTCCTTGTTTGTTTGTTGTTTCAGTTTGCATGCAACACATTTTCATTAAACGAAACTCTCTGATTTGTTGCATCGACTGTAGAATTATTTGCTTCATATTTGGCCTAAAAGTCTTAACATAAAGTGATCTGTTGTAGATTTAATTTTTTCACAGCTGGAAGAATATTTTTGAAGAACCTCGGTTTGCTTATTATCACACTCCTTTACTAACCCCTGTGTGCATCATGCAACGAAAATATGTAACGTCTGAAAGTGTCAGGCTCATAACATAAGGACCCAGTCTTCAAGGCAGAGACACGGGTTTAACAAAACGTTTATTTAAAATGAAACTGCAGAGAACAGTGAGGTCTAAGGCAGGAACCTCTGCGGGGGGAAAACACAGGTTAGTGACCACGTCTATCTGGCGGTGGATGCTAATGAACGTGGGAGTCACTAACCTGGTTTTAAAGTTCAGTCCGAGCCCAGAGGACGAGGTTGGTTCCATCCGGTTGGCTGCCAACAAGACACGGCGAGCGCCGCCCAGAGAGTCCCAGAAGATGAAGTCCCGAAGGAAGGAGGACAGGGAGGAGATCAGAACCGAGCAGACGAGCGAAGGCAGGATTATCCAGAGGGGGAAGTCAAAGCCGGTGTCGAGGATGTGCTCAGAAGTCAGAACCAGGAGATCGGAGATCCGAAGAGGTGCTGAAGGGAAATCCAGGACGGTGTCAGGAATCAAGTCCAGGTTCAGTCAACAGGCAGAATCAGGCAGGATTCAGAAGACAGGTCAGGCAAACAGATCAGAACAGGAACAGGCAGGATCCGAGGTCTAAAGGCAGAATGGGTCAGCATCAGGCAATCAGAAACACTCAGCTACGATAGAGAACTCTCACCAAAGGCTCGAATATTCTGGCACTGATGACTGGTTGAAGGTTGGTTAAATAGAGACTGAAGCAGGTGGATCAGATGAGCGATGATGAGAAACAGGGCGGAGTTAGATAGGTGAATGAAATTAGTAATAAGCCAGTCATCAGCGCCAAAATCATGACAGAAAGATGTTTGTCGCGGTGCAACGCCGCAGCGATTAATGTAACAACTGGAGGGTTTCTAAATGAAGGAAAGAAAACCGTAGAAATGTGACGATATCAGCGTTCAAAAGGAACCCCAATGAGCTGCTTGAGTAGAGGGAGTTTTAAATGACCAAGGAACAAAAAAATAAATAAAAAAGGTGGTGTAATAATTTTTTCCATGACTTTAAGTAAACGTGTATGGTACTCTTATTTTGAAGTTAAAGGGAAGTAGTTGCTCAGTTGCATTGGTGTGTGGATAGAGTTGGCCCTGAGTTTAAAAACTTTTAACAGAAATAAAGGCACTGTTGCTGATAGATTTGGTCTGAAGAAACAGAGAACTGTTTCCAGATGCTAATAAAATCCCACAATGCAGTTCGGTTGTTACGCCGTTCAAGCCCTAAAATAAGCTGTACTAACTGAACTTGTCATTGACTCTTTATAAAGACAGTAGTGAGATAAACTTGGATCTCCTTTGTAGCTTCAGTTAGCTTCCTGCTACAGTCTTCAATGGAAATCATATTAATGAAGTCTTTATTGCATCTATCTGGTTCCAAAGTTTTCCCTGCAGCACTGCTAAGATCTGATCCAGTTAGCTTTGGTGATCCTGCTAGTATCACCTTAGCTAGTCAGCTAGCGGCTGCTCATCTAAGATTTATTAAATGGTCAAATGAAATCCAGACCACATTAAAAACACCAAATACCAATAACTTAAAACTGATTCCAATTTACTTCTATCTGCTCACTGCAGAGGACCCCAGCCTCCTCAGGAGGTGGAGGGAGGCTCTGGCCCTTCTTCTACAGGGCGTCCGTCTGTGTTATGAGTCCAGTTTATTATTGACGTGAACACCCAGGGATTAGAAACTCTCCACAGTTTCTATGTCCTGGATGTTAATTGGGAAGTGAGGTGGTGGTCTTCTCCTCAAGTCCATCACCATCTCCTTGGTCTTACTGGTGTTCAGACACAGGTGGTTCTTCATGATGACCGATCGACACTCCAGCTCCTTCCCTCAGAATCACAGCCAACAACGGCCGAGTCATCGGAGAACTTCTGGAGATGGCAGCTGTCCGTGTTTGAGGTGAAGTCCGAGGTGTAAAGGGCAAAGAGGAACACAGACAGAACGGGTCCCTGGGGGCCCCCGGTACTGCAGACCTCTGACTGACAGCAGTGCAGCAACTTGTACTGAGGGCGTTCAGTGAGGTAGTTGATGGTCCAGGCAGCCAGATGTCTGTCCGCTCCAGTGTCCTCCGGCTTCCCCCTCAGCAGCTCAAGTCTGATGGAAAAGTCAAAGAACATGACTCACTGCGCTCCCGGTGGTTTCCAGGTGGGTGAGCGCCGGCTGCAGCAGGTAGATGATGGCTTCCCCCACTCTGATGGCAGGTCGGTAAGCAAACTGCAGTGGGTCAAGGGTGGGGCTCCCCACGGTGCGCAGGTGGGCTAGGATGAGGCCCCCAATGGTCTTCATCAGGTGGGGGATCAGGGTGACTGGTCTAAACTGGGCCTGTTCCTTGGTGTTTGGCGTTTTGGGAACCGGTGCCACACAGGAGGTCTTCCCCCTTACACTCTCCAGTTACACTCCTGTTATGTTTGTAGTTTTATATTTTTTCTTTTATGCTACTTTGATTGGGTTACATTTTTAGTGAGACTAATGTAACTACTTGTTATTCTGACTCTTGTTGTAAAAATCGATTTTTAGAGGCCTTTATGTTGACATCCAGCTATACAGGAAGTTGTTAGAGGATGACAGGCCTGGTAGACTGCCATCTAACTTTGGATATTCCAGCTCTGACAGTAGATCTGCTAGGTCACGCAGCTTCCATGGATCGTTGGATGAAACCTTGGGAAACTTTTCCACCTTTGAGAAAAGCGCATGCTCTATAGCTTCAGGTGAGCCATATGTCTCCTCGAGCCGTTCCCAGGCTAATGACAATCCGGCTGGTGGGTGTCGGATGTTAACGGATGTTAATAGTGGAGAAATTGCCTCACAACATACAAGAGAAGTGGATATCACATGGCTCAAAATACTAACGCACCCATGTTGTCAGCTTTCCACCGTTCTCTGTGTTTGTGAAGTTTGTTCTCACAGAGGCTAAAGCACGCACAGACCCCAGCTTTAGTCTCTTTGCTTCTTCGTCTACACCTGCAAATTTGAAAAAGAGCTATTCAGACTGGTCAGCCAAAACACCTGTGGCGGTCCACAAGACTCAAGTCTCTTCTACTGGAGAGTCAACCAGTGAGAACGAGAGCAGTGCAGTGAACCCAAGCAAACAGTGCCCGATCCATCAAAAGCCTCATCCGCTCAAAAAGTGTCGCGGGTTCAGACTGAAGACAATGGACAACGCAACACCTGGCTAGAGATTGTACAGCTGAAATTAAATGTACCGAATGTGAGAGTGATGCTCATGTATCAGCAGTCCACCCTGGTCCTGCCCCTTGGTCATCCAAAGCGTCTCTTCCCCCAGCAAACCATGGCGGGAGGGTGACAAAGCGGACAGCCAAGAGGTAACTTCAAAGTGTACACAGGTGTGTGGAGAAGGAGTAAGCCCACGAGCATGTTCCAAAATCAGCCTAGTCAATGTGTACCCCACTGGATGCCAAGAACAGTCCAAGACAATGTACGTCATTTTTGACGATCAGAGCAATCGCTCTCTTGCTCGCTCCAAGTTCTTTGACATCTTTCGGATCAAGGGATCATTGCATGCATACACATTAAAGACGTGCAGGGCTAACAGAGATGTCAGGAAGAATGGCTTCTGGGTTCATCATAGAGTCAGCAGACAAGAAGCTGTGTCTTTCCCTACCTACTCTCCTTGAGTGTGACCAGCTCCCCAGCAACCGCTCTGAAATACCTACACCAGAAACTGCACGCCACCAGACTCACCTAAAGTCTATTGCAGATGAAATCCCACCTCTGGATTCCAATGCCGACATCCTCCTGTTGTTAGGCCGAGACATCCTTAGGGTGCACAAAGTCAGGGACCAGATCATTGGTGTGGGCAACTCTCCATTTGCACAGAAGCTGGATTTGAGGTGGGTAATTGTTGGAAACGTTTGCCTTGGATCCACCCACAGACCTCTTGAGGTGAAGAGCTTCAAGACCACAGTGTTGGAAAATGGTCGTACAAGCTGTCTTCAGCCTTGCAGTGGTCAGATGAAGGTGAAAGAAACCTTTGCAGAGAAGCCCAATAGTCGTCATCAGCCAATGCTTAGCCGAGTGCACAGTACGATGACACCTCTCAATAGTGAGAGTCTGGGTCAAGGAATCTTCAATTGCACCTCAGATGACCACAAACTCGGACCCTCAGTTGAAGACATTAATTTCCTGCGAATCATGGGTGAGGAGTTCCATCAAGATGAAGCCAACAACTGGGTTGGTCCCCTACCTTTCCAGTCACCAAGAAGGCGGCTACCCAACAACAGACAGCTCGCCTATGACCGGCTCATGTCCCTACAACGGTCATTGGACAAGAAGCCTGCTATCAAGACGCACTTCTTGGACTTCATGGAGAATATGCTCAAACGACAACATGCAGAGATTGCACCACCACTCCAAAGAAACAAAGAGTGCTGGTACCTACCTCTATTCGGTGTCTACCATCCGAAGAAACCGGACAAGATCCGCATCGTCTTCGATTCCAGTGCAGCCTATGACGGAGTGTCACTTAACGACGTCCTCATTACAGGCCCCGACCTCAATAACAGCTTGGTGGGCGTCCTCATGAGGTTCAGGAAAGAAGCAGTGTCTGTCACAGCTGACATTGAGCATATGTTTTATTGTTTTGTGGTGAAGGAGGACCACAGAGACTTCCTTCGCTTTCTGTGGTACCAGAACAATGACATGGCAAATGAAGTCATTGAATATCGGATGAGAGTCCACACCTTCGGAAACAGTCCCTCACCCGCCGTCGCCATATACGGCTTACGAAGGGCTGCTGAAGAAGGGGAAGCAGAGTTTGGTCCTACAGTGCGAAAATTTGTTGAACGTGAGTTTTACGTAGATGATGGGCTGAAATCATTCAGCACCGAAGATGAAGCCATCTGTGTTGTAAAGCAAACTCAACAAATGCTTGCAGCTTCTAACATCAGGTTACACAAGCTCACTTCCAATCGGCCTGCAGTCCTCAAAGCCTTTCCGCCTAATGATCTTGCTCAAAATATGGAAGATTTGGATCTCTGTGCAGATGACCTGCCTATTCAACGCAGTCTGGGATTATCCTGGAACATCATGATGGACACGTTCACTTTCCGAATCACTTCTGAACAGAAACCCTTTACACGAAGGGGGGTGCTGTCGACTGTGAACAGTGTCTATGATCCGCTGGGGTTCCTGGCCCCAGTCACCATTTAGGGTAGACTGCTCTTGAGAGAGCTCACCATACTGGCATTCGACTGGGACTCACCCCTTTCACAGAACATGGAAGCCGAGTGGAGGAAATGGAGAGACTCTTTGCAAGACCTAGAGGAACTTCAGATCCCACGTGTCTACACACCCATTTCTACATCAGGGGCTCAGCGAAAGGAGCTTTGTGTGTTTGCTGATGCATCAGTGAAAGCTGTGGCTGCAGTGGCATACATCAGAGTCTCATCTCAAGAGGGGCATGTAGAGACTGGTTTTGTGTATGGGAAAGCGAAGTTGGCGCCTCGACCTGATTCGACGATTCCGAGGCTGGAACTCTGCGCAGCAGTGCTTGCCGTGGAGTTGGCAGAAATGATAACTTCAGAGATGGATGAAGCATTTGACAACATAGTATACTACACTGACAGCAAGGTAGTGTTAGGGTACCTCCACAACCAAGCACGGAGGTTCTATGTCTATGTGCACAACAGAGTCCAACACATACAGCACTCACCATGCTCTGGACAGTGGAGATACGTACCTTCGGACTTGAATCCAGCTGACTGCGGCTCTTGCTCTGTGCCAGCGGCTCTTCTCAGCAGCACAACATGGCTTAAAGGACCAGCCTTTCTCACCAAGCCATCTCTGTACTTCTCTGATTCTAAAGAGACATACGACCTTGTCGATCCTGCGGCAGACTCTGAAATACGTCCCCAGGTGACAGCAAACATTGTACACATCCCTGAAGATATTGTTCAGCCCAAACGTTTTGAGCGCTTCTCCAAGTTAAGCACTCTAATCAGAACAATAGCGCACTTGATCCACATTGCTCGCACCTTTTCTCACTCTACTTCCACTAGCAGCTGCAGAGGTTGGCACATCTGCGAACCCTCAGTGGAAGAGATGGCACGAGCCAAAGTGTGCATATTGAAGAGTGTTCAGAAAGAGTGCTATGAAGAAGAGATCAAATGCATTCAAGAGGGCTTAAACATTGCCTCTTCAAGCAGCCTGTATAAACTGAATCCGATTCTTGACTCCGATGTCCTGTTGAGAGTTGGAGGCCGTATAAAGCACTCAGGCCTACAGTTGAATGACATCAATCCCATCATTGTCCCCGGCCGTCATCACCTGGCAGTGCTTCTCATACGCCACTACCATGAAGCGGTGAAACACCAGGGCAGACACTTTACAGAAGGTGCCATCAGGTCAGCAGGCTTCTGGATAGTTGGTGCAAAACGAAGCATTACCAGTCTTCTGTTCAAGTGTGTGACATGCAAGAAGCTGCGGGGAAAAACAGAACACCAACAAATGGGAGACTTACCAGCGGAGCGGCTACAGGTAGCGCCCCCCTTCACATATGTCGGTGTTGACGTATTCGGGCCTTGGGAGGTTACTTCACGCCGTACTAGAGGAGGACATGCCAATTCCAAGAGATGGGCAGTGATGTTTCATGCATGTGTACGCGAGCAGTGCACATCGAGTTGATAGAGACTATGACTGCCAGTAGTTTCATCAACGCTTTGAGACATCTCTTTGCCATCCGAGGTCCTGCTCGGCAAATTCGTTCTGACTGCGGGACGAACTTTGTAGATGCTTCACGAGAACTGCAAATGTCCAGCACTGCTTCATGCTCAGATAGCATAGAGAGATACCTCAGTGACCAGAAATGCACCTGGGTGTTCAATCCACCCCATTCATCCCATATGGGCGAGCCTGGGAGCGGATGATTGGGATTGCCAGGCGCATCCTTGACTGTGTGCTACAAGAGCAAAGAACACAGTTGACACATGAGGTCTTGTCTACCCTTATGGCCGAGGTAGCTGCAGTGATGAACAGTGTTGGGCACGTTACTTTGAAAAAGTAATTAGTTATAGTTACTAGTTACTTCTCCCAAAAAGTAACTGAGTTACTAACTGAGTTACTCCACAATAAAAGTAATTAGTTACTAGTAAAAGTAACTATTGCGTTACTTTTGCGTTTCTCGCCCCGTAACCCTCACCACCCAGCCCCCACCTTCTTGCGGTGTGTTTCCAAAGCCAGCTGAATAGGGAGGACGACAAAGACAAGAACTTGCAGAGAGTTTTGCATTTATTGCAACTCAACGTAAATAACATCAGGGGGGAACGCCATGTGAAGTTTTTTAACAGGGCATTCAGATCTGGTGAAATTAATAACTGGGGATGTCTAATTCTGAAATCCTGTGTGTTTGGGTTGTTATAGATGCTGCAACATCTATCTATCTATCTATCTATCTATCTATCTATCTATCTATCTATCTATCTATCTATCTATCTAGATGTATACTCTGTGTGTGACATAAAATATGGATCTCCATCCCTGCCACAAAGGCCATCAAATAATGTTTAAAATAAAAAAATACAGTAGGTTGAGAAGGCAGAGTATCCATCCATCCATCCATCCATCCATCCATCCATCCATCCATCCATCCATCCATCCATCCAGATTTCTCCCTATCATTTGATTGTTCACGCTCTCCATAGTTCTCCTGTGGCGCGAGCACAGGGCGACTGTTGCGCGCCTTTAGCAAGCATGCGCGTTTCCTGTCGCTTGCGCGGTGAATCGTGCCGCCTGCGCTGTGCGGAGATGCAGAGGAAACCGTATGTGATGGGGAAACGCAGCTCGACGTAACACCGGTATTTCCATGTGGAAAACGCTGTTTGCTGCTGGATCCTCCTCACTCTCCATCTCTCTGTGTGTGCTGTACGTTAACACCCGCCAGCGGAAACACCCACCTTCCCAACTGACAGACGGAATCTCACTATACATCAGCCATTCTCATCCTCCCCTCTCTCATGACAAGGCGCGCACCTCTGGATGACCTAAAAAATAATCTTTAATATCTCTTAAACAAAAGTAGCACAAACAATATTTTTTTCTGCACAAATCTGCACTAACGTTGCACTAACCATTCAGTCTATTTGCAGAGTTTTTTGACGTGGGTGGGGTGTCAGCTTCACGCAGCTGCGCACGAGTCCTATCATGAAAAAAGGTTCATTGTGCGACCTGAGTAACGCGCAGTAACGGGGTGTCTGCAATGGTAACTGCGTTATAGTTACAGTCAAAGTAATTAGTTAGATTACTCGTTACTAAAACAAGGTAACGGCGTTAGTAACGCCGTTACTTTCAACGCCGTTAGTCCCATCACTGGTGATGAATGCTCGGCCACTCATCCCAGTATCATCAGACCCAGAGTCAACTTTGATCCTCACTCCATCCATGCTCCTGACCTTGAAGACGGGGTTGGCGCCTCCTCCTCCTGGCAACTTTGAGGGTGGGGCCAGGTACAAGGAAGAATGGAAGAGAGTCCAAAATCTGGCTGACATCTTCTGGGGCAAGTGGAGGCGCGAGTACCTTCACACGTTGCAGCTCAGACAAAAGTGGCAGGACAAGAAGGCCAGCTTGAAATGTGGAGACGTAGTTCTACTCAAAGATTCTCAATCCAAGAGAAATGAGTGGCCCATCGCTATCATCACAAAGACTTTCCCAGGGCAAGATGGACTAGTCCGGAAGATCGAGATGACTACTACAAAGGATGGAGAAAAAAAGACTTTCTCTCGTCCTGTCACAGAAGTAGTCCTGCTTCTGTCTGATGAACGCACCAGCAATGTAGATAATTAAGCGTGGGTTCTTATAGATCCCAGGCGGGGAGTTTTATGTTTGTAGTTTTATATTTTTTCTTTTATGCTACTTTGATTGGGTTACATTTTTAGTAAGACTAATGTAACTACTTGTTATTCTGACTCTTGTTGTAAAAATCGATTTTTAGAGGCCTTTATTTTGACATCCAGCTAGACAGGAAGTTGTTAGAGGATGTGTTACAGGAGTCAGTTTGAGCCTGTCTGCAGCAGAGACAGCTGCCTTCATCTTCCACTCTTAATGGGTTACAGTTTGTTTCCATGCTTGTTCAAGCAACGTCTGCAAATATTTTGTTTTAGAATCTGACAAATTTCAAGTAACTTTCATGGTATTTCATATGTTGGTGTTAAAAATGCCATAACAAATGCATAGTGGAGTTCAGCTAAATTGTAATTCATGTGTATTCATGTACAATTCTTGACATATATTTTGTATATGTTTGTATTTCAGTTTCACAAAGTAAAGATTCAGTAAATTTACAACAAAGAATCTGCTTTTGTGGAGTTGCTGAGTATCTGTTTAGCTGCTTGGATAGCTAACTCTTAGCGAGGCCAAGACAACTCCCTTTGGACCATCTTAGCAAATGATTTACAATTACAGCTAAAAAAGAGAAAAGGCTTTACCTGTTTAAAGATGATAAAATAGTGTCTTTAATAACTGATGAAGAACAAAATAGAGAAATGTGAGACTGCATAACGGTTCAAACTCTATAACCAGCTGTGATGCACGGAGATGAAAGGCTGATTATTTTGGGGGGAAAAAACAATACGTTTCATATTTATTCATTTCTTTGAATTAGATCTAAACATCTGTTCTTCAGTAAAACCTGAGTCTGTCTGCTGAACTTTAGCTGAATGTTTGAACTTTAGCTTTGAAACCTGCAGGAACCCTGAAAAAGGAAAAGCCTGAGGTGATGCATGTCTCAGACGCTGAACCGCGTCCGGCCTGGACCCAAGTAGCAGGTTACCATGGTAGCACTTTAGGACCGCAAAGTAGTTCTTGATAAATACTGAAACATTTTTGAAGTTCTAACATTTGACCCGAAACTGTACTTCTCCTTTCAGGTGAGACATTTTACCGTCCAGGATTTCAGCTAATTGGAAATAAGTGATAGTCCCCCCCTAACCTGCAGCAACTATTCAATAAACACAGATTTCTAAAAGTTTGGTTTAAAAATGGGAAGGAAGCTGAAAAACATGTGCTGTCCTCCTAAAACCCGTCATTCTGTGGTTTCAGTTCATGCAACAGATGGGAAATACTGCTGCCAAAGCTGTTTTTGAGAAGTGTGTCCCGTCCTTCTATTACAGGCCGCGGCGTCACGACTGCATGTGAGTTTTTATTTGACCTTTTTTTTCTCACTTGCACCTCACACTGGAAAAATGATCTAGAAAAAAGTAAACATTTCTTAAATTAAGCGTATTTACCCTTAATGTGAGCTGGCAGATAAGATGATTTTTGCAATTGTTTTTTCCTAATTTAATTGTAAATTGTCTTGTTCCATTCAAAGCGTCTCACTTACCTCCTCAATTCAATAAAAATGAACTAATTTTAAGAAAACATTACTTGCTTAGATTTACATTTGTTGCAATGGTTAGGGTTAGCATAGGTGGTGTTAGCATAGGTGGTGTAAGCATAGGCGGTGTTAGCTCAGGTGGTGTTAGCATAGGTGGTGTAAGCATAGGTGGTGTTAGCATAGGTGGTGTTAGCATAGGTGGTAAGCAAGGACTCATCCGTCCTTTTAATGAATGGCAGAGGAGAATAATTTGGTGATTGGACACAAACCTGAGCTAATGATTGTGTAAATCCTGGTGAAAGCAAATGGAAATGTTTTTGCTTTGCTTCAGTGTTCTGAAGGACCAATGGATCCGTGCAAAGTATGAAAGAAGGGAGTTCACTGGAGAAAGAAACGACTTTCTGCAAACTTACAATCAAGGTAACTGTTGAACCTTTCCAGGAGCAGAAGGAAAGTTCGGCCAAAAGTTGGAGATCTGAGAAGCATTCAGGCTGAATGTTCCTGAATGCATCTACTAGTTCTGGCACTTCTTTATTACACATCATCAAGCAAGAAGGTGTTTAACATTTAGGGGAGTGGCGGCCTAGTGGTTAGGCCACTCCCCCCAGACCGCCACCCTGGGTCCCTGAGCAAGACCCTTAACCCCACACTGCTCCCTGGGCGCCGTCAAATGGCAGCCCACTGCTCCCCAAGGGGAGGGGTTAAATGCACAGATAAATTTCTCCAATGTGAGATCCATAAAGTTAAATTATTATTATTATTAAGAAGTCAGTTAGTCACGTAGTACTTGGTTGTTTTTAGAAGACGACGTTTCAACGCTGTTTACGTCTCTAAAATAGAGCTAGAACAGCGTTTTTGCCAAACCAATCAGCTCAGAGGTCAATTTATTCCCAGTTCCGCATTTTCCTTCTATCTTTGAATGAAAGGTCAGAACATTTGGACTTTATGGAACAACAATTCGTCCGTCTGCTTTTCTCTCTCTGTTGCTCTCGTCCCACTTTGAGAGTTGGATGTGTAATTAAATTATTCAATTCACGTTTTTATGTCTTAGAATAAGATAAAGCCGTAATAAAAAGTTCAATCACCAATTATTGTGCAGATTAGGTGGTCAGATTTACTTAGTTATGCTGTTAGTTCACCTTGGAGCCTCCAGCATGCTGAGGTGAGTCAACCTTCCTCAGTGCAGACAGAGTGGCTGCAGCAGGTTTTATTGGGGCTCGTTTTCATTTGATTCTTTCATTAAAGGCTGTTAGCTGCACAGCGAGCAAAGCGAGGCGATACAGCAGCATCCTTTATTTTACGGGGTGTATATTTCTATGTCATTGACGCAAAAAGCTGGATGTTAAATGGTTTTCCTGATCTATGTGCTCTAGATCTGTTTGAATCCACACTCTGGAAGAAGGGCAGAGACAACAAGCAGTATCTGAAGAGAACCTTCCAGCTGTCTCAGAGGGATTTCACCCTCAGATACTTTACAAAGGAGGATGTGAGTTCCCTCAAGAGACATTATGTCATTTCTAGGCGCATATTTCTATGTGCCGTCTCTCTAAATCTGCATTCAACCCAAAACCAAGTCCAAGGTTCCCAAAGCAGTGATCAGCATGAAGGATCTGAATGCACATTTCCAACCGGAGAAGATGGGTCATGCTCATGGGCTGCAGATCTCCTACCTAGATGACGAGCGCACCAGGAACCTGTTTGTTTACCATGACAACGGGCAGGTGAGGCAAACATTTGGAAAACATCTTCATTCTTCCACTGTTGCAAAGAAAAAGAGACAGAAAGCTTCTCAGTTTTCCCTTCATGCCTTTCTCCCTCCCTCCAGGTCATCGTCTCCTTCTTCAACGCCATCCGCGCCACACGCCTGGCCTACCTCCACAGGAAACACCCCACTCTGCAACACAGTGATGTGAGACGACTTTTCTGTTACTTTCATATCCTGAGCTTCAAAGGATGGAATCGAAGCATGAATGATGAGTCGGACAGTCGAGCTGAAGCAGCGTCACATGATCGCGCTGCGACGCAGCTTTCACTTTAGTTTATCACGTATGCCTGCTCCTTGTTACCTTTGGACCCTTTTTCATTTCTCTGTTTTCTTCACCTGCAACATTTCTGCCCATACTGTAGTATTTATACTAAATATCCATCCTCTCTTTAAGATTTCCAGCAAATTAAAACCATTTACTCTGGAACTTTGAATCATAATCCACACATTTTCCAATTTTGACAGATTGCAGCAGTTTTTCAGGGTTTTTGGTGGTGAGACCAGAAAGCAGTACATCCTTGTGAAGTGGATGGAAGATGCCATATATTTCTGGTTTTACAAATAAAAATAAACAAAAAGTATTTCATAGATACAAACATGAATATAAAAGTGGTCTGAGAAGCAGCCATTAAGATCAGATTGAAGAATCTCTCAATAAAGTCTTCGTCAATCAGACAATCCACTAATTATGAAAAATAAAAAAAAATGAAATCAGTTTTTTACAAGAAAACATTCGTGCAAAAAACGAGCTGAGCTCAGAATGCTGCAGCCCCCCCACTAATCACTGTGAAGACACGCAGCCCAGAGCAAAGCACGGCGGCGGATGCATCATTCTAGGGGGAACTTTCTGTGAGAAAGGGCAGGCAAGCTGGTAACGTTAGATATAAAGAGCGATTAATGGAGAAATATTCTAAAAAAGCTGAGACTGAGGGACAGGTTAGCCTTCCAACAGGAAGCAGATATCATGACTCGGCGCAGCCAAGTCACTACAAGTCATGTGGAAAGACTTGAAAAGCTGGAGTTACTCAGTGAAGAACAATGAGTAAATATACTCTTAGAATAGAGAGATTAGAAATACTAGACAAATTTCAAGATTGACCAAACTTTCAGCAGAGCCTGTTCGTCCTGCCTGCAGCGTTCCCAGCCCCGGCCTCTCTGGTTCTTAGTCCCGCCTTCTCCTAACTTCGCCTCCCGGAACCTCCCAAAGCTTCCTGTCACTCGCCTCTGTCCCGGCCGCTCCTCCTCACTTAGTGCTCCTCCTCTGAACTCCTCCATCTGGACCTCATAGCTTCATCATTCTGTGGCTGAACCAGCTGTGAGGAAAAAGCTTTTTGATAAAGCTTCTAGTTAGAGTGGCTCAGGTTATCCTGATCTATCTCTATAGTTCTGCTGCTATAGGCTTAGACTGCTGGAGGACATAGGGACCCCTTTTTCATCATTCTGCTTCATTCTCTCTCTATTCTCCCACTCTGCAGAATCTGTTAGTTCAATCTCTAACGTTCTGCTCTCTCTGCTTTTTCTCATAGTAGCTTCATCTGGTCTATTCCTGTTTGGCTGTGACTCCATCCTGGAGAGAAATATCAGCTGTGCTGCTGCCATCAACACCTTTGTTTCTAGATGTTGGAGCTTGGCCTGTTTTCCAGTGTAGTCCTGTTTCTCTGACTGTGACTAACTGGATGTGCTCTCTTCATCCTCTGACATGGGAGCTGGCTCGGAGCTCGTCTGCCTGGCTGTGTGTTTCCTGGACGGGGCCGCCTGTGGAGCTGGTTGACAGTTGCCTTTTGTATCTATGCTTCTTTTTCTATGTCTGCTTCTGTCTCCTTGAACCCCAGTGGGCCTCAGCAGATGGCCGCTCACACTGAGCCTGGTTCTGCTGGAGGTTTCTTCCTGTTCAAAGGGAGTTTTTCCTCTCCACTGTCGCTACAAGCATGCTTAGTGTGAGGGATTGCTGAAGAGTCAATGAGTCGATGCAATCAGCTGCTTTTCCTTAGATAGAAAACTTTGAATCAATCTGACTGGATGATCTGGTGAACTGGAAAGTGACCTGAGATGACATGATGTGAATTGGAGCTATAGAAATAGACTGACTAGAATTGAATTGAACATTTGCAGAAAAGTAAGATGAAAAAAATGAAACAAATAAAGGCAAACACTTTTTGAAACGTTGCTAATCCACTTTATGCTAATTGAAGAGTGAATGTTTTCCAACCTTTATCTGTTTAATAGTTACTGGTGTGTTTTTTCTCTTTTTAACAGCTGATTCCCCAAATAACCAGGCTGTGCCTGAAGGAGGGCTACATGGAGAAAACGGGCCCAACGGTTCGTCCCGCTACAGGAACTCCTCTCTTTATCTGGAAAGGCGTGTCGCCCGTCCTCATCATATTCCTGAATTTGTTCTTTTTCAGCAACGTGAGCCGTTCAAGAAGAGGTGGTTCACTCTGTGCTCAGCCGACAGGAAGCTTCTGTACTTTAAGTCTCCGCTGGTAATCAGCAGATAAATAACATCTTTATTCTATACTAGAGCATGCTTAGTGTGAGGGAGGCTGCTGTAGGTTTCTTCCTGTTCAAAGGGAGTTTTTCCTCTCCACTGTCGCTACAAGCATGCTTAGTGTGAGGGATTGCTGAAGAGTCAATGAGTCGATGCAATCAGCTGGTTTTCCTTAGATAGAAAACTTTGAATCAATCTGACTGGATGATCTGGTTGAACTGGAAAGTGACCAGAGATGACATGATGTGAATTGGAGCTATAGAAATAAACTGAATAGAATTTAACCCAGAAAAGTCCTTATTAATAGGAGTAAATATTTGGAGTGAGATTAGTGAACTCCATTCACCCTTTGTAACGTTGTTCTCTCTGTGCTGGATTGTGAGGACGCCATGGATCTGGGCGCCGTCTTCATCGGCTCCAAAGACCACGGCTACTCGGTGTCAGAGAGCAGCGGCCGCTGCACGCGGTCGGGACGCTGGCACTGGGGGATCACGCTGGAAACTCCCAGCAGGCAGTTTGTCTTCATGTGTGAGCAGGAGCAGGAGAGGAAGGAGTGGATGGAGGCCTTCAGGAAGGTCATCTCACAGCCCATGACTCCAGAGGATTACGCCAGTAAGAGGAAGGAGAGAAAACATAGAGATGAGCCACTCAGATGCAACACGCTCTCCTCACTAACTTCTCTCTCTAACTCTCCGTCTGACAGATGAAGCCACTTTGAGGAGGGGGAAATGACTTGGACCTGGACTCGGCAGACATCAGCGCTAAAGCAGCTGACCTTCAGAGGCTGCATCTCCATAGCAACAGTTATTTCTTTGATGGACTTTTTTTAGTTTAAAATGCTTTTCCCAAACATTTTTATATTGGAAAAGCTTTTTTTTCTTCAGTGTTTGCTGTATTTAATGTATTTAAAAACAATGAATGAGTTGAAAACAACTGTTCTATAATAATGGCTCCTCAGACCAAAGACGACCTGAACGCTTTTTATGGAAGTTCATTTGCACATTTTATCCTTTATCAGAAGATTCTTTGGTTACAAACCTGAACCTCAATTAAACCCAAATAACTGGATTTAATGTTTGATTCCTTTATTTCATCCATCATCCATCCATCCATGATCCATCCATCCATCATCCATCCATCCATGATCCATCCATCCATCATCCATCCATCCATGATCCATCCGTCCATGATCCATCCATCCATCATCCATCCATCCATGATCCATCCATCCATGATCCATCCATCCATCATCCATCCATCCATCCATCCATCATCCATCCATCCATCATCTATCCATTCATCCATCCATCCATCCATCCATCATCCATCCATCTATCATCCATCCATCCATCCATAATCCATCCATCCATCATCCATCCATCATCCATCCATCATCCATCCATCCATCCATTCATCCATCCATCCATCCATCCATCATCTATCCATTCATCCATCCATCCATCATCCATCCATCCATCCATCCATGATCCATCCATCCATGATCCATCCATCCATCATCCATCCATCCATGATCCATCCATCCATGATCCATCCATCCATGATCCATCCATCCATCATCCATCCATCCATCCATCCATCCATCATCCATCCATTCATCCATCCATCCATCCATCCATCATCTATCCATTCATCCATCCATCCATCATCCATCCATCCATCCATCATCCATCCATCATCCATCCATCCATCATCCATCCATCCATCATCCATCCATCCATCATCCATCCATCATCCATCCATCCATCCATCCATCAATCCATCATCCATCCATCCATCATCTATCCATTCATCCATCATCCATCCATCCATCATCCATCCATCCATCCATCATCCATCCATCCATCCATCATCCATCCATCATCCATCCATCCATCCATCATCCATCCATCCATCATCCATCAATCCATCCATCCATCATCTATCCATTCATCCATCATCCATCCATCCATCCATTCATCCATCCATCCATCATCCATCCATCCATCATCCATCCATCCTTCATCCATCCATCATCCATCCATCATCTATCCATCCATCCATCATCCATCCATCATCCATCCATCCATCCATCCATCATCCATCCATTCATCATCCATCCATCCATCATCCATCCATCCATCCATCCATCATCCATCCATCCATCATCCATCCATCCATCTATCCATCCATCCATCATCCATCCATCCATCCATCCATCATCCATCCATCATCAATCCATCATCCATCCATCCATCATCCATCCATCCATGATCCATCCATCCATCATCCATCCATCCATGATCCATCCATCCATGATCCATCCATCCATCATCCATCCATCCATGATCCATCCATCCATGATCCATCCATCCATCATCCATCCATCCATCATCCATCCATCCATGATCCATCCATCCATCATCCATCCATCCATGATCCATCCATCCATGATCCATCCATCCATCATCCATCCATCCATCCATAATCCATCCATCCATCATCCATCCATCATCCGTCCATCCATCCATCATCCATCCATTCATCCATCCATCCATCCATCCATCATCTATCCATTCATCCATCCATCCATCATCCATCCATCATCCATCCATCCATCCATCCATCATCCATCATCCATCCATCATCCATCCATCATCCATCCATCCATCCATCCATCAATCCATCATCCATCCATCCATCATCTATCCATTCATCCATCATCCATCCATCCATCATCCATCCATCCATCCATCATCCATCCATCCATCCATCATCCATCCACCATCCATCCATCCATCCATCATCCATCCATCAATCCATCATCCATCCATCCATCATCTATCCATTCATCCATCATCCATCCATCCATCCATTCATCCATCCATCCATCATCCATCCATCCATCCATCATCCTTCATCCATCCATCATCCATCCATCATCTATCCATCCATCCATCATCCATCCATCATCCATCCATCATCCATCCATCCATCCATCCATCATCCATCCATCCATCATCCATCCATCCATCCATCCATCATCCATCCATCCATCATCCATCCATCCATCCATCCATCCATCATCCATCCATCCATCATCCATCCATCCATCCATCATCCATCCATCATCAATCCATCAATCCATCATCCATCCATCCACCATCCATCCATCAATCCATCCATCCATTATCCATCCATCCATCCATCCATCATCCATCCATCATCCATCCATCCATCCATCCATCCATCATCCATCCATCCATCATCCATCCATCCATCCATCATCCATCCATCCATCCATCATCTATCCATCCATCCATCCATCATCCATCCATCCATCCATCCATCCATCCATCATCCATCCATCCATCATCCATCCATCCATCCATCCATCATCCATCCATCCATCATCCATCCATCATCCATCCATCCATCATCCATCCATCCATCCATCATCCATTCCTCCATCCATCATCTATCCATTCATCCAATATCCATCCATCCATCCATCCATCATCCATCCATCATCCATCCATCATCCATCCATCCATCCATCCATCCATCATCCATCCATTCATCATCCATCCATCCATCATCCATCCATCCATCATCCATCCATCCATCCATCATCCATCCATCCATCCATCCATCATCCATCCATCCATCATCCATCCATCCATCCATCATCCATCCATCCATCCATCCATCCATCCATCCATCATCCATCCATCATCAATCCATCAATCCATCATCCATCCATCAATCCATCCATCCATCATCTATCCATTCATCCATCATCCATCCATCCATCATCCATCCATCCATCCATCCAGCAATCCATCCATCCATCATCCATCCATCATCCATCCATCCATTATCTATCCATTCATCCATCATCCATCCATCCATCCATCATCCATTCATCCATCATCCACCCATCATCCACCCACCCATCCATCCATCCATCAATCCATCCATCCATCATCCATCCATCATCAATCCATCCATCCATCCATCATCCATCCATCATCCATCCATCCATCCATCCATCATCTATCCATTCATCCATCATCCATCCATCATCCATTCATCCATCATCCACCCATCATCCATCCATCCATCCATCCATCATCCATCCATCCATCATCCATCCATCATCCATCCATCCATCAATCCATCCATCCATCATCCATCCATCCATCAATCCATCCATCATCCATCCATCATCCATCCATCCATCATCCATCCATCCATCATCCATCCATCATCCATCCATCCATGATCCATCCATCCATGCATCATCCATCCATCCATCCATCCATCATCCATCCATCATCCATCCATCCATGATCCATCCATCCATGATCCATCCATCCATGCATCATCCATCCATCCATGATCCATCCATCCATCATCCATCATCCATCCATGATCCATCCATCCATCCATCCATCCATCCATCATCCATCCATGATCCATCCATCCATCATCCATCCTTCCATGATCCATCCATCCATCCATCCATCCATCATCCATCCATGATCCATCCATGATCCATCCATGCATCATCCATCCATCCATGATCCATCCATCCATCATCCATCATCCATCCATGATCCATCCATCCATGCATCATCCATCCATCCATCCATTCATCATCCATCCATCCATCATCTATCCATTCATCCATCATCCATCCATCCATCCATCATCCATCCATCTATCACCCATCCATCCATCCATAATCCATCCATCCATCATCCATCCATCCATCCTCCATCAATCCATCCATCCATCATCTATCCATTCATCCATCATCCATCCATCCATCCATTCATCCATCCATCCATCATCCATCCATCCATCCATCATCCTTCATCCATCCATCCATCATCCATCCATCCATCCATCATCCATCCACCATCCATCCATCATCCATCCATCCATCCATCATCCATCCATCCATCATCCATCAATCCATCCATCCATCATCTATCCATTCATCCATCATCCATCCATCCATCCATTCATCCATCCATCCATCATCCATCCATCCATCCATCATCCTTCATCCATCCATCATCCATCCATCATCTATCCATCCATCCATCATCCATCCATCATCCATCCATCATCCATCCATCCATCCATCCATCATCCATCCATCCATCATCCATCCATCCATCCATCATCCATCCATCCATCCATCCATCCATCCATCCATCCATCATCCATCCATCCATCTATCATCCATCCATCATCAATCCATCAATCCATCATCCATCCATCCACCATCCATCCATCAATCCATCCATCCATCATCTATCCATTCATCCATCATCCATCCATCCATCATCCATCCATCCAGCAATCCATCCATCCATCATCCATCCATCATCCATCCATCCATTATCTATCCATTCATCCATCATCCATCCATCCATCCATCATCCATTCATCCATCATCCACCCATCATCCACCCACCCATCCATCCATCCATCAATCCATCCATCCATCATCCATCCATCATCAATCCATCCATCCATCATCCATCCATCATCCATCCATCCATCCATCCATCATCTATCCATTCATCCATCATCCATCCATCATCCATTCATCCATCATCCACCCATCATCCATCCATCCATCCATCCATCATCCATCCATCCATCATCCATCCATCATCCATCCATCCATCAATCCATCCATCCATCATCCATCCATCCATCAATCATCCATCCATCCATCCATCCATCATCCATCCATCCATCATCCATCCATCCATCATCCATCCATCATCCATCCATCCATGATCCATCCATCCATGCATCATCCATCCATCCATCCATCCATCATCCATCCATCATCCATCCATCCATGATCCATCCATCCATGATCCATCCATCCATGCATCATCCATCCATCCATGATCCATCCATCCATCATCCATCCATGATCCATCCATCCATCCATCCATCCATCCATCCATCCATCATCCATCCATGATCCATCCATCCATCATCCATCCTTCCATGATCCATCCATCCATCCATCATCCATCCATGATCCATCCATGATCCATCCATGCATCATCCATCCATCCATGATCCATCCATCCATCATCCATCATCCATCCATGATCCATCCATCCATGCATCATCCATCCATCCATCCATTCATCATCCATCCATCATCCATCCATCCATCATCTATCCATTCATCCATCATCCATCCATCCATCCATCATCCATCCATCTATCATCCATCCATCCATCCATAATCCATCCATCCATCATCCATCCATCCATCCTCCATCCATCCATCCATCCATCCATCCATCCATCCATCATCCATCCATCCATCCATCATCCATCCATCATCCATCCATCCATCCATCCATCCATCCATCCATCCATCCATCATCCATCCATCCATCCATCATCCATCCATCATCAATCCATCAATCCATCATCCATCCATCCATCATCTATCCATTCATCCATCATCCATCCATCCATCATCCATCCATCCATCATCCATCCATCATCCATCCATCCATCATCCATCCATCCATCATCCATCCATCCATCCATCATCTATCCATTCATCCATCATCCATCCATCCATCCATCATCCATCCATTCATCCATCATCCATCCATCCATCTTCCATCCATCATCCATCCATCATCCATCCATCCTTCATCCATCCAGCATCCATCCATCATCTATCCATTCATCCATCATCCATCCATCATCCATCCATCATCCATCCATCATCCATCCATCCATCATCTATCCATTCATCCATCATCCATCCATCATCCATCCATTCATCATCCATCCATCCATCCACCATCCATCCATCCATTCATCATCCATCCATCCATCATCCATCCATCCATCCATCATCCATCCATCCATCATCCATCCATCCATCCATCCATCCATCCATCCATCCATCATCCATCCATCCATCCATCATCCATCCATCATCAATCCATCAATCCATCATCCATCCATCCACCATCCATCCATCAATCCATCCATCCATCATCTATCCATTCATCCATCATCCATCCATCCATCCATCATCCATCCATCATCCATCCATCCATCCATCCATCCATCATCCATCCATCATCCATCCATCCATTATCTATCCATTCATCCATCATCCATCCATCCATCCATCATCCATTCATCCATCATCCACCCATCATCCATCCATCCATCCATCCATCAATCCATCATCCATCCATCATCCATCCATCCATCCATCATCCATCCATCATCCATCCATCCATCCATCAATCCATCCATCCATCATCCATCCATCCATCATCTATCCATTCATCCATCATCCATCCATCCATCCATCATCCATTCATCCATCATCCACCCATCATCCATCCATCCATCCATCCATCCATCATCCATCCATCCATCATCTATCCATTCATCCATCATCCATCCATCCATCCATCATCCATTCATCCATCATCCACCCATCATCCATCCATCCATCAATCATCCATCCATCCATCCATCCATCATCAATCCATCATCCATCCATCAATCATCCATCCATCCATCCATCATCCATCCATCATCCATCCATCATCCATCCATCAATCATCCATCCATCCATCCATCCATCATCCATCCATCATCCATCCATCCATCATCCATCCATCATCCATCCATCCATCATCCATCCATCCATCATCCATCCATCATCCACCCATCCATCATCCATCCATCCATCCATCCATCATCCATCCATCCATCCATCATCCATCCATCATCCATCCATCATCCATCCATCCATCATCCATCCATCATCCATCCATCATCCATCCATCCATCCATCATCCATCCATCATCCACCCATCCATCCATCCATCCATCCATCCATCCATCCATCATCCATCCATCCATCATCCATCCATCCATCCATCCATTCATCCATCATCCATCCATCCATCATCCATTCATCCATCCATCCATCATCCATCCATCCATCATCCATTCATCCATCATCCATCATCCATCCATCATCCATCCATTTATCCATCATCCATCCATTATCCACCCATCATCCATCCATCCATCCATCATCCATCCATCCATCATCCATTCATCCATCATCCATCCATTTATCCATCATCCATCCATCATCCATCCATCATCCATCCATTTATCCATCATCCATCCATCATCCATCCATCATCCATCCATCATCCATCCTTCTAATGGACTTCCTTGAAGCCATGTAGGAAAATTACATGTAAAGGCAAAATAATTATATTATGACTTCATAGTGCATCCATTTATCAATCCTTTTAGTTTTAAATCTTGAAATCTCAAATTAAATAAAGATGTATTCCTTAAATGACGCCCCCCCCCCCCCCCCCCCCCCCCCCCCCCAGAAAAACCAAAGGAGGGCTCCCACTTTCTTATTTCATAACTTTTCACCCGATCATATTTTTAGATCTCCTTGTTGTAATGTGTATTCTAATGAGTGCTCTTCAATGACGTCATTAATGGGTGTGACTATAAATTGTGGAGCATGTGCAATGTTGGTGAATGAAGTAAAAATAAAGTGGTGGCGTGTGACGTGTCGCCCAAGGAAACAACTTGGTGTAGTCGTGTGCTGTTATTCTCCGACTGTTCCCTGCCCTTATGATGACAGCGCCAACAGGTTATGGGCCCAGGAGGGAGATGGGAAGTCGATGGCAAAGATTGTGCTTTGATGGAGATGAAAGAAATTATGAGCTGTGGGAGGCAAAGTTTCTGGGACATCTCCGGCTGCATGGCTTGAAAGAAACAATACTGCGTAAGGTGGAGCCGAATGCAGACGCCGATGAAGATGAAGATGACGACTCTGATAAAAACGAGGAAGCCTACGCCGAGCTGATCCAGTGTCTAGATGACAAGAGCTTGTCTCTAGTTATGAGAGAGGCGGCAGATGACGGCAGGAGGGCGTTGCAGATCCTGCGAGATCATTATGCGGGCAAAAGAAAGCCGCGGGTAATTAGCCTCTACACAGAACTGACATCCCTCCAGAAAGCTGCCAGCGAGACTGTCACAGACTATATTATTCGGGCTGAAACTGCCATTACAGCGCTAAGAAATGCTGGAGAGACGCTGAGTGATGGACTGTTGATAGCCATGACTTTGAAAGGTTTGCCTGAACCATTTAAGCCATTTGTTGTTCACATAACTCAAAGTGATGATGACAAATTAACCTTTGGTGACTTCAAAGTTAAGTTGAGAAATTATGAAAGCACCGAAAAGTTAAAAGTTAACATGGATGAAGATAATGTGATGACAGCCAGTGGATTCTCAAGCAAAGTGATGCAGACACAAAAAACAAACCCAGAGTTTACGTGTTACAGCTGTGGCCAGAAGGGACACAAAGTGCGACAATGTCCGACGAACTTTAAAGCACAGAGACAATGGTGCAGTTTCTGTAAAAACTCCAGTCATAAAGAGAGCAACTGTCGAAGAAAGAAGAAAGAAAGTGTGAAACAGGCCATCGAAGGGGATGATCACTCGTTTGTTTTCAAGATGAGCGACAGCCAGATGAGCGGCTTGAAACAAAGAGGACTGATGGTAGACACCGGTGCAACGTCTCACATAATTAATGATCTAAGCAGGTTTAAAAAGTTTGATGATGCCTTCCGACCGGAGGAACACTTCGTGGAGCTTGCTGATGGGACGAGGACAACTGGCGTGGCACAGAAGAGAGGCGATGCAGAGGTGTGGCTGCGAGACACCGAGGGACGGAACGTGAAGGTGGCGATAACGAGGGCGCTGTACATCCCCACCTACCCCCAGAGCATCTTCTCTGTTAAAGCAGCGACGGCAAAGGGAGCCTCAGTCAACTTTCAACAAGGACACGATCAACTCATCTGCAAGGATGGAACCAGGTTTGACATTAACGTGTAGAACAGACTTTATTTCCTTGATGTTCTCGATGAAAATGACTTTGCTGACAAAGAGGACGATAAAGTTTTGGGTTGCTATGACATTCAAGAGTGGCACAGGATTTTAGGTCACTGTAATTTTCAAGATGTATTAAAACTAGAAAATGTGAAAGGTATGAAAATCAAAGGGAAGGTTGATAAAACTAAACTAGACTGTGAAACGTGTATTAAAGGGAAATTTACCCAGAGTAGAAATAGACAAGCTGATGCAAAAGCTAAAACGGCCCTTGAGCTAGTGCACACAGATCTAGCTGGCCCTATTGAGCCTGCTGCAAAAGAAGGATTTAGGTATTCACTTGCATTTACGGACGATTTTTCAAGTGCAATATTTGTCTATTTTCTAAAAGCTAAAAGTGACACAGTCAGAGCTACTGAAAGGTTTATTGCAGATGTAGCCCCCTATGGAAAAGTAAAGTGCATTAGATCAGATAACGGCACTGAGTTCATGTCAAGAGATTATCAGTCTTTATTGAGTAAAAATGCTATTCGACATGAAACATCTGCGCCGTATTCTCCCCATCAAAATGGGACAGCTGAAAGAAGCTGGAGAACACGTTGGCAGAGGATGGTTATCATAACCAACAAAAACTCCTTCATCACACCTTGAGTCTAACTTTTTCTTATTTTGTTTGTAAGAGTAGCACACTGTTTGAGATGGCCAGGTGTTTGCTGATTCAGAGTAATTTGCCTAAAGAATTATGGACTTATGCTGTGATGACTTCTGCAGTTATACGCAACAGGTGTTTTAATAATCGTCTGGGGCAAACGCCGTACTACATGTTGACAGGCAAGAAACCTGATCTTTCTAAAATGAAGGAGTTTGGAACAGTGTGCTACTCTTACAAACAAAATAAGAAAAAGTTAGACTCAAGGTGTGATGAAGGAGTTTTTGTTGGTTATGATAAAAACAGCCCATCATATTTGATTTATAATCCAGTGACAGGAAGGGTGTGTAAACACAGGTTAGTCAGATTTCTAACTAAACCTGAAAATGAATGCCAAACTCAGACTGAACCAGAGGAGTTGGAGGATGAGTATTACAGAAAAACTGTTCCTGTTAAGTCAGAGTTAAAAGTCGAACAGCAGGTGTCAGAAGGAACAAAAGAGATGCGTGCTGAACCTTCAAGTGTGGGGAACACAAATCTCAGGCATGATGAAGAACATTGTCTACGACGCTCCAAAAGAGAGAAAAAAGTGCCTCTGTATTTAAAGGACTACGAATGTAAGGCAGAGAGTGATGATTTTGCCACGGAAAATTTTGACAATGTTGATTATTGCTATGGTTTAGTGTGTAATACACCACAAAGTTTTAAAGAGGCCCTGACTTCACCTGAGTCTGAGAAGTGGATAGAAGCTATGGAGGAAGAGGTTGAATCCTTGAAGGAAAATAACACATTTACTCTGACCACGCTGCCAGAAGGTAAAAATGCAGTGGGGGGTAGATGGGTTTATACCATCAAGGAGAATGCAGATGGAGCTGAGACATTTAAAGCCAGATATGTGGCAAGAGGCTACAGCCAGGAAGCTGGTATAGATTATGGGGAGACATTTGCACCAACAGCTAGCATGACGTCTATACGCAGCTTGATGCAGATGGCAGCTCAGTATAATCTGAAATTACATCAGATGGATGTTAAAACAGCCTATCTACACGCTCCTATTGATTGTGAGGTGTATATAGAACAGCCTGAAGGTTTTATGGTTAACTCAGAATTTGGTGAAAAACAGTTTCTTAAACTTAACAAATCGTTGTATGGTTTAAAACAATCTGGACGCAACTGGAATAAGATGTTATCTGATTATTTGTCTGAAAACGGTTTTGTACCAAATGAAGCAGATCACTGTGTTTATACAAAACATACAGCAAATAATAGAGTGATTCTAGTCATTTGGGTTGATGATCTTATTATAGCAACAAGTGAGGATTCTCTAATGGACAGTGTTAAAGACATGCTGAAAGCAAAGTTTAAGATGAGAGATATGGGGCCGCTTAAACATTTTTTGGGCATTGATTTTACACAGACAGAGGGAGAAATAAAAGTTAGCCAGAAAAGGCACATAACTAAAATACTGGAGAAATTTGGTATGTCTGAATGTGGTACTAGATGCACTCCATGTGAACAGAAGTTAAACTTTGAAAGTGAAAGCAAACTTGTAGACCCAAGATTGTATCGTGAGCTTATAGGAAGCCTAATATATCTCATGATGTGCACAAGACCTGATATTAGTTGGGTTGTAAGTAAACTCTCACAATATTTGTCACAACCAAGGGAGTGTAACTTGGTAACAGCAAAACATGTGTTGAGATACTTAAAAGGGACAATAGACAAGAGTTTATGCTTTAACAGGAGCGAGCAGAAACTTCAGCTCGTAGCATATAGCGATGCAGACTGGGCTACTGATCAGAGTGACAGGAGAAGCGTTACGGGTTATTGTTTTAGCCTTAATAAAAATGGACCAGTTATCTCATGGAAGTCAAAGAAACAACAAACGGTGGCTCTGTCTACATGCGAAGCAGAGTATATGGCATTGGCAGCGACAACACAGGAAAGTTTGTATCTTGTACAGTTGTTGGGTGGAATGGACAAAGACTGCATGTATATGCCAGTTACAATATTTGAGGACAACCAAGGAGCAATAGCTTTGTCAAAGAACCCAGTATTTCGTCAGAGATGTAAACATGTTGATATCAAGTATCATTTTGTCAGATCTGCATTTTATGATGGAAAAATAAACATTGTATACTGCTCAACAGCAGATATGGTTGCGGACGTTTTTACCAAACCTGCCACAAAGCCAAAACTGGGAAAATGTATGCATTATATGTTTGGAATGTAAAATAACTTGTTTTAAATGTTCAAAAAAAAAATAAAAAATTTTGAATGACGATTGTATAGTGCAAGAGCAAGTGGGGGTGTTGTAATGTGTATTCTAATGAGTGCTCTTCAATGACGTCATTAATGGGTGTGACTATAAATTGTGGAGCATGTGCAATGTTGGTGAATGAAGTAAAAATAAAGTGGTGGCGTGTGACGTGTCGCCCAAGGAAACAACTTGGTGTAGTCGTGTGCTGTTATTCTCCGACTGTTCCCTGCCCTTATGATGACAGCGCCAACACTCCTGTTGAATAGATTTATTTATAATATTGTTAGTTTTTGTTGATGCAAATAAATACTGCCTTCAACTTTAGAAAAACAGTCTTTGACTAATGGGACCTCCTTAGATTTTCCTTCGCTGCCTTGAGCCAAGAACATGCTCCTCCTCTTCCTCATCATCATCTTCCTCATCCTCCTCTTCCTCAGACTCCTCATCCTAATCATCAATCTGAGCTCCTCCACATGCTCTCCAGCTTTCTCTCTTTTCTATCTGCAGTTCATCCTTTTGTCTGACGGTGGCGCAAGTTGGCCGACTTTTCTGTGAAGATGTTAAAAATAAAGAGGAGTCTCACTCTGATCTATTTTCCTTCTACCAGAGGAAGCTAATTTATACGGATAAACGAAGACATCAGAGATTGTTTTATTTTTATCCACAACAAAACCAGGGAGAATAAATTAGAATAAAAAATTATTTTTAAGGTTTATGCCAAATAATGTCAAAGTTGAATCTAGAGTGAATCTAATGAAAGGGGCGGAGCTCTGTCTGCAACGTCACAGCAGGCTGACCGGCAGCAGAGGACAGTTTAAACTCAGCCGGTGTCACCAGGATGGTAAACAGGCTGCAATGAAGAAGCCAGCGGGGCAGGCCGCACAGCTGACCGGCTGTCCCCTCCTGTCCGCCGCGGCGGATCATGAAGGTTAACCGCCTCCTTGCTGCTAAAGACTGAAGATGCGGAAAGACGTGAGGATCCTGCTGGTTGGGGAGCGTAAGATAAGCTCGATTTATTCCTGCAGTCAGACTTTAAATAACACTGATGCTCCCAGCATGATGATGATGATGATGGTGGTGATGATCCATCCATCTATCCATCCATCTATCCATCATCCATCTATCCATCATCCATCCATCCATCCATTCATCCGTTTTCTGACATGCTTAACCCCAGTGGGGTCACGAGGGCTGCTGGTGTCTATCTCCACCTGTCTACGGGTGAGAGGCGGGGTCCATCCCGGACAGGTCACCAGTTCATTGCAGAGAAACAGATCTAAATAAAGTAAAAATATTCTCAAAATAAATGTTTTTGCTGTTGAATTCAGCAGGTAAATACGATGGAATGGAAATATTTCTGCTCTTCTGTTCCAGCTGCAAATGATCATACCGCCTTAAATCAAATTAAATTACTATTCTAGAAAAATGTACCTATTATATTATTTGAATTGTTGCTGTGTCTTGAAGTCGCAGGTAAATCATATTTAAATGTCAAATCATTCCGGCTTAAACATGTATATACAGTGGGGCAAAAAAGTATTTAGTCAGCCACCAATAGTGCAAGTTCTCCCACTCAAAAACATGAGAGAGGCCGGTAATTTTCATCATAGATATACCTCAACTATGAGAGACAAAATGAGAAAAAAAAAATCCAGAAAATCACATTGTCTGATTTTTAAAGAATTTATTTGCAAAATATGGTGGAAAATAAGTATTTGGTCAATAACAAAAGTTCATCTCAATACTTTCTAATATATACCCTTTGTTGGCAATGACAGAGATCAAACGTTTTCTGTAAGTCTTCACAAGGTTTTCACACACTGTTGCTGGTATTTTGGCCCATTCCTCCATGCAGATCTCCTCTAGAGCAGTGATGTTCTGGGGCTGTCGCTGGGCAACACGGACTTTCAACTCCCTCCAAAGATTTTCTATGGGGTTGAGATCTGGAGACTGGCTAGGCCACTCCAGGACCTTGAAATGCTTCTTATGAAGCCACTCCTTCGTTACCCGGGCGGTGTGTTTGGGATCATTGTCATGCTGAAAGACCCAGCCACGTTTCATCTTCAATGCCCTTGCTGATGGAAGGAGGTTTTCACTCAAAATTTGACGATACATGGCCCCATTTATTCTTTCCTTCACACGGATCAGTCGTCCTGGTCCCTTAGTAGAAAAACAGCCCCAAAGCATGATGTTTCCACCCCCATGCTTCACTGTAGGTATGGTGTTCTTTGGATGCAACTCAGCATTCTCTCTCCTCCAAACACGACGAGTAGAGTTTTTACCAAAAAGTTCTATTTTGGTTTCATCTGACCATATGATACTCTCCCAGTAATCGTCTGGATCATCCAAATGCTCTCTAGCAAACTTGAGACGGGCCTTGACATGTACTGGCTTAAGCAGGGGGACACGTCTGGCACTGCAGGATTTGAGTCCCTGGCGGCGTAGTGTGTTACTGATGGTAGCCTTTGTTACTTTGGTCCCAGCTCTCTGCAGGTCATTCACTAGGTCCCCCCGTGTGGTTCTGGGATTTTTACTCACCGTTCTTGTGATAATTTTGACCCCACGGGGTGAGATCTTGCGTGGAGCCCCAGATCGAGGAAGATTATCAGTGGTCTTGTATGTTTTCCATTTTCTAATAATTGATCCCACAGTTGATTTCTTCACACCAAGCTGTTTACCTATTGCAGATTCAGACTTCCCAGCCTGGTGCAGGTCTATAATTTTTGTTTCGGGTGTCCTTTGACAGCTCTCTAGTTTTGGCCATGGTGGAGTTTAGAGTGTGACTGTTTGAGGTTGTGGACAGGTGTCTTTTATACTGATAACGGGTTAAACAGGTGCCATTAATGAAGGTAACGAGTGGAGGACAGAGGAACCTCTTACAGAAGAAGTTACAGGTCTGTGAGAGCCAGAAACCTTGCTTGTTTGTAACTGACCAAATACTTATTTTCCACCATATTTTGCAAATAAATTCTTTAAAAATCAGACAATGTGATTTTCTGGATTTTTTTTTCTCATTTTGTCTCTCATAGTTGAGGTATATCTATGATGAAAATTACCGGCCTCTCTCATCTTTTTAAGTGGGAGAACTTGCACTATTGGTGGCTGACTAAATACTTTTTTGCCCCACTGTAAATGTTCTCTTTATTAGACAATATTCTCCCAAAAGTTAGAAAATTTCTATTTCTAAAAAAATCCTGTCTTAAAATCTGTGTTTTTTCCCGTTATCTTCTGCAGGCCAGTTAGTTCTCCGTCAGCCTGAACACCTAAATTCAGCCAATCATATATCAACGGTCATCTGTCAATCAAATGTTTTCGGTCGTAGCATCTTGATTCATATGTCGCAGCTAATATACGCAACGGTTGAAACCAGAATCCTTTCCTTTCCCATTGAGTTGCGTCCCAGTGTTCACGGGGATGGACGTCTGTGTCTTCGGCAGGCGTAGAGCTAACAGAACTGGCAGCGTTGCGAGGCAAGGGCTCAAACATGTACGGCTGGAAGCCTTCTACACCAAACCAAGCTTCTGCCGCCCTGGCGTCCTCTTCCACAACATCTTCGTCCCCGCTTTCCTCCTCTAAATAAAAAATGGATGACGGAGGAGACTCATCCACGACCTCCGACACTAAACTCTCCTCCTCTTGCATGTTTCCGCTGTCCATAGCGTTCCTTGACAGCGTCGTTTCTAAGGCACCAATTTAGTGCTACTTGGTCCCAATGGAATTTCCCATTGGGAACCTGCTAGCACTAAGTTGCTAACTGGTTAGCAAGATGCTTCCCACAAACCGGCCGCAACCAAACTTGCTTATGAAGCTTCCGCCACAACAATCCCGCCCTCTTGATAATCGACCAATCACATTCACTTTATTCACTGTGTAAAGTCGGGCGCCACTCGGGAGAATTCGGAAATGCACGTTTGGAACCGCCGCTTCCCTGCGACTTTAATTCAAGGGGTCATAAGAGGGGCCAGTTGTTTAGGCGCAGTGGCCCCTGTTGGCCCCGTCTAGAACAGCGCCTGTTTTAACATTTTCCCTTCATGATTTTTTCTATCAATGATAGGATGAAGGACCAGTTTTTATTTTTATGGTTGAGCTTTCTAAATGTAAACCAGGACTTAGAGTGGAATGATCAAATCATGTTTGGAATATGAATTTTAATGTACCTGTGAGCAATAAGATAACCAAGCTTGAGTCTCCTCTCCCAGCCAAGGTGGGGAAGACGTCCCTCATCATGTCCCTGGTCAGCGAAGAATTCCCAGATGTGGTACGAACTCTCCCAGTTTGCTTCTTCCTGACCATTGGATGGACGCCTGCTGAGCAGGAATGTGTTTTCTGTTTGGTTCAGGTTCCCTATCGAGTGGAGGAGATCACCATACCAGCAGACGTCACACCTGAGAGGGTTCCCACACACATCGTGGACTATTCAGGTAAACAGTCAGACGGTAAACTCCGTCGGACTGGCCAGCCAGCCATCTTTTAATTAACCTGATGAGATTAAATCTGTTTAACATAGATCTATGTCACTTTTAAAAAGATTTTTCTCTACCAAAGAAAAAGTGTCATTTTTTCTATCATGTTCACCTCCATGACATGAAACCCTAATGATCCAAGTCTGTGTGCTTCCACATGTGAAAGGTGTGAATACTTTGTGCTCCTTCTGCAGAGGCAGAGCAGACAGATGAGCAGCTGTTCCAAGAGATCTCTAAGGTGGGTCTGTGAATGAACCGTGGCTCAGCAAGTGTTGGCCCGCCGCTGGAAGCCTGACGGCCGTCTATGCTGATCTCTCCTGCAGGCAAATGTGATTTGCATCGTCTACTCCGTCAACAACAGGACGTCCATGGAGAAGGCGAGCCTCCTCTGCTTTCCATCATTTGTTTATATATCATTTCATCTCTGCGGCGCATGAGGCCTTCTGAGGGAACCAGCAGCTGTTCCCTAAAATGTTGGAAATAATGAAATGTGTTGTTATCTGTCGTCTTCCAGGTGACGGAGCACTGGATCCCTCTGATCACAGAGAACACGGACAAGGACAGCAGGTGTGTGCGTTCAAACCGTGAGGAGGAGGAGGAGGGATTTGAATAGTTTGGTGACCTGACTGTCTATGTGTCCTCAGGGTTCCTCTGATCCTTGTGGGAAACAAGTCAGACCTGGTGGAACACAGCAGCATGGAGACCATCCTGCCTATTATGAACCAGTACAGTGAGATAGAGACGTGTGTAGAGGTGAGAAAGTATCTCTGCAGAGACACCATAAGATTCCACCGCCAGCAGCAACATTTGCATTTATTGGCATCCCTGCTGCTGAACGGCTCAAGAAAAAGTCAGAGGATGAATGAGAGCAGATCCAGTTAGTGCCGGTAGAAGTCGAGAGAAACAGGCCCGAACACTGGAAACAGACCAAACACTTAGAAACAGGCCTGAACACTGAGGAAAAACAGGCCTGAACACTGAGGAAAAACAGGCCCGAATACTGAGAAACAGGCCAAACACTGAGAAACAGGCCCAAACACTGAGAAACAGGCCAAACACTGAGGAAAAACAGGCCTGAACACTGAGGAAAAACAGACCTGAACACTGAGAAACAGGCCAAACACTGAGAAACAGGCCCAAACACTGAGAAACAGGCCAAACACTGAGACACAGGCCCAAACACTGAGAAACAGGCCAAACACTGAGAAACAGGCCAAACACTGAGAAACAGGCCGAACACTGAGAAACAGGCCAAACACTGAGAAAAACAGGCCTGACTATGCAAATTGATGATGATAATGATCTCAATCGATCAGGCTGCTGTCTACTTTTTTGCTCCTTTCATTTGGGTTTAGAAAAAAAAAACTTGTCCTCAGTTTTTCTTTAGATTTCTTCCAAGAAGATTTTTCCAAAGCTTTACCTGCAGATGGACCAATCAGAGCGTTGCTCAGATGGACCAATCAGAGCCCTCTCTTCCTCTGTCATGTGTTTCTGCTGAATTGTGGTGAATGTAGAAATAGAATGAATCCTGCATAGAACAGACTCCTCTGGTAGTGGATCTGTGACCTCATCACAGAGAGGATGATGATGTCAGATATTCATGTTTTCCTGTTTAGTGCTCAGCAAAGAATCTGAAGAACATCTCTGAGCTGTTCTACTACGCCCAGAAGGCCGTCCTCCACCCCACCGGCCCCCTCTACTGTCCTGAGAACAAACAGGTACGTTCCTCAGTCAGAAGACATGCACCACCCTGCTGCTCTGAGCACCACCCTGCTGCTTCAGAGCACCACCCTGCTGCTCTGAGCACCACCCTGCTGCTTCAGAGCACCACCCTGCTGCTTCTGAGCACCACCCTGCTGCTTCAGAGCACCACCCTGCTGCTTCTGAGCACCACCCTGCTGCTCTGAGCACCACCCTGCTGCCCTGAGCACCACCCTGCTGCTTCTGAGCACCACCCTGCTGCCCTGAGCACCACCCTGCTGCTTCAGAGCACCACCCTGCTGCCCTGAGCACCACCCTGCTGCTTCTGAGCACCACCCTGCTGCTTCTGAGCACCACCCTGCTGCCCTGAGCACCACCCTGCTGCCCTGAGCACCACCCTGCTGCTTCTGAGCACCACCCTGCTGCCCTGAGCACCACCCTGCTGCTTCAGAGCACCACCCTGCTGCTTCTGAGCACCACCCTGCTGCTCTGAGCACCACCCTGCTGCCCTGAGCACCACCCTGCTGCTTCTGAGCACCACCCTGCTGCCCTGAGCACCACCCTGCTGCTTCTGAGCACCACCCTGCTGCTTCTGAGCACCACCCTGCTGCTCTGAGCACCACCCTGCTGCTCTGAGCACCACCCTGCTGCCCTGAGCACCACCCTGCTGCTTCTGAGCACCACCCTGCTGCTCTGAGCACCACCCTGCTGCTTCTGAGCACCACCCTGCTGCGTCTGAGCACCACCCTGCTGCTTCAGAGCACCACCCTGCTGCGTCTGAGCACCACCCTGCTGCTTCTGAGCACCACCCTGCTGCCCTAAGCACCACCCTGCTGCTTCAGAGCACCACCCTGCTGCGTCTGAGCACCACCCTGCTGCTTCTGAGCACCACCCTGCTGCCCTAAGCACCACCCTGCTGCTTCTGAGCACCACCCTGCTGCTTCTGAGCACCACCCTGCTGCCCTAAGCACCACCCTGCTGCTTCTGAGCACCACCATTTCATGCTGTTTTTTTGGTCCTCTGGAAACGCCTGAGAATTCAGCTTGTGCTGATGTAGCGTTAGCGACGTTAGCGGTTTGCCATGGTTGGTTTACCAATCGGCTCTGCTAGCGGTGCTAACATGGCAGGCTAATGAAAAAGTCTGATTATTCCTTTAAAAACACTGAAGATGCCGTTAAACTGATTTTATCTCAACATGTCAAACATAAAGGAAAAGTTTTCAGGCTGATTTTCAGAAACGAGTCCAGAGTTGCTTTTCCTTTTGCCTTCTTCCTATTTATTTAGTATTTAATCAGAGAATATAATGTTTTTTCCATCAGGACACAGAGCTGGACGCTGCAGAAGGTGAAACTAATTTGATTGTATCTGCTGTTTGAAAGCAGCAGCCTGAAGGAAAACATTGATAACAGATTTAGGCTCCCTCTCAAGCATCCTGGTTAAACTAGAGCATCCTGGTTAAACTCCAGCATCCTGGTTAAACTCCAGCATCCTGGTTAAACTCCAGCATCCTGGTTAAACTAGAGCCTCCTGGTTAAACTAGAGCATCCTGGTTAAACTAGAGCATCCTGGTTAAACTAGAGCATCCTGGTTAAACTCCAGCATCCTGGTTAAACTAGAGCATCCTGGTTAAACTAGAGCATCCTGGTTAAACTCCAGCATCCTGGTATGAAAACTCTATAATTTTCCTAGATTTCTGAGTTCGGGATTTTAGTGCCTGACCCGTCGGTTACTCCTTGATCAGAAACGTTATTAAAAAGATGCAGATTTAGAAGAAGATGCTCTGATTTTGCTCAGCAGCTGATCTATTGCTGTATTTCTATTGTTGACCATATAGAAGCACAGAGCAGCTAGAGTTCCTTCAGCCTTAATATCTGCTGTTTCAGATGAAGCCTCTGTGCGTTAAAGCGCTGACCCGGATCTTCAAAGTGTCCGACCTGGATAACGACGGGATCCTCAAAGATAACGAGCTCAACTTCTTCCAGGTGAACCTGCTCCTCCTTTCTTCAGCAGAGACGCTTCTGCAGGTCGTCGTTTCCATGTGGTTTAACCGAGTGCGCTGCGTTTCTCTGGCAGCGGGCGTGCTTCCACAGCCCCCTGGAGCCTCAGGCGTTGGAGGATGTGAAGAACGTTGTGAGGAAGAACCTGATTGATGGCGTGCTCCATAACGGACTCACCCTAAAAGGTAGGAACCAGTGGAAGCAGCCATTAAACCAGCTCCATGTATTTCTCACCGCTCCGTCTCCCCTGTCTTACAGGCTTCCTCTTTCTGCACACGCTCTTCATTCAGCGCGGCCGCCATGAAACCACCTGGACAGTTCTGAGGAGGTTCGGGTACGACGATGACCTGGAGCTAAACCAGGACTATCTCTTCCCTCCGTGAGTCTCACCTGATGTTTCATCAGATACCAGATTTCCACTGGTCTGCATCTCAGACCTTTGCTTCTGTTTTTCTAAAGGCTAAAGGTTCCTCCTGACTGCAGCACGGAGCTGAACCACAACGCCTACCTCTTCCTTCAGAGCGTCTTCGACAAACACGACAAGGTGCCTCCCTGCTGCAGCTCGTTTGCTGTTTGCTTATCAAACCCACTGCTGAGGGGCCATTTAACCTGCTGCCATGGAAGCAGGATTTAGCCCAGACTAAAGACTAAATCATTACACCCTGAGGATTTATCCAGCGTCTGCCTGACGTCCCCGAATCTCCTAAAACGCTGAACTTCCTATGGATTGTTTCTAATCTGGGCGTAAACATGGAGGATTCCTAACGAGTCCAGAACTTCTGTCCAACGTCAGCCTAACTTCTGCATAACGCACGGCAGCGTAACGCCCACTTTAACTTAGAATAAAGAATAGGCCCTTCAATGCATAGTCAGTATGAAGTCTATAAATCATTAATATAACATATTATACAAACCATCACATTATTAATGTGTTAATGGAGCAGAATAGTACTGATTTCCCAAAAGTGATAAATGAATGATGAACATGTGATATACATGGATTTATTACATAGCTGTGGTTATTACATGATTTCCCATCCAGACTGAATTACCAGTACATGTCTGTTAATGCTGCAGTATTTTCCTATCTGCAGGTTATTAAATGAATGACGCTATTAGCCTTTAAATCTGACATGGATCTAAAATAGAGCTAAATTAATATGTATGCAAACACACACGTACTATCCAGTGGTTGAATACCTTTAATAATAGAACTTACACCTCTGCTGTGAATTCACATCCAAATACACATAGATATTTTTATTATCGATATAACGTAATATATTTCAGTATGTGACTTTTTCAAAGGAGAAGTAAACCCAAAAAAACCCATCTGGACCAGCTCTACACCCGTCATCCGGGGGTCGAGGGTTCATGGGAGGTCACCCAACCAGTCCACATGTGTTTTGTGGACCTGGAGAAGGCGTTTGACGCGTCCCTAGTGGTGCCTGTGGGAGGTTCTCTGGGTGTATGGGGCCCGGGGCCCGGGGCCCTCTGCTGTCTGTATGACCGCAGCAGGAGCTTGGTTCACATTGCCGGCAGTAAGTCAGACCTGTTCCCGGGGCATGCTGGCCTCCGGCAGGGCTGCCCTTTGTCATCGGATCTGTTCATTACATCTATGGACAGAATGTCTAGGAGCAGCCAGGGACCCGAGGGGGTCCGGTTTGGGAGTCTCAGGATGTCATCTCTGCTGTTTGCAGATGATGTTGTCCTGTTGGTCTCATCAAACCAGGACCTTTGCTGTGGACTGGGATGGTTTGCAGCAGAGTGTGAAGCGGCAGGAATGAGGATCAGCACCTCCAAGTCCGAGGCCCTCACTCTGGACCCCGATATGGGGTCCAGAGTGAGGGCCAGATGCAACGTGAGATTGTTAGACAGGTCGGTGCGGCGTTGGCAGTGATGCAGTCCCTGTACCGGACTTTCGTGGTGAAGGAGGAGCTGAGTCGGGGGACAAAGCTCTGGTCAAGATCGAATACAAGCGGCCGAAATGAGTTTCCTTCGCAGGATGGCTGGGAGCATCCTTCCAGATGGGGTGAGGAGCTCAGAGTCTGACAACAGGCAAAGATCAGAACATGCATTTAATCTTTAGCTCAATAAAAACCAGAGGATGGATGGAACCAGCTCTGCCTGTCAGCTGAAGTTCTTCTACAACCATGTGAAGAAATCATTTCTAGCTGTTTGTCGTTCATTTGAAGATGAAGCAGCTGGGTTTAAGTTTGGAGCTGGGTTTAAGTTTGAAGCTGGGTTTTAGTTTGAAGCTGGGTTTTAGTTTAAAGCTGGGTTTTAGTTTGGAGCTCAACTCTGACTGATTCCCTCATTTCTTTGAAAATCTGATGCAACGATGAGAATAACAGCAAAGTTTGTTTCCAGGTTTGAAGACGTTTCTCTTCCATCCAGGAAGATTTTTCAATTCAAAATGTCAGAAATAGCGTTTAGTTCCAGGTTTTATCCAGCAGCCCAACAAAGCCTGGTTTTAGTTTAGAAAACATGCAAATAGAAACAGATGAACGGGTCCCCCCCTTTGGAATGGGGGTCGTTTGGCTTCTTTGTTAGCCTGCAATGCCCCATACCTGTCTATGTCTCTGAAAGGGGGGGTGGTTAGAGGGAATAGTTGGCCTGGATGAATAGGCCAGATGTTCTGTCCCCTGCATGGGGGTGGAGGATGAAATGATAGCGGGAAGGAATCACTTTTATTGCTGCGTTGTCGGTTTTTGAAAGCTGAACCAGCGTGTTAATGGACGCCGTTTTTAATGGCTGACAGGACCGTGACTGCGCCTTGTCGCCTGATGAGCTGAGGGACCTGTTTGATGTTTTCCCGTACACGCCCTGGGGTCCAGATGTCAACAACACGGTGTGCACCAACGAGCAAGGCTGGATCACCTACCAGGGCTTCCTCTCTCAGTGGACGTAAGTAGAGGAGAACTGAAGGCTTCTTCTTCTCTCTTAATGCTCCTTTTTTGTCGTTTATACCTGGATGTGTGTTTAAAACAGTCATTAAAGATCATTGACTGATTCTTGGAGCAATTCAAGCCCTTCTGGATTTATTTTCATGGGCAAACAGTATTTGTCATGAAGCTGAGGGACATGAGCAGCAGGAGGAGGCAGGGAAGGAGCTTCCCATCAGGTCAGAGGAGGAAGCAGGAGCTGCAGCTTTATGATGCTGATTAAAGCAACAGGAGGAGTTTCATTTCATTCCCTCTCTGCTGTTTGCATCTTCTCTGCTTCACAGTGACTCTCCTGGTTAAACCAGCTGCTATCCTCAGCAGGAAGCAGGAGCAGCAGGAGCTCCTGCATGAGCGTCAGTACTTCCTGATCCCTGGATGAGGGAAAGCGTGTCCTCCTCAGGAGAGGATTTTAGATTTTAGATCCTTAAAATCAGTGTTTTCATTACGGAACGAAAACGGACTCATTTCTGTTCTGTAGTGTGGGACAGGAAGCGGCTTTGGTTTTTTACTGGTGTATAAACTGGGATTAACGTTCGTTAATCGTTCGTCTAGATTATTCTGAAAAAATCTATATTAATAGACTGTTTTTCTATATTCCCTGCTTTAATCAATAATTTCCTTCCTTTTTCCTTTCCTTTCATTCTTCCTTATTTATTCTCATCTCCCTTCTTTCCTTCCCTTAATCACGTCCTTCCTCCCTCTCCTGTTTTCCTTACTTTCTTTCCTCTATTCTTCTTTTTTTATTCGTCTTCTTTACTTCCTTTCTCGATGCCTCTTAGCTTTGTCTGTTTTTCTGCAGGCTAACGACGTATCTGGACGTCCAGAGATGTCTGGAGTATTTCGGTTACCTTGGTTACTCCATAGTTGCTGAGCAGGAGTCCCAGGCTGCAGGAATTACAGGTCATTTGATCAGATCCTCTTTTTTTCCTTTAATAGAAATTATGAGTTTATTTAAGGACAGAAAACAGTCGGTTGTGGATGTCTGTTAGAAACGAGCCTAACTTCCTGTGCGATGGAATAATGCAGGCGATCAGGCGTAACGTCGCTCGCTGCAGCCTGAGCTGACCTGCTGTGTTTGTGCTTCGGCCCCCTGCAGTGACCAGAGCTAAGAAGATTGACCTGCAGAAGAAACAGACTCAGCGGAACGTCTTCCGCTGCAACGTGTTTGGAGCCGTGGGCAGCGGGAAGAGCGGCTTCCTGCAGGCCTTCCTGGGCAGAAACCTTCTGGTAGGCAGAAGCTTAAATCCTGGTGCAGAGCTGCAGACGGCCCAGGATTAGCTGGATCATTGCATTAAAGTGCAGCGGGTCAGAGGTGGGCTAAATGAAGCCGCAGGGAAGCTGGAAGGGCGGGAAAATCTGATGGAGCTGAATAATGACTGGTTGGACTGAGGAGGATTTAAAGACCTAGAATGAATAGAGCAGAACATCAGAAACAAGCTTTTATTGTTTCTACTTTAATCCTTTGTTGTGGATCTATAAACCAAGCTCTAGTTTGATCTGCTGATATCTGATTTCTCCTCAGGAGGAGAAAAACATGACCTTTGACCTTTCTAAGCCTGTCCTCCCTTAATGGTTCCTCTTTAAAGCAGGAACTATTGAAAAAATAATAACATATTAACAGAAACATCTTGAGATTCCTTCAGCAGCAGCCAATCGTCAGAAGCGTCTCTGATGTGCATCCTGTGAACATGAAGCCTTCAGGGTTCAGCAGAGATTCCATCCAAACTGGCTGAGAGAGAAAAACCCAGCAATGCTATTGATTGTTTCAACTGTCGCCATGGTGACAGAAATTAATTATCTTCAGTTTGGTTTTAGTGGAAATTAGGACTCGATATTCAACCCGACTCAATCAATATAATTCCTTTATGATTATCAGCATGCCTGTTGTTTGACCTTTTACTTTTACTGGTCCTGTGACATCAGCGCAGTGACATCACTGTTTGTGTGACATCACCTCTGATTGGTGTTTTCTTTGCTCCTCGCAGAAAGCGTTTTATTTAACATTCCACTTTTCTCTTTCTAGCGACAGAATATGATGAAGGAGGAGCACCGATCGTTCTACGCCATCAGCACAACCTTCGTTTACGGCCAGGAGAAATACCTTCTGGTGAGGATTTAAACTCCATAGTGACGCCTGTAGAGATGGTTGGTGACCGGTCTGCTCCACGGATCCCTTTAAAAACCCTAACTGAACCTGGAACTGCTGTTCTGCTGTCAGCCCACCTTAAACCCATCCTCCTTAAACCGTCCTACTTAAACCCATCCACCTTAAAACCCGTCCACCTGAACCCATCCTCTTTAAACCTGTCCACTTTAAACCCGTCTACCTTATACCCGTCTTCCTTAAACCCGTAATCCTTAAACCGGTCCACCTTAAAACCTGTCCACTTTGAACCCGTCCACCTTAAACCGGTCCACCTTAAACCCACCCACCTTAAACCCGTCCACCTTAAACCCGTCCTCCTTAAACCCGTCCACCTTAAACCGGTCCACCTTAAATCCGTCCTCCTTAAACCGGTCCACCTTAAACCTGTCCACCTTAAACCCGTTCTCCTTAAACCCGTCCACCTTAAACTTGTCCACCTTAAACCCGTCTACCTTATACCCATCCTCCTTAAACCCATAATCCTTAAACCGGTCTCCCTTAAACTGGTCCTCCTTAAACCAGTCCACCATAAACCCGCCCACCTTAAACCCGTCCACCTTATACCCGTCCTCCTTAAACCCATAATCCTTAAACCGGTCCACCTTAAAACCCGTCCACTTTGAACCCGTCCACCTTAAACCGGTCCACCTTAAACCCGCCCACCTTAAACCCGCCCACCTTAAACCCGTCCACCTTAAACCCGTCCACCTTAAACCCCTCCACCTTATACCCGTCCACCTTAAACCCGCCCACCTTAAACCCCTCCACCTTATACCCGTCCTCTTTAAACTCGTCCTCCTTAAACCGGTCAACCTTAAACCCATCCACCTAAAACCCGTCCACCTTAAACCTGTTTACCTTATACCCGCCCACCTTAAACCCGTCCACCTTATACCCCTCCTTCTTAAACCCGTCCTCCTTAAACCGGTCCACCTTAAAACCCGTCCACCTAAAACCCATCCACCTTAAACCTGTTCACCTTAAACCCCTCCTTCTTAAACCCGTCCTCCTTAAATCGGTCCACCTTAAAACCCGTCCACCTTAAACCCGTCCACCTTATACCCGTCCACGTTAAACCCTTCCTCCTTAAACCGGTCCACCTTAAACCTGTCCACCTTAAACTTAATCTAATCTAATTTAATCTGATCTAATCTGATATAATCTAATCTAATTTGATCTAATCTGATATAATCTAATCTAATTTAATCTAATCTAATTTAATCGGATCTAATCTGATCTAATCCAATCTGATTTAATCTAACCAATCTAATCTGATCTAATCTAATCTAATTTAATCTGATCTAATCTGATCTATCTAATCTGATCTAATCTAATCTAATTTAATCTGATATAATCTAATCTAATTTAATCTGATCTAATCTGATATAATCTAATCTAATTTAATCTGATATAATCTAATCTAATTTAATCGGATCTAATCTGATCTAATCCAATCTGATTTAATCTAACCAATCTAATCTGATCTAATCTAATTTAATCGGATCTAATCTGATCTAATCCAATCTGATTTAATCTAACCAATCTAATTTAATCTGATCTAATCTGATCTAATCTAATCTAATTTAATCTGATCTAATCTGATCTAATCTAATTTAATCTGATCTAATCTGATCTAATCTAATCTAATCTAATTTAATCTGATCTAATCTGATCTAATCTAATTTAATCTGATCTAATCTGATATAATCTAATCTAATCTGATCTAATCTAATATAATCTAATCTAATCCATCCCTTCTTCTCAGGATTTTGGTCCAGATATGAACATAAAGTTCTCTTTGATGCTTTAAAGTCATGTTCCAGGCTGCAAACAGCAAAGCAACATGCAGCTCTGTGAGGATTTAATCCGTGCAGCTAACTGTCTTAATCCAAGTTTAACTCTGGTTTAGTTAGTCAGGCCACACAGACGGACAGGGAGACGCTGCAGCAGCCAACACAGTCGCTCTGTTACTTTTAACCTCATAAAAAAACAGCAGATTGTGTTTGATGTCCTCATAGGGGCCTTTTTATTTTCTGCTTTATCAATGATTAACCCCTTCCCCTCCAGCTTCATGAGGTTTTCCCGGACTTGGATTACCTGACTGATGCGGATATGGGCTGTGACGTCGTCTGCTTGCTGTACGACGTCAGCAACGCCTGCTCCTTGGAGTACTGCGCCAAAGTCTTTAAGGTGGACATCTGGGCTTCAAATATTCCAGCCAAGCAGGGTCGGTTTTAACGCTTCTCTCCTGGCAGCAATACTTCATGGACAGCAAGACGCCGTGCATGATGGTCGCAGCCAAATCCGACCTGCCAGAGGTCAAACAGACGTACGGCTGCAGCCCTCTGGAGTTCTGCAGGAAGAACAAGATGCCGCCTCCGCAGAGCTTCACCTGTAACACGGCAGCAGCACCAGACCGAGAAATCTACACCAAACTGACCACTATGGCCATGTACCCGTACGTACGCAGGCTCCGCCTTTCAACGCGCTTCATGTATGGAGAGAGAAATTAAACTTTATTTTTTTTTTTTATTTATTATTATGATTTTATTATTTTTATTTTATTTTATTATTATTTTTTTTAACAGTGTCCTGTCTGGAAATGTGGCAATAAGAATATTTCTCTTGATGCTAAAAAAGATTTTGATTTAATAAGTATAAAAAAAAAAAATAATTAAATAATTTAAAAAAATGTATCTGGAAAAAAAATTAAACCTGAAATATGGAATTGTTCAACAAAACAATTATAACAAAAAAGTAAAAAAATAAATAACAGTTTATTGCAAAGAAAAGAAACACAATTTTCATCTTCAGGTTAAACTTCAGGGGCATCATGACGAATGCCAGACAACAACCTATGTCCAGCTGTGGCATTCAGGGACCGTGGGAACTGGTAATATCTCTAAAGGAAAGTTTTAAGCCTAGCCTTAAAAGTAGACAGGGTGTCTGCCTCACGGACTAAAACTGGTAGTTGGTTCCACAGGAGAGGAGCCTGATAACTAAAAGATCTGCCTCCCATTCTACTTTTAGAAGTTCTAGGAACCACTAGTAAACCTGCAGATTGAGAGCGAAGTGCTCTGTTAGGAACATAAGGAACAATCAGATCTCTGATATCAGATGGAGCTTGGCCATTTAAGGCTTTATATGTGAGAAGGAGGATTTTAAATTCTATTCTGGATTTAACAGGAAGCCAATGAAGAGAAGCCAGGATAGGAGAGATATGATCTCTCTTTTTCATTTCCATCAGAACTCTGGCTGCAGCATTTTGGATCAGCTGAAGGCTTTTAACTACAGTTTGTGGACTTCCTGATAGTAAAGAATTACAATAGTCCAGCCTTGAAGTAACAAATGCATGGACTAGTTTCTCAGCATCACCCCTGGACAGGAGATTTCTAATTTTTGCAATATTCCTCAGATGAAAGAAGGAAATTCTAGAAACCTCTTTGATCTGGGATTTAAATGACAGGTCCTGATCAAAAATAACACCAAGATTTTTTACTTTATTATCTGAAATCAGTTTAATCCAAATGAAGTGACTGGCTAATCAGATTATTTTTTTTCATTTATTTCTCTGCTGTTTGTTGCCTTTAGGTTAAAATAGAAAATGGAGTGAAAATGATTGAAATGATAAAAGGTTATTTTGTTTTATTTAGGCACCAGCTGCTCTATTGGGTGATTTATTTTTTATTGTTTATAATATTTAATAATCTTTTGTATTGAAGTGAGTTTAACATGTTTATTCCCTGCTGAGGTGGTTCCAGCTCTTACAGGATCTCTAACGTTCTTCTCTGTCCTGCTGGTCTCCGCTGTGTTTGCCCCGCCCCCCCAGCCACGCCCGGCTGCGCTGCATGTGCACCTGTAACCGGTGCACCTTCTGCTTGTGTCAGAACCTGCTGAACTCTGAGCTGCTGCAGAGCATCAGGGCCAAACTCTACGCTGTGGTGCTCAGAAGGTCTCATGGAAACCTTTCCTTCCTCCGTCTCTCTCGTCATCATCATCATCATCATCATCATCATCTCTCCTTTTTCTCCTGCGTCATTCCCTCTCAGGCTGTTTATGACATCATTTATGACCTCATCCCTGTGATGTCAGGATCTTTGTTTAGCTTCTTTTGTTCCAGCTATATTTCATCTAACAGGCATTCCTCATCTTCATCCTTCCTGCTTCTTCACCATCTTCACATTTCAAAGCCTTTTTCTTGGTTTGTTCTTCGCTTTTTCTTCATCTTTAGTCGTTTCCTCTAATCCTATTTCTTCTTCTCTCACTATTTTTAATTTTACATTTTGAAGTTTAAAATCAGATTTGAGGAGAATGACTCTGATCCAGGTTAGAATCACAGCTTTGGGGCAGATTTCTTTCTTTTTTAGCTTCAGTTTGAGAAGACGCCGTCTGGCGGCGTTTCCTGACTTCCTCTTTATTCCAAGTCTTTACGGAGGGATCAGCATCTCCTGTGTGTGAAAATGAATATTATTTCATCTACTTATGGTGCCTTCAAGTGGCATCGTAATCGTGGTAAATGCCACTGAATGCCCACTCATGATGTAATTTCCTCTGGAAAGCTGTGATGATATCCGGAATGCTGAGGCTTTGACCTTTTCAACATGGCGGAGAGCAGAGAAACTCCTCGCTTTGGTGAAAACGTTCCGTCCTAATAGATTCTTTTAAAATATATAATTTTAGCTTCAGCAGGAATCTTCTCTTGTTTTCTTTCATGATTAAACTGAATCGGTTTGGTTTTATGGGAGATTAGATTGTTTTCATAGTTTTTCTCATATTTACTGAAAATAACGACCAACAAAGGAACATAAACAGATTATTTTAAATTGGTTGGTAAGAAAAGATAATTAATATTAGAAGCAGAGGTGATGTGAGATTATTAAAAAGGATTTTAACGAAGGCAAAAAGACCAACATTTAAAACCAGCTTAATAAACCAGCATCTGTCTGTAGATCATTAGCTCAGCTCTCAGAGGAAGCAGCAGGAAGTAATTCTCTCTATTTGCACGGCTCTACGTCGTTCTCTCTATTTCCACGACTCTACGTCGTTCTCTCTATTTGCACGGCTCTATGTCTTTCTCTCTATTTCCACGACTCTACGTCGTTCTCTCTATTTGCACGGCTCTATGTCTTTCTATTTCCACGACTCTACGTCGTTCTCTCTATTTGCACGGCTCCATGTCTTTCTCTCTATTTGCACAGCTCTATGTCTTTCTCTCTATTTGCACGGCTCTATGTCTCTCTATTTGCACGGCTCTACGTCTTTCTCTCTATTTGCACAGCTCCATGTCTTTCTCTCTGTTTGCACGGCTCTATGTCTTTCTCTCTGTTTGCACGGCTCTATGTCTTTCTATTTGCACGGCTCTATGTCTTTCTATTTGAACGGCTCTATGTCTTTCTATTTGCACGGCTCTATGTCTTTCTCTCTATTTCCACGGCTCTACGTGTTTCTCTCTATTTGCACGGCTCTATGTCTTTCTATTTGCACGGCTCTATGATTTCTATTTGCACGGCTCTATGTCTTTCTCTCTATTTCCACGGCTCTATGTCTTTCTATTTGCACGGCTCTATGTCTTTCTATTTGCACGGCTCTATGTCTTTCTATTTGCACGGCTCTACGTCTTTCTCTCTATTTGCACGGCTCTATGTCTTTCTATTTGCACGGCTCTACGTCTTTCTCTCTATTTGCACGGCTCTATGTCTTTCTATTTGCACGGCTCTATGTCTTTCTATTTGACCGGCTCTATATCTCTCTATTTGCACGGCTCTATGTCTTTCTATTTGCACGGCTCTATGTCTTTCTATTTGCACGGCTCTATGTCTTTCTATTTGACCGGCTCTATATCTCTCTATTTGCACGGCTCTATGTCTTTCTCCGGTTCCTCTGCATTTATTTCTTTCTCTCTGCTTCACAGACACATAATCCAGGAGGACCTGAGCAGCGCCACCTTCTGGCTGAGGGCCAGTGTGGGGGCCACGGTGTTTGCAGTGCTGGGCTTCGCTCTGTTCAGGGCGCTGCTGAAGACACGCTGATCCTCAGCTGCCACCCCTGTTACCATGGTAACTGACGGAGCCAACGTTGGACAATCTGATGCGTTTAGATGATGCTTCCTGTTTGGTTTGTGGGATTAGATGCAATCAAAAACAAACCAACTTATTTTCCTGCTTTTTCTTGCCGTTTCTCTTGTAGATACAATATTTATTTTGTAAGAATGTGCTAATTTGATTAATCTGATTAAAAAGTAAAGATGATATATTTATATTTCTTTGAAAGTCTAATTAAGCTGCTGCTAAGTAGCATAAAGCTTACAGATTGGTAAGAATGATATAGCTTCTAGGGTCTGTAAATGCTGCATCTGAACAGATGTTTAATGAAGATGTTTTATTTTCTGCTCTTTGACCAATGCTAACATTTCTCTCTGTTTCTACTGAGTTTCACTTTTTATGCAAAAGAAAAAGACAAACCTTGCTGCTTTTTTTCTGCATTGCTCAGTTTGATTCAAACGTATGCATGTGCTTCTCTATTTAAGAAAATCAGAACACTCTGTGTTAGCATGCCAGTTTTTGTTTTTTTTATTGATAAAACAGCAATATTCAGCTGTTTTTAAATTAATATTATTGAGCTTTAAGGGTGGAGAGTTGGTAAAGAACTTCCACCATTTTTCTCATTTCCACTAAAGGCCGTTAAATTGTTGCCGTATGCATCCCTCTGCTCGATGTCCTGAACGTTTGCAATAAATGATGTTCTGTAATCTGCTGGGATTAACGCTCTTCTTTCTGCTGCATCCATCTAATGAACCAAATCCGCTTCATTATTATTTGGTCATCTGGAATCAGCTCCTTCTTCTGGGGCTGATCTAGAAACCAGTGTTTCATACACAAGGTGGCAGCATTGCTTGAGGAAACGTAGCACACATGCAGCCATGTTGAAGAAATCAGAAGGCAATAAACAGGAACTTCTATTCAGTGTATTTCTATAGCTCCAATTCCCATCATGTCATCTCAGGTCACTTTCCAGTTCACCAGATCATCCAGTCAGATTGATTCAAAGTTTTCTATCTAAGGAAAACCAGCTGATTGCATCGACTCATTGACTCTTCAGCAATCCCTCACACTAAGCATGCTTGTAGCGACAGTGGAGAGGAAAAACTCCCTTTGAACAGGTAGAAACCTCCTGCAGAACCAAACCTGGGGTTCAAGGAGACTGATCAACTCATTTATTATAAATAATGTTTTAGTGCCTTTATCTCTCTACCAAACGTCGGGTAAAGATGCTTGTAGAGGCAAGGATGCATTTTTGTCTTGTCTCTTAGGGTAGGACGCCTGTGTTAAAGGTATGTATGGGCATGTGTGGGTGGAGCTGTAAGTGGGTGTTAGGCATCGGTCTGGAGCTGAATGATTATCACCTGGATCTGCTCTGGGGCTGTTTGATTCAGAGAGAGACTCAGGCTGGTGCCAATATTTCTGTTGACTGCAAGTTTAAAGCTAAATAAGTCTGCAAATCTACCTGTTGTACAACGCTTGACAGAAAAAGGTACAATAAACATCCCTAACTGCAGTAAAGCTTTAGGTTTCCTCCTTGGATCCAGCGCGTCGAACAGATCCCTGCTCTCCTCTCAGTGACTCATTTTTGGATGATAGTCACTTACATTGTCAACAGAAAGGGCAAAAGATTGAACACTTTGATGGAATTGTGCACGTGAGACAATGGACCAGTCAGCCATTTTGGAAGCAAACTGTGAGTAAATGTGAATGAAAAGACGGAGCAAAGCACAACCTGTGGTATGTTGGATTCAGTTTATTCATACTGGGAAGATCTGTTTTGGACACAGTTGATGCTGGTTACTAGCCTGACGTAGTCCTACTCAATTCTAGTCAGAATGAGTCTGATGCTGCTCTATAGAGCTGTGATTATGGGGCGTGTTTCGAACAAACCAGGAAAAAAATGCCTCTGCACTCAATTGGATAGACCTACAACCAATAAGAGCAACGGAGTGCGTGACGTATGTTAAGCGACGCATAGTTGTTGTCAACAAAAATCAAAGCGTGCAGTTGCACGCCTAGAATAAGAAGAGGAGCCTTGATCGCGTTTCTCTGTTCCTCTTTTAAAATTAATTTGCTGTCGATATCTTCTAGAACAGACCTAATAGCAGAATCTACTCACCTCAACTCTGCAGCGGCAGCCATTGTTGTTGTCACCCAAGCGCGCTTTGGTGACGTGGTTGATTGCGTTACTGTTGATTCAATTCAATTCAATTCAGTTTATTTATATAGCGCCAAATTCACAACACATGTCATCTCAAGGCACTTTACAGTTCAACCAGATCATACAGTCAAATTGATACAAAGTTTTCTATCTAAGGAAAACCAGTTGATTGCATTGACTCAAATACAATCCCTCACACTAAGCATGCTTGTAGCGACAGTGGAGAGGAAAAACTCCCTTTTAACAGGAAGAAACCTCCAGCAGAACCAGGCTCAGTGTGAGCGGCCATCTGCCAAGGCCGACTGGGGTTCAAGGAGACAGAAGCAGAGATACAAAAAGCAGCTGTAAAGGCGGCCCCGTCCAGGAAACACACAGCCAGGCAGACGAGCTCCAAGGCAGCTCCCATGCCAGAGGATGAAGAGAGCACATCCACCCAGCCACGGCCAGAGAAACAGGAGCACACCTGAAGACAGACCGATCTCCAACATCTACAAACAAGGGTGTTGATGGAAGCAGCACAGCTGATGTTTCTTTCCTGGATGACGTCACAGCCAAACAGGAACAGACGAGGCAATTGATCATCTGTCCATCATCGTATAAAGCCCGCCCTGACAATTTGATTGGCCCGCCAGATATTGTGCGAGCATACTCGCGCTACTATTGAGCAATGCCAGACCGAACTTCCCGACCTCAAACGTTGTGGGCGGGACTAAGTTTGGAATGACACCCAGGCTAGCTGGTTACCACTGCTTATTTGGATGCATAGATGCTGTGGCTGTTGGTTATATCATTCAGCCATATTACTCAAGACTGAATGAGTTCATTTGTGCATATCAAAGAAGAGAAGTTGGATTTGGATGTTTGATGCTGTTACTGCTGATGCTTAAGCCTGAACCAAAGTGTGGACTTGGATGCAATATTTGATTGTTCATGTATGGATGCAGATTTATGACATAAAACACAACCCTGCTTGACTTGTGGAATCTGAAACCTGCTTTCTGAAATTCTGTGTTGCATTCTTTGCTGGGCATCAATAGGAATGAATCAAAGGCTGGTTCACAAGTAGATGACACGTATTGCAATGAAGTTGTTAAAAGGCGAACTTTTCCCATTGAAAAGGCCTTGATCTGGAAAATAGAAACGCTGCAGAAAGAACGCCAAGCAAGAGTGAATAAAATAAAAGACCTCATCACTGCTTTAAAGGAGCTCATAGAGAGGAATGATGATGTTTCTCAGGTAGAAACTCAGTCACACAAGTTGATGCATTTGCATGAGGAGACAATTTCTCTGCATGAGTCGCTGATGGAAATAATTCCTCAGGAGGAAAAGGACAGGCAAAAGGTGTGGTTCGAAAGTATCAATAAATATAACAAATAAATATAACAAATGATTTATTGAGGATGTAAAATAATGGATCTCTGAAATAAATGCACCATCATTAAGACACACAACAAATGATGCTGTGGCTGGTAAACAGAACAAGTTGCCATACAAGCTAAGAGACAAATGGAGGTCAGTAGGATGTGATATTCAGGAAACCAATCAGCAAAGAGCAGATTTTTCTGACATTGTAAACTTCATTGAACGTCAGGTAACGATTGTTACAGACCCTGTATTTGGCAACATACAGGACACCGTAAAGATCATGCAAAGACATGGTAGCAAAGATAACTACCAATGCTGAACACCAGAACAAAAAAGTAGTTTTGCCACTACAGTAGCAGCGATTGATGGAAAGAGTCAAGTAAAAAAAAAAGAGTCCAAACTGGCAAAAAGTCCTGCCTTTACTGCCAGAGTGAACATGCAGTGGAGTTTGTTCTCTATTGGAAAAAGAAGACATAAAGAGAAAATCGTGGAGAATGGAGTCCGCTTTGGTTGTCTGTGCATCAGGGACATAAGACTGCAAGAGGAGACTGACATGTAGACCATGTGGAGCTAAACACCCTAGCATGCTTCATATTCACCCAAAGAATAAGGATTAAGTTGAAGGTCATGAAGGTGTGCCAAAGCAAGACGCAGCAGTGGGTGGTTCTCTGGTACCAGTGCATAGTACTGGTCTTACTGGGGCCGGTGACCTTGACTGAAAACTCTCCAGTGAGCCAGTCAAGGTCAAACCTAAAAAGGGCCAAAAAATGTGGAAACATCCATTTTTGGACCAAGGAAGTTCTGGTTCATTTTATACATCAAGCCTGATGAACAAGTTTCTGGAAGAAGAAGATTAGAGTAGTGTTTGATTGTGCTGCATCATTCCAAGGTTCACCACTCAATGCACAGCTGCTACAAGCACCTGATCCTACCAACTCATTGATTGGCATCATAACCAGATTCAGGAAAGAACCCATCGTGTTGATAGCAGATACTGAGGCTATGTACCACCAGCTGCATGTACCAGCTGAGGAATGTGACATGCTAAGGTTTCTATGGTGGCCAAGTGGGGATGTCTGTCAACCCATGGAGGAGTACAGGATAAATGTCCATCTTTTTGGGGCAACTTCTTCACCAAGCTGTGAATTTTGCTCTGCGAAAAGGTGCAGAGGATAACAGTAAGTCCTTCAGCCAGCAGGTGGTGGATACCATGATGCACAGCTTCTATGTGGACGACTGTCTTGTTTCAGTTCCCTCTCAATCTGAGGCTATCGCACTCTATCGCAACCTTCAGGCCGTTTGTGCCAGAGGAGGATTCAAGATAAAAAAGTGGAAGAGTAACAGTCGAACTGCATTGGGTGCAATCGCTGAAGAGAACAGGGCAGAGGATATAAGGGAGATGGATTTGTACCTTGGCCTACTTCCTGTTGAAAGACAGTGGTGCGTGCAATCAGATACATTCAAATTCCAAATTTCAATCCAAGATCGACCTTTGACCCATAGAGGACTTTGGTCTGTGGTCACTTCCATATACGGTCCACTTGGAGTGCTTGTGCCAGTGGTTCTAAAAGCCAAACTAATCTTGCAGGATCTGTGTAAGAAAGGTCTCTGGTCCATCCATCCTTCATCCACCCATCTATCCTTCATCCACCCATCCTTCATCCATCCATCTATCCTTCATCCACCCATCCTTCATCCATCCATCCATCCTTCATCCACCCATCTATCCTTCATCCACCCATCCTTCATCCATCCATCTATCCTTCATCCACCCATCCTTCATCCATCCATCCATCCTTCATCCACCCATCTATCCTTCATCCACCCATCCTTCATCCATCCATCTATCCTTCATCCACCCATCCTTCATCCACCCATCCATCCTTCATCCACCCATCTATCCTTCATCCACCCATCCTTCATCCATCCATCCATCCTTCATCCACCCATCTATCCTTCATCCACCCATCCTTCATCCATCCATCCATCCTTCATCCACCCATCTATCCTTCATCCACCCATCCTTCATCCATCCATCCATCCTTCATCCACCCATCTATCCTTCATCCACCCATCCTTCATCCATCCATCTATCCTTCATCCACCCATCCTTCATCCATCCATCCATCCTTCATCCACCCATCTATCCTTCATCCACCCATCCTTCATCCATCCATCCATCCTTCATCCACCCATCTATCCTTCATCCACCCATCCTTCATCCATCCATCCATCCTTCATCCACCCATCTATCCTTCATCCACCCATCCTTCATCCATCCATCCATCCATCCTTCATCCATCCATCCATCCATCCATCCATCCATCCTTTATCCACCCATCTATCCTTCATCCACCCATCCTTCATCCATCCATCCATCCATCCATCCATCCATCCATCCATCCATCTATCCTTCCTCTACCCATCTATCCTTCATCCACCCATCTATCCATCCTTCATCCACCCATCTATCCTTCATCCACCCATCCTTCATCCATCCATCCATCCATCAATCCTTCATCCACCCATCTATCCTTCATCCAACCATCTATCCTTCATCCATCCATCCTTCATCCACCCATCTATCCTTCATCCACCCGTCCTTCATCCATCCATCCATCCATCCTTTATCCACCCATCTATCCTTCATCCACCCGTCCTTCATCAATCCATCCATCCTTCATCCACCCATCTACCCTTCATCCACCTGTCCTTCATCCATCCATCCATCCATCCATCCATCCTTTATCCACCCATCTATCCTTCATCCATCCATCCATCCATCCATCCATCCTTCATCCACCCATCTATCCTTCATCCACCCATCCTTCATCCATCCATCATCCATCCATCCATCCACCCATCTATCCTTCATCCACCCATCCATCCATCCATCCATCCACCCATCTATCCTTCATCCACCCGTCCTTCATCCATCCATCCACCCATCCTTCATCCACCCATCTATCCTTCATCCACCCATCCTTCATCCATCCATCCATCCATCCATCCTTCATCCACCCATCTATCCTTCATCCACCCGTCCGTCATCCATCCATCCATCCTTCATCCACCCATCTATCCTTCATCCACCCGTCCTTCATCCATCCATCCATCCATCCATCCATCCATTATCCACCCATCTATCCTTCATCCATCCATCCATCCATCCATCCATCCATCCATCCATCCATCCATCCTTCATCCACCCATCTATCCTTCATCCACCCATCCTTCATCCATCCATCATCCATCCATCCATCCATCCATCCATCCATCCACCCATCTATCCTTCATCCACCCGTCCTTCATCCACCCATCTATCCTCCATCCACCCATCCTTCATCCATCCATCATCCATCCATCCATCCACCCATCTATCCTCCATCCATCCATCCATCCATCCATCCTTCATCCACCCATCTATCCTTCATCCACCCATCCTTCATCCATCCATCCATCCATCCTTCATCCACCCATCTATCCTTCATCCACCCATCCTTCATCCATCCATCCATCCATCCATCCATCCATCCTTCATCCACCCATCTATCCTTCATCCACCCATCTACCCTTCATCCACCCATCCTTCATCCATCCATCCATCCATCCATCCTTCATCCACCCATCTATCCTTCATCCATCCATCCATCCATCCATCCATCCATCCATCCATCCATCCATCCATTCTTTATCCACCCATCTATCCTTCATCCACCCACCCATCCTTCATCCACCCATCTATCCTTCATCCACCCATCCTTCATCCATCCATCCTTCATCCATCCATCCATCCTTCATCCACCCATCTATCCTTCATCCACCCATCCTTCATCCATCCATCCATCCTTCATCCACCCATCTATCCTTCATCCACCCATCCTTCATTCATCCATCTATCCTTCATCCACCCATCCTTCATCCACCCATCTATCCTTCATCCACCCATCCTTCATCCATCCATCCATCCTTCATCCACCCATCTATCCTTCATCCACCCATCCTTCATCCATCCATCCATCCTTCATCCACCCATCTATCCTTCATCTACCCATCCATCATCCATCCATCCATCCTTCATCCACCCATCTATCCTTCATCCACCCATCCTTCATCCATTCATCTATCCTTCATCCACCCATCCTTCATCCATCCATCCATCCTTCATCCACCCATCTATCCTTCATCCACCCATCCTTCATCCATCCATCCATCCTTCATCCACCCATCTATCCTTCATCCACCCATCCTTCATCCATCCATCCATCCTTCATCCACCCATCTATCCTTCATCCACCCATCCTTCATCCATCCATCCATCCATCCATCCATCCATCCTTCATCCATCCATCCATCCATCCATCCATCCATCCTCTACCCATCTATCCTTCATCCACCCATCTATCCATCCTTCATCCACCCATCTATCCTTCATCCACCCATCCTTCATCCATCCATCCATCCATCTATCCTTCATCCACCCATCTATCCTTCATCCACCCATCTATCCTTCATCCATCCATCCTTCATCCACCCATCTATCCTTCATCCACCCGTCCTTCATCCATCCATCCATCCATCCTTTATCCACCCATCTATCCTTCATCCACCCTACCTTCATCAATCCATCCATCCTTCATCCACCCATCTACCCTTCATCCACCTGTCCTTCATCCATCCATCCATCCATCCATCCATCCTTTATCCACCCATCTATCCTTCATCCATCCATCCATCCATCCATCCATCCATCCATCCATCCTTCATCCACCCATCTATCCTTCATCCACCCATCCTTCATCCATCCATCATCCATCCATCCATCCACCCATCTATCCTTCATCCACCCATCCATCCATCCATCCATCCACCCATCTATCCTTCATCCACCCGTCCTTCATCCATCCATCCACCCATCCTTCATCCACCCATCTATCCTTCATCCACCCATCCTTCATCCATCCATCCATCCATCCATCCTTCATCCACCCATCTATCCTTCATCCACCCGTCCGTCATCCATCCATCCATCCTTCATCCACCCATCTATCCTTCATCCACCCGTCCTTCATCCATCCATCCATCCATCCATCCATTATCCACCCATCTATCCTTCATCCATCCATCCATCCATCCATCCATCCATCCTTCATCCACCCATCTATCCTTCATCCACCCATCCTTCATCCATCCATCATCCATCCATCCATCCATCCATCCATCCACCCATCTATCCTTCATCCACCCGTCCTTCATCCATCCATCCATCCTTCATCCACCCATCTATCCTCCATCCACCCATCCTTCATCCATCCATCATCCATCCATCCATCCACCCATCTATCCTCCATCCATCCATCCATCCATCCATCCTTCATCCACCCATCTATCCTTCATCCACCCATCCTTCATCCATCCATCCATCCATCCTTCATCCACCCATCTATCCTTCATCCACCCATCCTTCATCCATCCATCCATCCATCCATCCATCCTTCATCCACCCATCTATCCTTCATCCACCCATCTACCCTTCATCCACCCATCCTTCATCCATCCATCCATCCATCCATCCATCCTTCATCCACCCATCTATCCTTCATCCATCCATCCATCCATCCATCCATCCATCCATTCTTTATCCACCCATCTATCCTTCATCCACCCACCCATCCTTCATCCACCCATCTATCCTTCATCCACCCATCCTTCATCCATCCATCCTTCATCCATCCATCCATCCTTCATCCACCCATCTATCCTTCATCCACCCATCCTTCATCCATCCATCCATCCTTCATCCACCCATCTATCCTTCATCCACCCATCCTTCATTCATCCATCTATCCTTCATCCACCCATCCTTCATCCACCCATCTATCCTTCATCCACCCATCCTTCATCCATCCATCCATCCTTCATCCACCCATCTATCCTTCATCCACCCATCCTTCATCCATCCATCCATCCTTCATCCACCCATCTATCCTTCATCTACCCATCCATCATCCATCCATCCATCCTTCATCCACCCATCTATCCTTCATCCACCCATCCTTCATCCATTCATCTATCCTTCATCCACCCATCCTTCATCCATCCATCCATCCTTCATCCACCCATCTATCCTTCATCCACCCATCCTTCATCCATCCATCCATCCTTCATCCACCCATCTATCCTTCATCCACCCATCCTTCATCCATCCATCCATCCTTCATCCACCCATCTATCCTTCATCCACCCATCCTTCATCCATCCATCCATCCATCCATCCATCCATCCATCCTTCATCCATCCATCCATCCATCCATCCATCCATCCTTTATCCACCCATCTATCCTTCATCCACCCATCCTTCATCCATCCATCCATCCATCTATCCTTCCTCTACCCATCTATCCTTCATCCACCCATCTATCCATCCTTCATCCACCCATCTATCCTTCATCCACCCATCCTTCATCCATCCATCCATCCATCAATCCTTCATCCACCCATCTATCCTTCATCCACCCATCTATCCTTCATCCATCCATCCTTCATCCACCCATCTATCCTTCATCCACCCGTCCTTCATCAATCCATCCATCCTTCATCCACCCATCTACCCTTCATCCACCTGTCCTTCATCCATCCATCCATCCATCCATCCTTTATCCACCCATCTATCCTTCATCCATCCATCCATCCATCCATCCATCCATCCATCCATCCTTCATCCACCCATCTATCCTTCATCCACCCATCCTTCATCCATCCATCATCCATCCATCCATCCACCCATCTATCCTTCATCCACCCATCCATCCATCCATCCATCCACCCATCTATCCTTCATCCACCCGTCCTTCATCCATCCATCCACCCATCCTTCATCCACCCATCTATCCTTCATCCACCCATCCTTCATCCATCCATCCATCCATCCATCCTTCATCCACCCATCTATCCTTCATCCACCCATCCGTCATCCATCCATCCATCCTTCATCCACCCATCTATCCTTCATCCACCCGTCCTTCATCCATCCATCCATCCATCCATTATCCACCCATCTATCCTTCATCCATCCATCCATCCATCCATCCATCCATCCTTCATCCACCCATCTATCCTTCATCCACCCATCCTTCATCCATCCATCATCCATCCATCCATCCATCCATCCATCCATCCATCCACCCATCTATCCTCCATCCACCCGTCCTTCATCCATCCATCCATCCTTCATCCACCCATCTATCCTCCATCCACCCATCCTTCATCCATCCATCATCCATCCATCCATCCACCCATCTATCCTCCATCCATCCATCCATCCATCCATCCATCCTTCATCCACCCATCTATCCTTCATCCACCCATCCTTCATCCATCCATCCATCCATCCTTCATCCACCCATCTATCCTTCATCCACCCATCCTTCATCCATCCATCCATCCATCCATCCATCAATCCATCCTTCATCCACCCATCTATCCTTCATCCATCCATCCATCCATCCATCCATCCATCCATCCTTTATCCACCCATCTATCCTTCATCCACCCACCCATCCTTCATCCATCCATCCATCCATCCATCCATCCATCCATCCATCCACCCATCTATCCTTCATCCACCCGTCCTTCATCCATCCATCCATCCATCCATCCTTCATCCATCCATCCATCCTTCATCCACCCATCTATCCTTCATCCATCCATCTATCCATCCATCCATCCTTCATCCACCCATCTATCCTTCATCCACCCATCCATCCATCCATCCATCCATCCATCCATCCACCCATCTATCCTTCATCCACCCGTCCTTCATCCATCCATCTTTCATCCATCCATCCATCCTTTATCCATCCATCCTTCATCCATCCATCCATCCATCTTTCATCCATCCATCCATCCATCCATCCACCCTTGATCCATCCATCTTTCATCCATCCATCCATCCATATCACCGTGCTTTGGGGCTCAGTATAATTCTTGTCTCCATCTTATTCGGCGTGCAGTGGCTAACGAGCTGATGTTAGAGCTGCCATTTTAGAGCAGAGTAGAGGCTGGCCCCTCGTAGCGTAGCATAGCTGAGCTTTGGGAAGCAGAGCTAATCCCTGAGATTTGGGGATAAATTTGATCCTTTTGATCCCTGACACTCCCCGCTCTCAGCTGGATGCCTGACACTCCCCGCTCTCAGCTGGATCCCTGACACTCCCCACTCTCACCTGGATCCCTGACACTCCCCACTCTCACCTGGATCCCTGACACTCCCCGCTCTCAGCTGGATCCCTGACACTCCCCGCTCTCAGCTGGATCCCTGACACTCCCCGCTCTCACCTGGATCACTGACACTCCCTGTTGTTATGGGTCTGCAGAGGGACTGATTACTGGAACCCAGACATGAAGTTTGAAAGGACTACCTTCTGGGTGGAAGGTATTAGAATCCATCATCTAACTACGTTTTCTTTTAAAGGTGTTTGGACCAGTTAAACTTCCAGATGCTATTTTATGACATACAAAGCAGCAAAGATCCTCTCTTTGACAGGAAGCTCACTCGCACCAGAAACACAGCAAAAACTTGTGGCCATGGTCTTCATCCTCTTCTGTATAAATGACAAGAAACATGGATCTAAAACATATTTCTGGATTATTTGATGAAAATTTGATCGAATTGAAAAAGTTCATGTTTTATTGAACGGTTCTTTAGTCGCTATTAAGACTTAGACTTTAGACTTAGACAACTTTTACTGTTGTTTTGTGCAGCTCTCAGGATATTTCCATTCCTTAAAGTTCAGCAGTGATCAAATGTAAACAGTTTGGGAGAAAAAACATGGAGCAAAAACTCATTGATCTGGAAGTTCAGAGCATTAATATAAATGGTGCAGATATGCAGTAATTTGGTTTGGTGTCATCAGTGTGATGCAGAGTCTGTGATTTAGAGTTTCATCAGTGTGATGGCGGTGGGGAAGAAGCTGCTGCAGAACCTGCTGGTCCTGCATTGAATGCTGTGAAGCCTCTTCCCAGAGGGCAGCAGGGAGAACAGTCCATGGTGGGGGGGTGAGGGGTCATTGATGATGTCACGGGCTCGGGACACGCAGCGCTGGGATGAAATATCTTTAATGGAGGGAAGAGGAGCCCCCATGATCCTCTCTGCTGTTCTCACCTTCTTCCAGTCTGAGGCGCTGCAGCCTCCACACCATTGTGGACGACCCAAAGGGCCGCAGGTTGCAGACCTCCAGTCTAGCCAGATATTTTCCCCTGATTCTTACATCCAAGATTGGGGGAGAGACAGTTGGATAAAAGTTTAACATTGGTTTTTGGTTTATAAAACACCTTATTTCATGTTAAGTGTTTCTTCTATAAAGCTCATGATAAAATGTGAACAGAAAAATCTCTTATCATTAAATATATTCTCCTCCTTTCAGAAAGTGCAGGTATGTGGAGAGAGAGTTGATGACCTCACAGCTGATGGCGATAAACAGTTCCTCTGGTCGGGTCAGGGCAGGAGCCACAACAGGGGCCATAACAGGGGGCCACAACAGGAGCCACAACAGGGGCCATAACAGGGGGCCACAACAGGAGCCACAACAGGAGCCACAACAGGGGCAACAACAGGGGCCACAACAGGAGCCACAACAGGAGCCATAACAGGGGCAACAACAGGAGCCATAACAGGGGGCACAGCAGGGGCCATAACAGGGGGCCCCAACAGGAGCCATAACAGGGGCAACAACAGGAGCCATAACAGGGGGCACAGCAGGGGCCATAACAGGCTCAACAACAGGAGCCATAGCAGGGGGCACAACAGGGGCCACAACAGGGGGCCCCAACAGGACCCATAACAGGGGCAACAACAGGAGCCATAACAGGGGGGCACAGCGGGGGCCATAACAGGGGGCCCCAACAGGAGCCATAACAGGGGCAACAACAGGAGCCGTAACAGGGGGCACAACAGGGGCCACAACAGGGGGCCCCAACAGGAGCCACAACAGGGGCCACAACAGGAGCCACAACAGGGGCCACAACAGGAGCCATAACAGGGGGCACAGCAGGGGCCATAACAGGGGCAACAACAGGAGCCACAACAGGAGCCACAAAAGGAGCCATAACAGGGGCAACAACAGGAGCCACAACAGGGGCCACAACAGGGGCCATAACAGGGGCAACAACAATAGCCACAACAGGAGCCACAACAGGGGCCACAACAGGAGCCACAACAGGAGCCATAACAGGGGCAACAACAGGAGCCACAACAGGGGCCACAACAGGGGCCACAACAGGGGCCACAACAGGAGCCACAACAGGGGCCACAACAGGAGCCATAACAGGGGGCACAGCAGGGGCCATAACAGGGGCCATAACAGGGGCAATAACAGGAGCCACAACAGGAGCCACAACAGGGGCCACAACAGGAGCCACAACAGGAGCCATAACAGGGGCAACAACAGAAGCCATAACAGGGGGCACAGCAGGGGCCATAACAGGGGGCCCCAACAGGAGCCATAACAGGGGCCATAACAGGGGCCACAACAGGAGCCATAACAGGGGCCGCAGCAGGAGCCATAACAGGGGGCACAGCAGGGGCCTTAACAGGGGGCCCCAACAGGAGCCATAACAGGGGCCACAACAGGAGCCATAACAGGGGCCACAGCAGGGGCCATAACAGGGGGCACAGCAGGGACCATAACAGGGGCAACAACAGGAGCCACAACAGGGAGCACAGCAGGGGCCATAACAGGGGGCCCCAACAGGAGCCATAACAGGGGCCATAACAGGGGCCACAACAGGGGGCCCCAACACGAGCCATAACAGTGGCCACAGCAGGAGCCACAACAAGGGCAACAACAGGAACAATAACACGAGCCATAACAGGGGGCACAGCAGGAGCCATAACAGGGGGCACAGCAGGGACCATAACAGGGGGCCCCAACAGGAGCCATAACAGGGGCAACAACAGGAGCCATAACAGGGGGCACAACAGGGGCCACAACAGGGGGCCCCAACAGGAGCCATAACAGGGGCAACAACAGGAGCCATAACAGGGGGCACAGCAGGGGCCATAACAGGGGGCCCCAACAGGAGCCATAACAGGGGCAACAACAGGAGCCATAACAGGGGGCACAGCAGGGACCATAACAGGGGGTCCCAACAGGAGCCATAACAGGGGCCACAACAGGAGCCATCACAGGGGCAACAACAGGAGCCACAACAGGAGCCATAACAGGGGGCACAGCAGGGGCCATAACAGGGGCCCCAACAGGAGCCATAACAGGGGCCACAACAGGAGCCATAACAGGGGCCACAGCAGGAGCCATAACAGGGGGCACAGCAGGGGCCATAACAGGGGCAACAACAGGAGCCACAACAGGAGCCATAACAGGGGGCACAGCAGGGGCCATAACAGGGGGCCCCAACAGGAGCCATAACAGGGGGCACAGCAGGGGCCATAACAGGGGGCCCCAACAGGAGCCATAACAGGGGCCACAACAGGAGCCATAACAGGGGCCGCAGCAGGAGCCATAACAGGGGGCACAGCAGGGGCCTTAACAGGGGGCCCCAACAGGAGCCATAACAGGGGCCATAACAGGGGCCACAACAGGAGCCATAACAGGGGCCACAGCAGGGGCCATAACAGGGGGCACAGCAGGGACCATAACAGGGGCAACAACAGGAGCCACAACAGGGAGCACAGCAGGGGCCATAACAGGGGGCCATAACAGGGGCCACAACAGGGGGCCCCAACACGAGCCATAACAGTGGCCACAGCAGGAGCCACAACAGGGGCAACAACAGGAACAATAACACGAGCCATAACAGTGGCCACAGCAGGAGCCATAACAGGGGGCACAGCAGGGACCATAACAGGGGGCCCCAACAGGAGCCATAACAGGGGCAACAACAGGAACAATAACAGGGGCCATAACAGGGGGCACAGCAGGAGCCATAACAGGGGGCACAGCATGGACCATAACAGGGGGCCCCAACAGGAGCAATAACAGGGGCAACAACAGGAGCCATAACAGGGGCCATAACAGGGGCCATAACAGGGGCCACAACAGGAGCCATAACAGGGGCCACAGCAGGAGCCATAACAGGGGGCACAGCAGGGGCCATAACAGGGGCAACAACAGGAGCCACAACAGGAGCCATAACAGGGGGCACAGCAGGGGCCATAACAGGGGGCCCCAACAGGAGCCATAACAGGGGGCCCCAACAGGAGCCATAACAGGGACCAAAACAGGGGCCACAACAGGGGTAGCAGCAGGAGCCATAACAGGGGGCACAGCAGGGGCCTTAACAGGGGGCCCCAACAGGAGCCATAACAGGGGCCATAACAGGGGCCACAACAGGAGCCATAACAGGGGCCACAGCAGGGGCCATAACAGGGGGCACAGCAGGGACCATAACAGGGGCAACAACAGGAGCCACAACAGGGAGCACAGCAGGGGCCATAACAGGGGGCCATAACAGGGGCCATAACAGGGGCCACAACAGGGGGCCCCAACACAAGCCATAACAGTGGCCACAGCAGGAGCCACAACAGGGGCAACAACAGGAACAATAACACGAGCCATAACAGTGGCCACAGCAGGAGCCATAACAGGGGGCACAGCAGGGACCATAACAGGGGGCCCCAACAGGAGCAATAACAGGGGCAACAACAGGAGCCATAACAGGGGCCATAACAGGGGCCATAACAGGGGCCACAACAGGAGCCATAACAGGGGCCACAGCAGGAGCCATAACAGGGGGCACAGCAGGGGCCATAACAGGGGCAACAACAGGAGCCATAACAGGGGCCACAACAGGAGCAATAACAGGGGCAACAACAGGAACAATAACAGGGGCCATAACAGGGGGCACAGCAGGAGCCATAACAGGGGGCACAGCATGGACCATAACAGGGGGCCCCAACAGGAGCAATAACAGGGGCAACAACAGGAGCCATAACAGGGGCCATAACAGGGGCCACAACAGGAGCCATAACAGGGGCCACAGCAGGGGCCATAACAGGGGGCACAGCAGGGACCATAACAGGGGCAACAACAGGAGCCACAACAGGGAGCACAGCAGGGGCCATAACAGGGGGCCATAACAGGGGCCATAACAGGGGCCACAACAGGGGGCCCCAACACAAGCCATAACAGTGGCCACAGCAGGAGCCACAACAGGGGCAACAACAGGAACAATAACACGAGCCATAACAGTGGCCACAGCAGGAGTCATAACAGGGGGCACAGCAGGGACCATAACAGGGGGCCCCAACAGGAGCAATAACAGGGGCAACAACAGGAGCCATAACAGGGGCCATAACAGGGGCCATAACAGGGGCCACAACAGGAGCCATAACAGGGGCCACAGCAGGAGCCATAACAGGGGGCACAGCAGGGGCCATAACAGGGGCAACAACAGGAGCCATAACAGGGGCCACAACAGGAGCAATAACAGGGGCAACAACAGGAACAATAACAGGGGCCATAACAGGGGGCACAGCAGGAGCCATAACAGGGGGCACAGCATGGACCATAACAGGGGGCCCCAACAGGAGCAATAACAGGGGCAACAACAGGAGCCATAACAGGGGGCACAACAGGGGCCACAACAGGGGGCACAGCAGGGGCCATAACAGGGGGCCCCAACAGGAGCCATAACAGGGGCAACAACAGGAGCCATAACAGGGGGCACAGCAGGGACCATAACAGGGGGCCCCAACAGGAGCCATAACAGGGGCCACAACAGGAGCCATAACAGGGGCAACAACAGGAGCCACAACAGGAGCCATAACAGGGGGCACAGCAGGGGCCATAACAGGGGCCCCAACAGGAGCCATAACAGGGGCCATAACAGGGGCCACAAAAGGAGCCATAACAGGGGCCACAGCAGGAGCCATAACAGGGGGCACAGCAGGGGCCATAACAGGGGCAACAACAGGAGCCACAACAGGAGCCATAACAGGGGGCACAGCAGGGGCCATAACAGGGGGCCCCAACAGGAGCCATAACAGGGGGCACAGCAGGGGCCATAACAGGGGGCCCCAACAGGAGCCATAACAGGGGCCATAACAGGGGCCACAACAGGAGCCATAACAGGGGCCGCAGCAGGAGCCATAACAGGGGCAACAACAGGAGCCACAACAGGAGCCATAACAGGGGGCACAGCAGGGGCCATAACAGGGGCCCCAACAGGAGCCATAACAGGGGCCATAACAGGGGCCACAACAGGAGCCATAACAGGGGCCACAGCAGGAGCCATAACAGGGGGCACAACAGGGGCCACAACAGGGGGCCCCAACAGGAGCCATAACAGGGGCAACAACAGGAGCCATAACAGGGGCAACAACAGGAGCCATAACAGGGGGCACAGTAGGGGCCACAACAGGGGGCCCCAACAGGAGCCATAACAGGGGCAACAACAGGAGCCATAACAGGGGGCACAACAGGGGCCACAACAGGGGGCCCCAACAGGAGCCATAACAGGGGCAACAACAGGAGCCATAACAGGGGGCACAGCAGGGACCATAACAGGGGGCCCCAACAGGAGCCATAACAGGGGCCACAACAGGAGCCATAACAGGGGCAACAACAGGAGCCACAACAGGAGCCATAACAGGGGGCACAGCAGGGGCCATAACAGGGGCCCCAACAGGAGCCATAACAGGGGCCATAACAGGGGCCACAAAAGAAGCCATAACAGGGGCCACAGCAGGAGCCATAACAGGGGGCACAGCAGGGGCCATAACAGGGGCAACAACAGGAGCCACAACAGGAGCCATAACAGGGGGCACAGCAGGGGCCATAACAGGGGGCACAGCAGGGACCATAACAGGGGCAACAACAGGGGCCACAACAGGGGGCCCCAACAGGAGCCATAACAGGGGCAACAACAGGAGCCATAACAGGGGGCACAGCAGGGGCCATAACAGGGGGCCCCAACAGGAGCCATAACAGGGGCAACAACAGGAGCCATAACAGGGGGCACAGCAGGGACCATAACAGGGGGTCCCAACAGGAGCCATAACAGGGGCCACAACAGGAGCCATCACAGGGGCAACAACAGGAGCCACAACAGGAGCCATAACAGGGGGCACAGCAGGGGCCATAACAGGGGCCCCAACAGGAGCCATAACAGGGGCCACAACAGGAGCCATAACAGGGGCCACAGCAGGAGCCATAACAGGGGGCACAGCAGGGGCCATAACAGGGGCAACAACAGGAGCCACAACAGGAGCCATAACAGGGGGCACAGCAGGGGCCATAACAGGGGGCCCCAACAGGAGCCATAACAGGGGGCACAGCAGGGGCCATAACAGGGGGCCCCAACAGGAGCCATAACAGGGGCCACAACAGGAGCCATAACAGGGGCCGCAGCAGGAGCCATAACAGGGGGCACAGCAGGGGCCTTAACAGGGGGCCCCAACAGGAGCCATAACAGGGGCCATAACAGGGGCCACAACAGGAGCCATAACAGGGGCCACAGCAGGGGCCATAACAGGGGGCACAGCAGGGACCATAACAGGGGCAACAACAGGAGCCACAACAGGGAGCACAGCAGGGGCCATAACAGGGGGCCATAACAGGGGCCATAACAGGGGCCACAACAGGGGGCCCCAACACGAGCCATAACAGTGGCCACAGCAGGAGCCACAACAGGGGCAACAACAGGAACAATAACACGAGCCATAACAGTGGCCACAGCAGGAGCCATAACAGGGGGCACAGCAGGGACCATAACAGGGGGCCCCAACAGGAGCCATAACAGGGGCAACAACAGGAACAATAACAGGGGCCATAACAGGGGGCACAGCAGGAGCCATAACAGGGGGCACAGCATGGACCATAACAGGGGGCCCCAACAGGAGCAATAACAGGGGCAACAACAGGAGCCATAACAGGGGCCATAACAGGGGCCATAACAGGGGCCACAACAGGAGCCATAACAGGGGCCACAGCAGGAGCCATAACAGGGGGCACAGCAGGGGCCATAACAGGGGCAACAACAGGAGCCACAACAGGAGCCATAACAGGGGGCACAGCAGGGGCCATAACAGGGGGCCCCAACAGGAGCCATAACAGGGGGCCCCAACAGGAGCCATAACAGGGACCAAAACAGGGGCCACAACAGGGGTAGCAGCAGGAGCCATAACAGGGGGCACAGCAGGGGCCTTAACAGGGGGCCCCAACAGGAGCCATAACAGGGGCCATAACAGGGGCCACAACAGGAGCCATAACAGGGGCCACAGCAGGGGCCATAACAGGGGGCACAGCAGGGACCATAACAGGGGCAACAACAGGAGCCACAACAGGGAGCACAGCAGGGGCCATAACAGGGGGCCATAACAGGGGCCATAACAGGGGCCACAACAGGGGGCCCCAACACAAGCCATAACAGTGGCCACAGCAGGAGCCACAACAGGGGCAACAACAGGAACAATAACACGAGCCATAACAGTGGCCACAGCAGGAGCCATAACAGGGGGCACAGCAGGGACCATAACAGGGGGCCCCAACAGGAGCAATAACAGGGGCAACAACAGGAGCCATAACAGGGGCCATAACAGGGGCCATAACAGGGGCCACAACAGGAGCCATAACAGGGGCCACAGCAGGAGCCATAACAGGGGGCACAGCAGGGGCCATAACAGGGGCAACAACAGGAGCCATAACAGGGGCCACAACAGGAGCAATAACAGGGGCAACAACAGGAACAATAACAGGGGCCATAACAGGGGGCACAGCAGGAGCCATAACAGGGGGCACAGCATGGACCATAACAGGGGGCCCCAACAGGAGCAATAACAGGGGCAACAACAGGAGCCATAACAGGGGCCATAACAGGGGCCACAACAGGAGCCATAACAGGGGCCACAGCAGGGGCCATAACAGGGGGCACAGCAGGGACCATAACAGGGGCAACAACAGGAGCCACAACAGGGAGCACAGCAGGGGCCATAACAGGGGGCCATAACAGGGGCCATAACAGGGGCCACAACAGGGGGCCCCAACACAAGCCATAACAGTGGCCACAGCAGGAGCCACAACAGGGGCAACAACAGGAACAATAACACGAGCCATAACAGTGGCCACAGCAGGAGCCATAACAGGGGGCACAGCAGGGACCATAACAGGGGGCCCCAACAGGAGCAATAACAGGGGCAACAACAGGAGCCATAACAGGGGCCATAACAGGGGCCATAACAGGGGCCACAACAGGAGCCATAACAGGGGCCACAGCAGGAGCCATAACAGGGGGCACAGCAGGGGCCATAACAGGGGCAACAACAGGAGCCATAACAGGGGCCACAACAGGAGCAATAACAGGGGCAACAACAGGAACAATAACAGGGGCCATAACAGGGGGCACAGCAGGAGCCATAACAGGGGGCACAGCATGGACCATAACAGGGGGCCCCAACAGGAGCAATAACAGGGGCAACAACAGGAGCCATAACAGGGGGCACAACAGGGGCCACAACAGGGGGCACAGCAGGGGCCATAACAGGGGGCCCCAACAGGAGCCATAACAGGGGCAACAACAGGAGCCATAACAGGGGGCACAGCAGGGACCATAACAGGGGGCCCCAACAGGAGCCATAACAGGGGCCACAACAGGAGCCATAACAGGGGCAACAACAGGAGCCACAACAGGAGCCATAACAGGGGGCACAGCAGGGGCCATAACAGGGGCCCCAACAGGAGCCATAACAGGGGCCATAACAGGGGCCACAAAAGGAGCCATAACAGGGGCCACAGCAGGAGCCATAACAGGGGGCACAGCAGGGGCCATAACAGGGGCAACAACAGGAGCCACAACAGGAGCCATAACAGGGGGCACAGCAGGGGCCATAACAGGGGGCCCCAACAGGAGCCATAACAGGGGGCACAGCAGGGGCCATAACAGGGGGCCCCAACAGGAGCCATAACAGGGGCCATAACAGGGGCCACAACAGGAGCCATAACAGGGGCCGCAGCAGGAGCCATAACAGGGGCAACAACAGGAGCCACAACAGGAGCCATAACAGGGGGCACAGCAGGGGCCATAACAGGGGCCCCAACAGGAGCCATAACAGGGGCCATAACAGGGGCCACAACAGGAGCCATAACAGGGGCCACAGCAGGAGCCATAACAGGGGGCACAACAGGGGCCACAACAGGGGGCCCCAACAGGAGCCATAACAGGGGCAACAACAGGAGCCATAACAGGGGCAACAACAGGAGCCATAACAGGGGGCACAGTAGGGGCCACAACAGGGGGCCCCAACAGGAGCCATAACAGGGGCAACAACAGGAGCCATAACAGGGGGCACAACAGGGGCCACAACAGGGGGCCCCAACAGGAGCCATAACAGGGGCAACAACAGGAGCCATAACAGGGGGCACAGCAGGGACCATAACAGGGGGCCCCAACAGGAGCCATAACAGGGGCCACAACAGGAGCCATAACAGGGGCAACAACAGGAGCCACAACAGGAGCCATAACAGGGGGCACAGCAGGGGCCATAACAGGGGCCCCAACAGGAGCCATAACAGGGGCCATAACAGGGGCCACAAAAGAAGCCATAACAGGGGCCACAGCAGGAGCCATAACAGGGGGCACAGCAGGGGCCATAACAGGGGCAACAACAGGAGCCACAACAGGAGCCATAACAGGGGGCACAGCAGGGGCCATAACAGGGGGCCCCAACAGGAGCCATAACAGGGGGCACAGCAGGGGCCATAACAGGGGGCCCCAACAGGAGCCATAACAGGGGCCATAACAGGGGCCACAACAGGAGCCATAACAGGGGCCGCAGCAGGAGCCATAACAGGGGCAACAACAGGAGCCACAACAGGAGCCATAACAGGGGGCACAGCAGGGGCCATAACAGGGGCCCCAACAGGAGCCATAACAGGGGCCATAACAGGGGCCACAACAGGAGCCATAACAGGGGCCACAGCAGGAGCCATAACAGGGGGCACAACAGGGGCCACAACAGGGGGCCCCAACAGGAGCCATAACAGGGGCAACAACAGGAGCCATAACAGGGGCAACAACAGGAGCCATAACAGGGGGCACAGCAGGGGCCACAACAGGGGGCCCCAACAGGAGCCATAACAGGGGCAACAACAGGAGCCATAACAGGGGGCACAACAGGGGCCACAACAGGGGGCCCCAACAGGAGCCATAACAGGGGCAACAACAGGAGCCATAACAGGGGCAACAACAGGAGCCATAACAGGGGGCACAACAGGGGCCACAACAGGGGGCCCCAACATGAGCCATAACAGGGGCAACAACAGGAGCCATAACAGGGGGCACAGCAGGGGCCATAACAGGAGGCCAACAGGAGCCATAACAGGGGCAACAACAGGAGCCATAACAGGGGGCACAGCAGGGACCATAACAGGGGGCCCCAACAGGAGCCATAACAGGGGCCACAACAGGAGCCATAACAGGGGCAACAACAGGAGCCACAACAGGAGCCATAACAGGGGGCACAGCAGGGGCCATAACAGGGGCCCCAACAGGAGCCATAACAGGGGCCACAACAGGAGCCATAACAGGGGCCACAGCAGGAGCCATAACAGGGGGCACAACAGGGGCCACAACAGGGGGCCCCAACAGGAGCCATAACAGGGGCAACAACAGGAGCCATAACAGGGGGCACAGCAGGGACCATAACAGGGGGTCCCAACAGGAGCCATAACAGGGGCCACAACAGGAGCCATAACAGGGGCAACAACAGGAGCCACAACAGGAGCCATAACAGGGGGCACAGCAGGGGCCATAACAGGGGCCCCAACAGGAGCCATAACAGGGGCCATAACAGGGGCCACAACAGGAGCCATAACAGGGGCCACAGCAGGAGCCATAACAGGGGGCACAGCAGGGGCCATAACAGGGGGCCCCAACAGGAGCCATAACAGGGGGCACAGCAGGGGCCATAACAGGGGGCCCCAACAGGAGCCATAACAGGGGCCATAACAGGGGCCACAACAGGAGCCATAACAGGGGCCGCAGCAGGAGCCATAACAGGGGGCACAGCAGGGGCCTTAACAGGGGGCCCCAACAGGAGCCATAACAGGGGCCATAACAGGGGCCACAACAGGAGCCATAACAGGGGCCACAGCAGGGGCCATAACAGGGGGCACAGCAGGGACCATAACAGGGGCAACAACAGGAGCCATAACAGGGGGCACACTAGGGGCCATAACAGGGGGCCCCAACAGGAGCCATAACAGGGGCCATAACAGGGGCCACAACAGGAGCCATAACAGGGGCCGCAGCAGGAGCCATAACAGGGGGCACAGCAGGGGCCTTAACAGGGGGCCCCAACAGGAGCCATAACAGGGGCCACAACAGGAGCCATAACAGGGGCCACAGCAGGGGCCATAACAGGGGGCACAGCAGGGACCATAACAGGGGCAACAACAGGAGCCACAACAGGGAGCACAGCAGGGGCCATAACAGGGGGCCACAACAGGGGGCCCCAACACGAGCCATAACAGTGGCCACAGCAGGAGCCACAACAGGGGCAACAACAGGAACAATAACACGAGCCATAACAGTGGCCACAGCAGGAGCCATAACAGGGGGCACAGCAGGGACCATAACAGGGGGCCCCAACAGGAGCCATAACAGGGGCCACAACAGGAGCAATAACAGGAACAATAACAGGGGCCATAACAGGGGGCACAGCAGGAGCCATAACAGGGGGCACAGCAGGGACCATAACAGGGGGCCCCAACAGGAGCAATAACAGGGGCAACAACAGGGGGCCATCTCTGCATATTTAATAGTTCTGTTTAACTAAACTGGTTTGTTCCTCAAAATTCCAGCAGAACCAGTTCCAGTCTGCAGAACAAAGAGCCTCTGAGCCCGGAGAACCCCCCCCCCCCCATCTCTCGGAGGGCGGGGGCGCATCGGAGCCTCCTCCTCTCGGCAGGTTCTCCTCCTTCCTCTCGGTCTCAGCAGCGGATCGGACCGCGTGCCTTCTGCCATGACGCACCATAAAAACTGGCGCGCTTGCGAACTCCTCCCTCCGAGGCCGCCGCGTGCGCACGTCGCGTGAGATCGATCCCCCCACCCCCCCACCTCATACCTCCGTCCTCGCGTGCCCGTCAGCCGCGAGCCCCCTTCCTCTTCTTCTTGTTCCCGTCCCGCTGTCACCGCTGATGACGTCATAGTTCCTCTGCGCACCGCGGCTCTCAGAGTGAAACTCTGCAGAAACATCTGGATCTGAACTTGGAGAACTTAGTTCAACAGCAGCGCGCGCTTTGCTAAGGAGAGAGATGGAGATCTAGTGGATGCATGGAGGAGAGCAGCCCGAGGATGACCGGAGCACCGGAGCTTCCGGTCAACATCTCCCCGGCAGTGGCTGCCCACGCAGAGGGAGAGGAGATCGAGGTGTTGGAGAGCACCGAGGTCCTTCCAGAAGAAGCAGTAAGTCTGTTTCCTGATCCCAGCAGAGAGAAACCTGCTCAACCTTTAGGGTCATTTAGCTTTTTAAAACTTTGTGAAAATGACTGAGTTCATCTAAAGATAATTTCAGTTGTTTTTATGGGAGAGCATCGTTTCCAAACTGTCTCATTTCTGCCTCTCCTCTCTCTGCTCCTTCTGCCTCAGCAGTGGAAGCTTCTGTTTGAAAAGGTGAGTCTTTTCTCTTTACCTGTTTCCTCCAACCTTCATCATCAGTTTATCACTCCATCAGTTTATCTCTCCATCAGTTTATCACCTCATCAGTTTATCACTCCATCAGTTTATCACTCCATCAGTTTATCACTCCATCAGTTTATCTCTCCATCAGTTTATCTCTCCATCAGTTTATCACCTCATCAGTTTATCACTCCATCAGTTTATCACTCCATCAGTTTATCACCTCATCAGTTTATCTCTCCATCAGTTTATCACTCCATCAGTTTATCTCTCCATCAGTTTATCACTCCACCAGTTTATCACTCCATCAGTTTATCTCTCCATCAGTTTATCTCTCCATCAGTTTATCACCTAATCAGTTTATCTCTCCATCAGTTTATCACTCCATCCGTTTATCACCTCATCAGTTTATCTCTCCATCAGTTTATCTCTCCATCAGTTTATCTCTCCACCAGTTTATCACTCCATCAGTTTATCTCTCCATCAGTTTATCACCTAATCAGTTTATCTCTCCATCAGTTTATCACCTCATCAGTTTATCTCTCCATCAGTTTATCACTCCATCCGTTTATCACCTCATCAGTTTATCTCTCCATCAGTTTATCTCTCCATCAGTTTATCTCTCCATCAGTTTATCACTCCATCAGTTTATCTCTCCATCAGTTTATCTCTCCACCAGTTTATCACTCCATCAGTTTATCTCTCCATCAGTTTATCACCTAATCAGTTTATCTCTCCATCAGTTTATCACCTCATCAGTTTATCTCTCCATCAGTTTATCACCTCATCAGTTTATCTCTCCATCAGTTTATCACCTCATCAGTTTATCTCTCCATCAGTTTATCTCTCCATCAGTTTATCACTCCATCAGTTTATCTCTCCATCAGTTTATCTCTCCATCAGTTTATCTCTCCACCAGTTTATCACCTAATCAGTTTATCTCTCCATCAGTTTATCACCTCATCAGTTTATCTCTCCATCAGTTTATCATTCCATCAGTTTATCTCTCCATCAGTTTATCACTCCATCAGTTTATCTCTCCATCAGTTTATCACTCCATCAGTTTATCTCTCCACCAGTTTATCACTCCATCAGTTTATCTCTCCATCAGTTTATCATTCCATCAGTTTATCACTCCATCAGTTTATCTCTCCATCAGTTTATCACTCCATCAGTTTATCACTCCATCAGTTTATCTCTCCATCAGTTTATCACTCCATCAGTTTATCTCTCCACCAGTTTATCACCTAATCAGTTTATCTCTCCATCAGTTTATCTCTCCATCAGTTTATCTCTCCATCAGATTATCACCTTATCAGTTTATCTCTCCATCAGTTTATCACTCCATCAGTTTATCTCTCCATCAGTTTATCACTCCATCAGTTTATCTCTCCATCAGTTTATCACTCCATCAGTTTATCTCTCCATCAGTTTATCACTCCACCAGTTTATCACTCCATCAGTTTATCTCTCCATCAGTTTATCACTCCATCAGTTTATCTCTCCATCAGTTTATCACTCCATCAGTTTATCTCTCCATCAGTTTTCTCACATTGCAACTGAACAGGTCCGTTTCTATTCCTTCTAATCGATGGATTTCTGCATCTCTCAGTTACAATCTGAATGGTGTTTTTCTACGTCCTCCTGTTTAACCTCAGTATGAAGGCAGCTGCTCTTTAAAGGTTTTCTGCTGGAGAACATTTTGAACCAAACAGCAACAAGAAGAGCAGAGAACAGAACACTGACAGCATGGAGGTTAGAAAAGAAAGATTTGAACAGATTGGATGGAAATGATTCATCTGCAAAGCAAAGAGGAGACACTGGGTTTCAGTTAGTGATAAACCGTTAAACAGATAAAGACTAAGAGCTGCAGAGATCCAGAGGAAAGGAGGCAAACATCTGGAGGAAAACCTCTGTTCTTCCACTTTACACATCTGGAATGAAGGGAAAGAAGAACAAAGACGGTTCTTCTCATTTACAGTTTGATACAAACAGCAAACTTATCGCTTAACGGTGTTGGCAGCATCATGCTGGGGGGCAGAATTGATGGAAATATGGATGTGGCTGAATGCAGGTTAGTATTAAAGGGAACCTGTTAGAAGCTGTGTTCTATTTTGAGGAGAATCTCCTGGTATGACCTCCACTCTGAGCTCTGCTGAACTGGAACATGGTTGTCATGGAAACCTCCGGACGCTGTTCTAAGTAAACCGTCCTCCAGAAGTTTGTGTATATGCCAAAGTTGATCTCTCCATTGGAAAACGAGTGCATATGGAAGTGTGTGTTTCCTGTTTTTGGTATTTTTAGAATGAGACGTTTCCAGGCCTGACTTTAAATCCTCGCCTGCTGGGCAGCAATCATGGCAGCACGTGTAACACGCCACGTCTCTGTCAAAGCCGGAGCATCAGAGAGGGAGGACGCCAGGGGCCCAGGGTGCATGGCTCGCTCACAGTGACCCCCGTAATACCATTAGGATGACACATAATCCAGGATGCATTGATCTATGAGTCCAGCCTGTCCTGAAAGAGACGCAGGAGAGGAGAAACAGAGCCGATGATCACGCAAGCAGCCGACTGAGCTGACAGACGGCAAACGAGCCCCCTGCTATCACACATGCATGCAGACAAACCCTTATTTATGCACGGCTAACAGTGAGGGGCTGCTGCAGCACCTGCCGGCCCTGGGGACCGGCCCCTGCGTTCTGCTGAGGGTCATTCTCTGGATCAATGTGTGCAGAGGTTAGCTGGGATTTCCTGGGTGGTGTCTGAGGCTCGTGTCAGGCGGCCTCTTAGGGGGCCTCCTGGATTATGTTGTGACTGCATGTGTGTGTTAGTAAGGGACTTTTTTCCTACTGAATGGGCCCCTGAATGGGCCCCTCAAGCTGCCGTCTTCATGCGTGCCAAACAGCTTTGAGTTTCTTCAAGTGGGCGTCTGCAGAAAACAAAACGCGGGTTTGTCCAAACGGCGAGGTCACTGCCTGCTCTCGCAATCACAGACGTCCTCTTTTTCTGCTCTGCTCCTCCTCCCCGCTTTCAATGCGTCTCTCCATTTGTCAAGGGGCCGACCCCTGAGACCCCCGAGACCCCTGAGACCCCCGAGACCCCTGAGACCCCTGAGACCCCAGAGACAGATATCAGTTTCTCTAAACATTTATCTTTTATTTGATGCTTAGAGTTTGGATAAAGAAATGATCCAATAATGTTAGCCTCCCTGACCAGCTGTTTTAGTCTGGTTTAAATCCTAGTTAAAAATGGCAAATTTTGATGATGTCATCAATGACGTCAAGGACCTTCAGTCTGACAGAGATCTGCTACAGAAGGCCCCATCTTTCAGCCAGTTTTCCAGCAGTGCACAGCAGTAGGAGGTAGAAGGGCAGCGCTATGGTTTTTTCCAACTCTTTTTTTTTTTTAGACCATAAAACTCACTGTCAGGTAGTTGGATAAATGCAATAAAAAAGCCTTGAATGCGCTCCAGCATAGAGCCTTTTACAGCCTCAACAGTATATATAATATTGCTGACTTTACCTCCATCGACCCCCAGACATCAGCATCTAGACAAGAAGCTTCTGTATTTGGGCTTCCTGGCCTAAACATCAACATTAAACATTATAGTCTGGAGGAAGAACGTTCCGTAAATGTAGGCCCAACAGGAGACTGTCCTTGTTGGAAAATCCAATGATGGAAAGATAAAGTGACTGTAATGGGAATTGATCCCTCTGGTCTAAAACACTATGAACTTCAGCTCTACCAACCCGGTCAGGCTTAAGGTATGCTTCATTAGTTTCTTGGAAAATTATCTGATTGAACCAGTTCAGGCTGGTTGTTTGCAGCCGCTATGGTCCAGTTAAAACCTGTCTGGGGATTATTCTGCCCCTTTATTCTGATCTGCTTTGTTGAAGGTTTTCCTAGTTCCTTCCTGATGAGCTCAGATCACTTTCTTTGATGACTATTACCCCATTTTTACTACCCTTGAAAAACCGTTCCGAGACCAGTCCGAGCTCAGTAACTGAGATAACTTATGGTGTATAAATGGAAAGCAAACTGAACCGAACCAAGCTAGACACAACCGGACCGAGCTAGACACAACCGGACCGAGCTAGACACAACCGGACCGAGCTAGCCACAACCGGACCGCGCTAGACACAACCGGACCGAGCTAGACACAACCGGACCGAGCTAGACACAACCGCCGAGCTAGACACAACCGGACCGCGCTAGACACAACCAGACCGCGCTAGACACAACCGGACCGAGCTAGACACAACCGGACCGCGCTAGACACAACCGGACCGAGCTAGACACAACCGGACCACGCTAGACACAACCAGACCGAGCTAGACACAACCGGACCGAGCTAGACACAACCGGACCGCGCTAGACACAACCGGACCGCGCTAGACACAACCGGACCGTGCTAACTGCAGACCAGTTCCAGAGGTGGGCTCGGCCCGGTTTTTCCCTGGCTCGGTTCTCTGATAACAAGAGCGCAGGAGTAGAACGCGTCATCTCCGTCTGGCTGCACATCTGATTCACACTCCATTCCAGTAGTTGGCGGTATTGCCCCTCCGGAAGTTGCTTGCCAACCAACACAAAACAGAAGAAGAAGCACAACTATGACTATAAATTTACTTCCTCAAGTAAATCCATGAAAGGTTGCCGTCTTCGCCTGACCCTCCGCAAACACCGGAGTACAGCAATAATAATCAAGCATAACTTTCTGAATGTGACGGGCGCCGCCATTTTGATTTGCTTGATTCCCCCCTTCTTCGTCTTCTTCTTGTGTTTTATGGCGGTTGGCAAACAACCTTTGGTGCATTACCGCCACCAACTGCTTGATTTCCTCATTCAATACTGGCAGTAATACCACAGATCGTCACTAGGAGGCGAGGAACCGAGATAGCGTGATGTGTAAACGGTCGTCCGAACCGAGCTCGGCCTGGTTAACTGATCCGAGCGCGGACCGGTCTCGGCATGGATCGGTTTTCCAAGGGTAGTGTGAATGAGGTATTAGAGCCACGCCTTCTGGTGCTGAGGGATGGCGGGTCCTCCAAAAGTGTCTCCAGGCACCTTGGTCTGTCTGTAAAGCCGCCTCTAACTGAAGCCGGGCCTACACTGTGCGATTTTTGGGGCGATTTTCCAGTAGTGCAAGAATCTTTCGATTGGCTCGACCTTTAGCCTGATGGTGCGTGGTGTAGTGTACAGGGGGTAGCGAGGGGCGATCAGCCTCTAACGACCCCCTCCCCATCAGGAATCACAAGAACCATCGTGGGCAAATCTCTCAGTGGGGAAAATAGGATTCTTCTTCTTCTTCTTCTTCCTCTCAGATGTAAACCCAGCAGCATGGTGGGGGGGCAATGAGTGAAATGGAGTTCTTCCTGTCAAACTGACAGACCGTAGTAGCCACGTTAGCTCAGCCATGTCTTTGTCCAAATACGTCGTCTCCTTTTCTTTTTAGGGCTTTCAGCACTAAATTGCCCAAATATCCAAGGCAGCGCGTTTCACTCTAGTGAGCTTCATGTTCCTCTGCTACTGGTTTGACTTCTGGATAGACGAGTCCCAGTAGCGCCATCTCACTGCGGAGCTGAGTCCCACCTGGTTTTTAGACGTACAGAGTGAGCAGGTAGATGGCATCAGAGCGTCGTGCTGCACATACATGGTGGGCTGTGAACTCGCACTGTATGACGAGCTGTAGCTGCGTGCAACGATTGAAAACAATCCCACAGCGTACGCCCGGCTTGAGAGAAAAAAGGTCCTGTAGGTCACTTTAATGTGTCACCTGTCTGGCTAGAGGTCAGAGGTCAGGTCCGTTCTGTGGTCCAGGAAAGGGTCGACCCGTCATGAGCTTATCTGGAGGAAAACTGGGAGTCAAAGTTACCAACAATCTGAATTAAAGGAGCTGAGGGAAGGACAGATCAGATGTTATCTGCAACTTTCACAAACAATAGGAGATAAAATAAGTTCATGTAGCTTAAAGTGCAACTCTGAATCTTCTTAAAAATGAAACACCAGTTTCTGTGGGAAACATCCTGCCAGGGAGCCGTTAGCAACCATCACTTCTCTCTCTAACTTTCAGCAAGATCTGGAAAATCCTTTTTCTCATCCTGTCCTGTTCCAGGACCAAGTTCCTCCTTAATGGATCCATAGTTGATTGGTTAGTTTGGCTTCTTTGACTCAGAGACTTTATTGTCATATGGTTTACACAGAGTTTATACGAGATGACATTTGATGCCTGCAGCTATCAACAGTGAATGAGCAGCTGAGCAGTGAAATGAACATTTCCATTTATAAAGTGCAGCAGAGATCAGAATGTAAACAGTGAAGGTGGAAAGGAAAACCAGTTTAAAGTCATAGATGTGGAAGGTTTAGAGCAGTGCAAATAAATATGGTGCAAAATGCATTTAGTGCTGAATGGTCGGCATTAATATTATGATTTGTCCATATTTCAGTCAGTCTGCTCTTTCCATTATTACAGTCTCTCCAAAGTTGATGAACTTTAACCGCTTTTATGATCTGACACAGGTAAAACATCAGCTGGTTAAATATTTTACTGCAAATAGAAACTTTTTACACAGAAGAAGCTGCAATCAGAGTTGCAGCCCTCCATGCATCGCAGTTGCAGTGGATGGTGATAATGATTATATCTACTGCAGTTAGCGTTAGCATGCGGTCACATGGGCTCATGTCTTTCTGTGGGGCTCAGCTGGCAGTTGGATCAGTGACCTAATCCTTCATATTGCTTTCACCAACTCCCATGTGACTAAAGATGTTTGAGCTCCAGAAACACTGCACCGCTATGTCCTCCCTCCCTCCCCCTCCCTCCGCTGACCCCTCCCTGGAGAGGATTTGGTTGCTGTGTCAGTGCTTCCCTCCTTTGAGGAGAGCAAACCTCAGTTCTGCCATTCATGTTCTCCATCTCCTTAGCAAGTGGGTTGATCGGGGGGGGGGGTTGTCCAGAATGGCCAATTTCTATCATTCCTCCCTCTGATACTGAACAGAACTTCATTCATTGGATGTTCTCCTGATTGTAATCTCCACTTTAGTGTCTTTATCTTGCTCTAACCAGAAAACTCTTCATGTAGAAGGTTTCCTTAAACCAGAGGTCACGGATTAGCGGACCGCGGTCCGGATCCGGATCCACCTGCTGGCTGATCCAGACCCAACCTGATTTAAAACATTTATAAATTACTGCATGTTGTCCAACGACAGTGTCTAATTTCCCTTGCTCCTCTTCTCCTGTTAATACGGTAAAGCCCTGGGGAGCGTCCGGCTCCAGGCTGCACGTGATCCAAATGAGCCAATGAGCTGTCAGTCTGGGTTGCTGCTGCTGCTACTTTTAGACACAGCAGGCAAACCTGTGGCAAGCCGGGCGATGGGAAAGAAGGAGAAGACCATGAGAAAAAGAGAGCAGAGAAAGTGTGGACTGCTGGAAGAACTGCGGTGAACTGGTGAAAGAAAAGTGAAATGGCGTGCTCAAAGATGACCCTGCACATTTAGAGGATGTTTGGCTCAACCTGCTGCTGTGAAGCAGGATTCTCCACCATGAACAGAATCAACAATAAATCTGGATCCAGGCTCAAAATGAGCACCTTGATATGTGCTTGAGAATGGCTTAGTCTCCGGTTAAACCCAGGTTTAAAGCCTTGCAGGGCAGCCTAAAGCCCACTGCCAACATTAAGACAGAAAAAAGAAAGAAAATAACAAACCATCAGTTCAGGGGTTTGAGAAAATATGGGAATCAGGAAATTATCTATAAACCAAACTGAACGATTGTTCTCTACTTCAAAAAAAAACACTTAGATTTTAAAATGTAAAAATGTTCTATTTTTTTATGTAAAAATTCAATATATAACATGGAGGCATAAAGACTCATTTTATTTCAGGGTTAAATTCTGTTTAAACTAACAGATTATAAATAGAAAGCCCTCTGGATCTTTATTGGTTGATGATTTTCTTTATTCTGACCCGCTGATTTTTAATTGGTGACTCCTGGACTAGAAAGACTCCAACTTTTCTACCTAAACGAGGCGTTTATTTTTAAAAATGATGGATGAAGGCTGCAGAAGAAAAACACTGAGCTTTTAAGGATGTTGGTTGTTAATTCAGGCAACAGAGCTAGATTCTGGTGATCGCTGAGCTTTTCGTTTACAGTCTGACTATCATTAAAGGCAACTCAAGGCAGCAACTATTAATCCAGAGAAATTATTAAATCTCGGCGCTCCCTTCTAATCTGGTTTGGATGATCTGTGTGTTGGCAGCTCTATATGCCCCTAGCTGCTCTGCTGGTGACACGCTGCTCCCAGTGCCACCATCAGATCCTTCTAGGCGTCCCCCAGCAGGAGCTTAGAGATTAAACACTTTCACATGGCTGCGTACTTTCAATGAAACTGTTGTTCATTTTGTTTCTGGGGCGGGGCGATTAGAATAGGTTTCGTGCTTATCCTAGAATCCCTCCAAGGGCCTCACATATATCGATAGACTTCCCTATTTCTATAAGGGAAGTCTCTCTTTGTGTCGGACACCCCTTATCATTCAGTGTCAGCGAATGACGACAGTCACCCGATGACATCATGACATTAAACCTCCTCCTGCCGAGCTGCTGCTGCCTCAGAGATTCAGCTCCCAGGTAACTGCTGTCTGACGGCTAAGAGGGAAGCTGCAGCTGCGTTTAGCAGTGCGTGTAGGGGGGGGGCGTCTCGCTGCGCCCTGTCAGATCTACCCATGCACTGGTCCCAGCCATCAGGGCAGATCATGGAGAGCAGCTGGGAAGCAAACTAGTTTACTTCTGTCTCTTGAAGGGAATCTCTCCTCTTGCCTTCAGTTCCAAACAGCCTTGAACTTTAAACGTAAAAGGAGCAAAGCCACCTGTTACTCAGTAGAACACATTCAATTCCACTGTAGGGGTGGGAAATATGTGTTTTTTTAATGACTCAGAAAGTAGGACCCAGAATTCATGCAAGACAGACAGTGGAATAGTTCAAAAGCGTTTATTCAAACAATGACAGAACGGATCTAGGGCGTCTATATCAGGAACGTCTATAGTAGAGAAACACAGGTTGCTTATGGACGTGAGTCACTAACCTGGCTAGACTGAACAGTCCGTGCCCAGAGGATGAGGATGATTCCAGGCGTTTGGCTGACAGAGAATTGCAGACGCTGAAGCCTAGAAGGCTGCAGGACTGATAGATCAGATTCAAGCAGACAGACGAAGGCAGGATAATCCACAGGGCAAAGCCGGATCCAGGCAGATCCAGCTTCAGTCCACAGAATAATCCAACAGGAGTCTGAAGACAGACCAGGCTAACAGACCAGACAGGGGCAGGGGCAGGCAGGCTCAAAGGTCTGAATACAGAAACTGATCAGGCTATTGGATCACTATATCTTTCTACACCAAAGGCTAAAGAATAATCTGGCCCTGATGGCTGGGACCAAGCAGTTTAAATAGAAGCAGGAGCAGGTGGATAGGATGAGCAGTGATGAGAAACAGGGCAGATCTACACTGGTGAAGGAAATGAGAAATCAAGCCTTCAGTGCCAAAATCATAACAGTTTGACCTCCAGTAATGATGTCCCAGAATAATTGCTTTGAGATATTGGTCGCCTCCCTGGTGAGGTGTTCCGGGCACGTCCCTCTGGGGGGAGGCCCAGGACACGCTGGAGAGACTATGTTTCTCGGGTGGCCTGGGAACACCTTGGGGTTCCTCCTGAGGGGCTAGAAGAAGTGGCTGGGGAGAGGGACGTCTGGGCCTCCCTTCTTAGGCTGCTGCCCCCGCGACCCGACCCCGGATAAGATGAGGACGATGGATGGATGGATATTGGTCAATACCAGAGAGATTTTTAAGAGCTGAGTCCATTGCAAGTCATTAACATGTTAAAATTAATAATCTGTGAAGTTACAAAATATGGGATGTGGACTGATGTTTAGTTTTTACTATATTAACCTGGTGGTAAAATCAAGTCCCTTCAAGTAGAGACGCTCAGGTCTTTGTCGAGTCATTAGTTCTCAAGTCAAAGTCTTTTCTGATATGATCAAGTTCCTCATCGAGTCATAAAACCTTTGGCCAGAAGTGTCAAGTAACAAAGTACAAATACTTCATTACTGTACTTAAGTTCACTTTTAGGTATCTCTACTTTACTCCATTACTTATTTTTCTTCCTACTTCTGACTTCTACTCATTTCCACACCAGTATCTGTTCTTTCTATTCCTTCCATTTTTAAAAAAACGTTACTCGTTCCTCTTGGCTTCGGTTTAATGTTTCTAAATCTTTATTTCCCGTCATGTGCTCCATCCAATGCAGATCATTGGCTCCACCCACATCTAGTGAAAACTAGTGTGATTGGATGAGTCATAGAACGCAAACACTCATTGGTTAGCTAAAGGAAACCATCAGAAGCAGCAGGTGTTCTTCAAACTGCTAACGTGAATTGTCTATGCCATGCTACAATGTGGGATTCAGAAAAAGATGCTGAAATGTCTGAAAGGTCGGACACAGGCGAGAGCGTATCGGGAGACGGAGACCAACCAGACCTCCCTCATCCTGGGCCCTATCTCACAGGATTTAGAGAAATAGTCGAAAAATTGAGCTTTCAGTTCATATAGCGGCATCTGGCTGTTTCACTTTTACTTGAGTAAAGAGTTCAAGTTGAATCTTCAACTTTTACCAGAGTGTTTTTAAGCTGCTGTATCTGTACTTCTACTGAAGTGAACTTTTGACACTACTGCCTAAATTCAGTCTTTAAGTCAGAAGTTTATTGATAAAAAAAACAAAAACAGAAACACTAAAGCTTAATTGCACCTTATATATTAAAGCTCTGAACTTCCAGATCGATGCGTTTCTTTGCACCATCTTTTTCTCCCACACTGTTTATATTTGATCGCTGCTGCACTTTATGGAATGAAAATGTTAATTTAAAGTCTGAAAGCTGCACTAAACCCATAAAACTCCCGTTTCAGTGGCAGACTGACGTTTCTGGCTCCAGCATAGCTTCTATCAGAGACTCCTCCTCTTCTTTATTCCTTCCCAGTGCAGAACCAGTTCTTCCATTCCAGAGCTGCTGTTTTGGCAGCATGAAGGGACTAAAGAAGAACCGCTGGTCCCAGATCAGCTCTGGAAATGTTTCTATATTAAAGCAGTAAGGAGGCAGTAATAGTGACTCTGGTTGCATTTCCTAAATAGCAGCTGAAACATTCCTCAACGCATCTGATGCTATTTTTAATCTGCATCTTTTAGGTGTTAACTTGGTAAATGTTTCTCTGCCGGCCCTGACTGCCGTCCAAAGGGGGTATTATACAGTTTGGAATTAATAAAAAGCAGCTAATAAAACATTGAAGATAATTATTGATTCATATTTCAGCTTTAAACAGCTTCATCTCTGTTTTCTCTGCATTATTGTAATAAGCTTATGGGTCTAATTACCTCTGACCCTCACAGACGGAGGGCTGACTGTTTGCTGAGCCTCCAGCTCTCCGTCAGCGACTGACACCAGGAGAGGCGTGACTCAGCCTGAGAGTCACTCATTTAGGAGGAGAACCGTTCGGATCGGCCTGCTGCTGTTCTCACAGAATATCCACCTGTACGGTTCATCATCTTTCCCTGCCTCCTTTAAATAGATCCTCCAAATGAAAGGAGCCGTTCCAGCTGGCAGAGCGGGAAAACAGGCTCTGCTTTTCACGCTGAGCTAAAAATAGCTGCTGGATGTTGATCTGTAAACGGCAGAGAAGCTTTCCCTGCGCTGTGGTGGCGGCCATGTGTGCCTGCGTGTTCGTCGGTGTGTTTACATGGCATCATATCAGGCCTGCAAGCCGTTCTGCTGAGGCTTTGCTTTCCTCCTGACTTCTCTCCAAAACCTGATTTCCTACTAAAGGATGAGTTCTGTTTAAAGAGAACGAAGACAGCTGGCTTTGATCTAGAGGTTCCTGTTCCTGACTGACTCTTAGTTTTTGTAAATCTGCATTATTTGATGGAGGGAAAACAGACCTAATCTGTTCCTGTTTGGCTGTGACTCCATCCTGGAGAGAAATATCAGCTGTGCTGCTGCCATCAACACCTTTGTTTCTAGATGTTGGAGCTTGGCCTGTTTTTCAGTGTAGTCCTGTTTCTCTGACTGTGACTAACTGGATGTGCTCTCTTCATCCTCTGACATGGGAGCTGGCTCGGAGCTCGTCTGCCTGGCTGTGTGTTTCCTGGACGGGGCCGCCTTTTACAGCTGCTTTTTGTGTCTCTGCTTCCGTCTCCTTGAACCCCAGTGGGCCTCAGCAGATGGCCGCTCACACTGAGCCTGGTTCTGCTGGAGGTTTCTTCCTGTTCAAAGGGAGTTTTTCCTCTCCACTGTCGCTACAAGAATGCTTAGTGTGAGGGATTGCTGAAGAGTCAATGAGTCGATGCAATCAGCTGGTTTTCCTTAGATAGAAAACTTTGAATCAATCTGACTGGATGATCTGGTGAACTGGAAAGTGACCTGAGATGACATGATGTGAATTGGCACTATAGAAATAAAGTGAATTGAATTGATTGGATGAAAAGAAGCAGCACAGTCAGAGAAGCTGAACTTTAAACCCGATCATCTGCTCTGCTCCTTAAACAGTTCAAACTCTGCAGTTTGGATCATTTCAATCACTTCTGCAAACAGGAGTGAAAATAGGAGCCAGAAAAGTTTTCCAGTCTATTTTTAGTTCGGACACCAATTAAAGTGCTGCCAGGTCGAGATTATTAAGCCTGTTTTTGGATCAGGGCTGTGCTTCATTTTAGCAATGACATATAAGAAGGTATTACAATAAAAAATGTCCTTTTTACAGTTCGTTCAGACTGTCAGTGAAAGCAGTAGCTGTCATGGAGGCATGTTTGAAATGTTTTTGAACACTTAGATTTGAGGTAACCGTATAATTGTCATCAGATTGATTGTGAGACACCTATGACATCACGCTAACAGTTTCCTAAGCTAGTCATGCTAACTATGCTAGTAACTGATTTAAGATGGTCGATTAAAAAAGCAGAAACAAAAGCTCTATTATTCGTCAGTTTGTTTTTAAATCCCTTGACAAGCGTCTGCTTTCTCTCACACACTCATGGGAAGATGCGTGTTCTGCACACGGCAGGAACGCTAGACACAAACATTCTGAAGCTGCTGTTAAAGTTCATAAATCAGTCTAAATAACCAACATCTCTGTTCTTGTCTTCAGCGGTGAAATCCAGGCAGCTTTGAAACATAATTGTTGATGGACTTTAATGTTTAAGCACAGACAGCAAGCTGAATGTTCAGATGTCTGAGAAGATATTTTTGTTACAGAAAGCTCTCCAGTCGACCCTGCAGCTGTACTGTTAGCAGATGTACCGTTAGCAGTTAGCAGATATACTGTTAGCAGTTAGCAGATATACTGTTAGCAGATATACTGTTAGCGGTTAGCAGATATACTGTTAGCAGTTGGCAGGTATGCTATTAGTGCAAGTTGCAGATATACTGTTAGCAGTTAGCAGATATACTGTTAGCAGTTGGCAGGTATGCTATTAGTGCAAGTTGCAGATATACTGTTAGCAGTTAGCAGATATACTGTTAGCAGGTATACTGTTAGTGCAGTTAGCAGGTATACTGTTAGCAGTTAGTAGGTATACTGTTAGCAGGTATACTGTTAGTGCAGTTAGCAGGTATACTGTTAGCAGTTAGTAGGTATACTGTTAGCAGGTATACTGTTAGTGCAGTTAGCAGGTATACTGTTAGCAGTTAGTAGGTATACTGTTAGCAGGTATACTGTTAGTGCAGTTAGCAGGTATACTGTTAGCAGTTAGTAGGTATACTGTTAGCAATTAGCAGATGTACCGTTAGCAGATATACTGTTAGCAGCTAGCAGGTATACTGTTAGCAGTAGCAGGTATACTGTTAGCAGTTAGCAGGTATACTGTTAGCAGTAGCAGGTATACTGTTAGCAGTTAGCAGGTATACTGTTAGCAGTAGCATGTATACTGTTAGCAGTTAGCAGGTATACTGTTAGCAGTTGGCAGGTATGCTATTAGTGCAAGTTGCAGATATACTGTTAGCAGTTAGCAGATATACTGTTAGCAGGTATACTGTTAGTGCAGTTAGCAGGTATACTGTTAGCAGTTAGTAGGTAAACTGTTAGCAGGTATACTGTTAGTGCAGTTAGCAGGTATACTGTTAGCAGTTAGTAGGTATACTGTTAGCAGGTATACTGTTAGTGCAGTTAGCAGGTATACTGTTAGCAGGTATACTGTTAGCAGTTAGTAGGTATACTGTTAGCAGGTATACTGTTAGTGCAGTTAGCAGGTATACTGTTAGCAGTTAGTAGGTATACTGTTAGCAATTAGCAGATGTACCGTTAGCAGATATACTGTTAGCAGCTAGCAGGTATACTGTTAGCAGTAGCAGGTATACTGTTAGCAGTTAGCAGGTATACTGTTAGCAGTAGCAGGTATACTGTTAGCAGTTAGCAGGTATACTGTTAGCAGTAGCATGTATACTGTTAGCAGTTAGCAGGTATACTGTTAGCAGTAGCATGTATACTGTTAGCAGTTAGCAGGTATGCTGTTAGCAGTTAGCAGATATACTGTTAGCAGTTGGCAGGTATGCTATTAGTGCAGTTAACAGATATTCTGTTAGCAGTAAGCAGGTATACTGTTAGCAGTAGCAGGTATACTGTTAGCAGTAGCAGGTATGCTGTTAGCAGTTAGCAGGTATACTGTTAGCAGTTAGCAGGTATGCTGTCTGCAGTATTTTCACCTCTAGCTAAGGTCTATGGGAGGATAAAGGCTTTGAAACATATTCTAATGGATTCATTCTCTAAACTGTTTATCTGTCGCAGATCAGCTTTCAGTGAACTTTTTTTAACCGGCAGTGTCGTCTTGTTTCCTCCTCCATCTATTCTCACTCCAGTAGTTGTGGCAGATCGTTTTGTAGACAAGAGAATGTCAGAAATGCATAATTGAAATGCAGAGAAATGCTGCTTCCCCACCTGCTCCACCCACGCCACAGCTGCAGCCTGCAGGCAGCTTTTTCTTCTCACATCTCATTCTGTGCACAGAATGTTCTATCTTTTAAATATGCACATTGCATTTGGAAATATTCAAAGTATTATTTTTTTGTCTGTTTGAAGATATGTCTCCAGTTCCTTGATGGTGTTACTGTTGTCATGGTAACCTCACCTGGGAGGCCCAAGGTGAGCAGCAGTGCTGAGCTTTCAGACGGCCCCGGGCTCCGTCTCCTCTGTGTCATCTTACAGGGCGCTGCAGCCGATGCCAGCAGGCTGAGCCAGAGTGCTGAAGTGGGCAGCTGTGACAAGGACAAAGCCCCGTAACACGAGGCGCAGAGAAAATCGGCCAGTTTGGACCTTTTCTTCTCTTCCGGGATGCGTTATCATTTCTCCTTTGCTCTTCCTGAAGTGTCCTCATAACGGGCTGAGTTAGACTCCTGGCCTGTGGACACATTACTGACACGAACATTTCTTCATGTTCACTCTGTGACTCTCTGTGAAATTAGATGGAGTTTCTGGAGCCGATCAGAGGGGCCAGCGGCGGCCTGCTGGTCTGATCCTAAAAGACTTAGACAGATTTATTTGTCATTTTGTTTATTCAAGTGTAAAACAAAAAGAAATTTCGTTGAGAACAGCTCTCTGGAGAATTTCATTTCTTAAAAGTGCAGCCTTGAAAAATATATATATAAAAACAGTAATATAAACACATGACTGAAAATTTACAGTTCTAACATTTTCATGTTTTTTTTTATACAATAAAATAACCCATTCTACAAATCATTCATCAGTGTGATGGCGGTGGGGAAGAAGCTGCTGCAGAACCTGCTGGTCCTGCATTGAATGCTGTGAAGCCTCTTCCCAGAGGGCAGCAGGGAGAACAGTCCATGATGGGGGGGCGAGGGGTCATTGATGATGTCACGGGCTCGGGACACGCAGCGCTGGGATGAAATGTCTTTAATGGAGGGAAGAGGAGCCCCCATGATCCTCTCTGCTGTTCTCACCTTCTTCCAGTCTGAGGCGCTGCAGCCTCCACACCACACAGTGAGACAGCTGCTCAGAACGCTCTCTATGGTGCTTCTGGAGAAGGTGGGGAGGATGGGGGGGCAGGTGGGCTCTCCACATCCTCCGCAGGAAGTCCAAGCGCTTCTGGTCCCTTTGGACCAGTGAGGTGGTGTTTCCAGTCCAGGTGAGGGTGTCTGTGATGAATGTGGTGCTGCTGACCACCTCTACAGCTGAGCTGTTGATGAGCAGTGGAGCGTGGTTAGGCCGGTTCTTCCTGAAGTCCACCATGATCTCCTTGGTCTTCTCCACCTTCAGGATCAGGCTGTTATCTCTGCACCACCAGCTGCTCCACCTCCTCTCTGTAGTCCAGGTCGTTGTCGTCTCTGATGAGGCCCACCACCGTGGTGTCGTCTGCAGACTTCACCATGTGATCGGTGGTGAACCTGGGGACGCAGTCGTGCGTCATCAGGGTGAACGGCAGGGGGCTCAGGACGCAGCCCTGAGGGGAGGGGCTTAGACTGATGACATCAGAGGTCCGACCCGGACTGACTGAGGTCTGTTGGTGAGGAAGTCTAGCAGCCAATAGCAGAGGGGTGTATTGAAGCCCAGCTGTTCCAGTTTGCCCATCAGATTCTGTGGGATGATGGTGCTGAAAGCTGAACTGAAATCCAGGAACAGCATCCATCGTGGGTGTTCTTCTCCTCCAGGTGTGCCAGGCTCAGGTGCAGAGCAGCAGAGATGGCGTCCTCAGTGGAGCGGTTCCGTCGGTAGGCGAACTGGAACGGGTGGAATGTTGGCGGCAGACTGGAGACGATGTGTTCTTTAACCAGCCTTTGGAAGCACTTCATCATGATGGGAGTCAGAGCGACAGGCCGCTAATCATTGAGGGAGGCGACCTGAGGCTTCTGGAATAATGGAGGCAGACTGGAAGCATGCTGGCACTGTGGATTGGTCCAACCAGGTGTTAAAGATGTCTGTGAGGACACCAGCCACCTGATCTGACACTCCTTATACACCTGCCCAGGTGTGTTATCAGGCCCTGGGGCCTTCCTTGGATTGACTCTCCTCAGAGTTTTCCTCCCTTCAGCCACGTCCAGGTTTAGTGCCCCCCCCCCCCGGTGTGGAACAGCTTTCACTGCTGGAGGCTGTTTAGTTCCTCAAACCTTCCAAAGAAGTTGTTCGGTTCATTTAGGAAGTCAGAGTTTGCTGCATCTACCGGGGGGGGGGGGGGGACGTTGTTGTAGTCTGTGATCATCTGAATACCTTTCCACATCCTCCTGGTGTTGCTGTCGTTGTGGAAAAGATCCTGGATCTTCTGGCTGTGGTTCTGCTTCGCTGAGTCCGGTGCTTTTAGCGATTTCTGAACCTCTCCATTTATCCAGGGGGGTTGGTTGGCCCGGGCGGTGATGTTCTTTTTGATGCTGACGTCCTCAATGCATTTGTTGATGTAGGCTGACACAGTCATGGCATACTCATCAATATTTAATAAGTTGTCATATGTTCCTGCAGCTTTGAAGATGTTCCAGTCAGAGCATTCAAACAGTCTTGGAGTGTCTCCATGGCCCCCTCAGACCACACTCTGACCTCTTTAACTGTTGGTTTAGCCCTGATCAGCTGGGTCTTATATGCAGGGATAAGCATGACAGATACGTCATCTGATGAACCGAGGTGGGGGCGGGGGGGGCTGCTCTGAATGCATCTTTGATGTTAGAGTAAAGCAGGTCTAAAGTGTTTTCACCCCGAGTTGCAAAGTCCACATGTTGGTAGAAATGAGGGAGAACAGTCTTCCAGTTAGCCTGGTTAAAATCCCCAGCGATGATGAAAACCACACTGAACTCTCTGGGCAGATAGAACGGCCTGCAGTTAACACTTAGATACTCAATGTCTGGAGAGCAGAAGCTGAAGACTGATCTAGCATTTTAACACCAGCTGTTGTTGATGTAAACACTGAGCATGCCCCCCCAGAGTTTTACTGCTTAGTTCTTAGTTCCTATCAGCGCAGTATAGCGTTAGCCCCTCCAGGCTAATAGCTTGTCTGGTATTGCTGGATGCAGCCATGACTCCAATGATGGTGCAGCAGTTACTAATCTCCTTCTTTGATGGCAGTTCCAATGTTTTCCAATGAACGGATGTTAGAGAGCAGGATTGATGGAAGCGGAGGTCTGTGAGGATTTCTCTTTAGCTCTGCAGCTAGCCCCCCCTCTGCAGCCTCGCTTTCTCCGCCTCGCGCATCTGTTCCTCCTATCGTTACGTTCCGCCGTTGCTTTGTTTACATCCATCCGTAGCACTCCGCTGCTTTTTAAACTGTCAGAAATGTCTGGATTTAAAACATTTCGTAGCTCCAGCAGGCGTTGGCGATCATAGATGCGGGTTTGATGTCTAGTCTGTATCGTATTAAGCGGCATATTTTATGAAATTATCGAAATTGTCGAACGGAGCCTTCCTGGTTGCTGCTTTGGAGCGCCGCCATGGCAAAGCTGATCAGACCAAAAGATTTAAAGGACTATGATTAACAGCGGAGTGATTTTTAGAGCCTTTTCTCTGCGGTTCCACAGAACCTTTCAGAGACTCTTTAGGAGAAAATACTGAAAACTGTTTGCAGCTTTTAATCCTCGTTTGTTCAGCCTGGAGGCTCCAGATCTCTGAGCCCAGATGGAAATCATTCAATAGATATTACAACTACTCCAGTTCTCTATAATAATGGAAACTTTTAACCATAAAAATATTTGAATGAGTTTTTATTTAGTAATCATGATAACTTTACATCTTGTTAAATGTTTTTCCATGAATGAAACCATCATCCCACAGACCCGCCTGTGGGATGATCTCAGCTTTATGTTTGCTTTCATGACAATTTAAAGTGTTTCTCACATGTTCATTTAATCAGGACTTGATTGCATAGAAACGCTGTTTCTATTTTTTTATTCTAGGTGGCAGCATAGTTTCCAAAGCAGCGAAGTTCTGTTTAGAAGCAGCAATGAAAAAGCTGCTGCTGCCATTGCTGCTCTTTTCTCTACTTTTATGGCTTTTCTTTCTATTCGGTTTCACTTCTATTTAGTGTATTTCTATAGCTCCAATTCACATCATGTCATCTCAGGTCACTTTCCAGATCAACCAGATCATCCAGTCAGATTGATTCAAAGTTTTCTATCTAAGGAAAACCAGCTGATTGCATCGACTCATTGACTCTTCAGCAATCCCTCACACTAAGCATGCTTGTAGCGACAGTGGAGAGGAAAAACTCCCTTTGAACAGGAAGAAACCTCCGGCAGAACCAGGATAGAAGCAGACATAGAAAAAGAAGCATAGATACAAAAGGCAACTGTCAACCAGCTCCACAGGCGGCCCCGTCCAGGAAACACACATCCAGGCAGACGAGCTCCGAGCCAGCTCCCATGTCAGAGGATGAAGAGAGCACATCCAGTTAGTCACAGTCAGAGAAACAGGACTACACTGGAAAACAGGCCAAGCTCCAACATCTAGAAACAAAGGTGTTGATGGCAGCAGCACAGCTGATGTTTCTCTCCAGGATGGAGTCACAGCCAAACAGGAACAGACCAGATGAAGCTACTATGAGAAAAAGCAGAGAGAGCAGAACGTTAGAGATTGAACTAACAGATTCTGCAGAGTGGGAGAATAGAGATAGAATGAATCAGAATGATGAAAAAGGGGTCCCTATGTCCTCCAGCAGTCTAAGCCTATAGCAGCAGAACTATAGAGATAGATCAGGATAACCTGAGCCACTCTAACTAGAAGCTTTATCAAAAAGGAAAGTTTTAAGCCTAGCCTTAAAAGTAGACAGGGTGTCTGCCTCACGGACTAAAACTGGTAGTTGGTTCCACAGGAGAGGAGCCTGATAACTAAAAGATCTGCCTCCCATTCTACTTTTAGAAATTCTAGGAACCACTAGTAAACCTGCAGATTGAGAGCGAAGTGCTCTGTTAGGCAAGGCAAGGCAAGGCAAATTTATTTGTATAGCACAATTCAGTACAAAGACAATGCAAAGTGCTTTACATGATTAAAATACAGGAAGATAAAAGAGAATCAAAGCAAGTAGGAAAAAATAAAAAACTAATAAAATGAAATAAAAAATGCAGAAACATAAAAGAATATTAAAAACATTTGGATTAAAGAAAATATGTTTTTGTTGAACTGTTTAACTAGAACAGTGGAAGGCAGTCCTAAACAAATGTGTTTTTAGTCTTGATTTAAAGGAACTCAGGCTTTCCGCACTTTTACAGTTTTCTGGAAGTTTGTTCCAGATAAGTGGAGCATAGAACTAAATGCTGCTTCTCCATGTTTAGTTCTGGTTCTAGGTCTGCAGAGCAGGCTGGAGCCAGAAGACCTGAGTGGTCTGGAGGGTTGATCCAGTGATAGCAAGTCTGTGATGTATTTAGGTGCTAAGCCATTCAGAGATTTATAGACTAACAGAATTATTTTAAAGTCTATTCTCTGAGATACAGGAAGCCAGTGGAAGGACTTTAGAACTGGGGTGATGTGCTCTACTTTCTTAGTCTTAGTGAGGACACGGGCAGCAGTGTTCTGGATCAGCTGCAGCTGTCTGATCCACTTTTTAGGCAGACCTGTGAAAACACCGTTGCAGTAATCAATTCGACTAAAAATAAACGCATGGATTAGTTTTTCCAGATCATGCTGAGACATTAGTCCTTTAATCCTGGAAATGTTCTTCAGGTGATAGAAAGACCGACCTTGTAATTGTCTTTAAATGCTTTTGGAGGTTCAAGTCTGAATCCAGCACTACACCTAGACTTCGGGCCTGATCAGTGGTTACTAGCTGAAGGAACATCAGGAACAATCAGATCTCTGATATCAGATGGAGCTTGGCCATTTAAGGCTTTATATGTGAGAAGGAGGATTTTAAATTCTATTCTGGATTTAACAGGAAGCCGATGAAGAGAAGCCAGGATAGGAGAGATATGATCTCTCTTTTTCATTTTCATCAGAACTCTGGCTGCAGCATTTTGGATCAGCTGAAGGCTTTTAACTACAGTTTGTGGACTTCCTGATAGTAAAGAATTACAATAGTCCAGCCTTGAAGTAACAAATGCATGGACTAGTTTCTCAGCATCACCCCTGGACAGGAGATTTCTCATTTTTGCAATGTTCCTCAGATGAAAGAAGGAAATTCTAGAAACCTCTTTGATCTGGGATTTAAATGACAGGTCCTGATCAAAAATAACACCAAGATTTTTTACTTTAACAAACTGAAGATCCAAAGTATGAAGATGAGAATGTGTGGGACTATTCACATTTTGAACAAAGCCAATAGTGTCTAAGATAGCATTAAAGGCTGCTCTTAAGCTATCGCCTTCAATGTCAGCATGGATGTTAAAATCTCCCGCTATGATGACCCTGTCAGTATTTAATACCAAATCAGAAAGGAACTCTGAAAACTCATCTAAACATTCAGAGTAAGGACCTGGCGGACGATACAAAGTTACAAAAAGAAGAGGTTTCCTGGCTTTGAAATTTGGATCAGGGAAATTTAGGGTTGATGTATATATTATGATATAAACATCAACCCTTGATGTATATATTGATGTAACTCAGTGCTGCATGGAGTGGAATGATCTGATGAAAAGATGGATTAGATAGATAAAACATATTAGTATTTGGGTTTTATGCTGATCTTATTGTGTTTCTAGTTTCTCTGCTCAGTTTCACTCAACGAACCGTTTCTGCATGAAAACAGTTGAAAAGGAAAAATAAGATTCAGGCCAGAAATCCTGATTGAACAGATTTGGATTTAAAAGGAAGCAGTTTTACTGATATGAACATAAAAACAGCTGCGATGTGGAACGGCGTATTTCTGCTTTAACACAGATCAGATTTAAACTCACCTGTTTGAGCTTCTTTTGCAGAATGAAGCAATTCCACCTGTTAACCCTTCCCACCCCTGGTTGGTCTCTCTGTCAGGGCCGGTGCTTCAGACTTTCAGCCTTTCTTCTTCTGCTGATCAAACCAGTTCGTCGTGTTTTCAACAACAAGCAAAGCATCTCTGAGCAAACTTTGCGATTTACGTTTGTTTGCTCCAAAGCCAAACCTCTTCCATATAAAAGTTTTTTGTGTGTGTGTGTGTGTGGGGGGGGGGGGGGGGGGACTCCTCTGTTTGATTTTCTGGCTTTCAAACTGACAAAAATGTTAAGTTGGAAATCTTTGATTACTTTTTTGCTTTATTTAAAAAATTTATTGGTTTAATGTCGCCATGCAGATGTTTTTTTATTTCTGAACATCTTGTTAAAGCTCAACCTTTAAAAAATGAGATCTTGCTTTTATGGATTATTTCTTTACCTGGATATAAAAATGAAATAAGCATATTTCAATGTTTATACCTTCATAGTGCTTTAAAGGCGACCTTTGACCTGTGTTCTCTTCATAGTAAATCAATCACCTTTAACTCGATCGTTTTACCGTCGATCAGAGAATAAAGGTAGAAAAGTTTAGTCTTTTACAGGTGCTGGTCATAAAATTAGAATATCATGAAAAAGTAGATTGATTTCAGTAATTCCATTTAAAAAGTGAAACTTGTATATTATATTCATACATTACATACAAACTCATATATTTCAGATGTTTATTTTGTTTAATTTTGATGATTACAAATGACAACAAATGAAAATCTCAAATTCATCATATCAGAAAATTAGAATATTGTGAAAAGGTTCAAAATTGATGGCCCCTGGTGCCACACTCTAATCAGCTAATTAACTCAAACCACCTGCAAAAGCCTTTAAATGGTCTTTCAGTCTAGTTCTATAGGCTACACAATCATGGGGAAGACTGCTGACTTGACAGTTGTCCAAAAGACGACCATCGACACCTTGCACAAGGAGGGCAAGACACAAAAGGTCATCGCTAAAGAGGCTGGCTGTTCACAGAGCTCAGTGTCCAAGCACATTAATAGAGAGGCGAAGGGAAGGAAAAGATGTGGTCGAAAAAAGTGTACAAGCAAGAGAGATAACCGCACCCTGGAGAGGATTGTGAAACAAAACCCATTCAAAAATGTGGGGGAGATTCACAAAGAGTGGACTGCAGCTGGAGTGAGTGCTTCAAGAACCACCACACACAGACGTATGAAAGACATGGGTTTCTGCTGTCGCATTCCTTGTGTCAAGCCACTCTTGAACCACAGACAGCGTCAGAAGCGTCTTGCCTGGGCTAAAGAGAAACAGGACTGGACTGCTGGTGAGTGGTCCAAAGTCATGTTCTCTGCTGAAAGTAAATTTTGCATTTCCTTTGGAAATCAAGGTCCCAGAGTCTGGAGGAAAAGAAGAGAGGCACTTCATCCACGTTGCTTGAAGTCCAGTGTAAAGTTTCCACAGTCAGTGATGGTTTGGGGTGCCATGTCATCTGCTGGTGTTGGTCCATTGTGTTTTCTGAGGTCCAGGGTCAACGCAGCCACATACCAGGAAGTTTTAGAGCACTTCATGCTTCCTGCAGCTGACCAACTTTTTGGAGATGCAGATTTCATTTTCCAACAGGACTTGGCACCTGCACACAGTGCCAAAGCTACCAGTACCTGGTTGAAGGACCATGGTATCCCTGTTCTTAATTGGCCAGCAAACTCTCCTGACCTTAACCCCATAGAAAATCTATGGGGTATTGTGAAGAAGAAGATGCAATACACCAGACCCAACAATTCAGAAGAGCTAAAAGCCACTATTAGAGCAACCTGGGCTATCATAACACCTGAGCAGTGCCACAGACTGATCGACTCCATGCCACGCCGCATTGCTGCAGTAATACAGGCCAAAGGAGGCCCAACTAAATACTGAGTGCTGTACATGCTCATACTTTTCATGTTCATACTTTTCAGTTGGCCAACATTTCTATAAATCCTTTGTTTTTATTGGTCTTCAGTAATATTCTAATTTTCTGATATGATGAATTTGAGATTTTCATTTGTTGTCATTTGTAATCATCAAAATTAAACAAAATAAACATCTGAAATATATGAGTTTGTATGTAATGTATGAATGTAATATACAAGTTTCACTTTTTAAATGGAATTACTGAAATCAATCTACTTTTTCATGATATTCTAATTTTATGACCAGCACCTGTAGATTTTTTCCTCCATGCATTTTGGAAGTGAGTCGTTGTTGCAGCCTGTTTGTCTGATTGTGTTTCTATGCTTTTTTTCTTCCATGAGAGCTTTTATTGGCAGCGAGGGGGGGTAAAGTGTTTGAACACATGGTAGGGATCCTGCTGAGGGACATTCAGCTGTCTGCAGCTGTCCTTATTACTCATCAGCCACATTTCTCTCTGTTAGAAACACTTAGTTTATGAAAACCTTCAATCCTTCAATGTCTAATTTAAAAAACAAAAAAATACAAAATGTTTAGAAATGGGTTTGAAACCAAAAGATGATGAATGAGAAGCAGAGAAATGAGAGCCTGAGTATTTCATGTCAAACTGAAATGTTAGGAACGCTATTTGCTGCGTTTTCGCCTCTTCTTTGCATCATGCAGGCCAATAAAACAGCAGCCATGTTTGAGACGTCTTCTGGTGTCTTCATGGACGGAGGTGTTGGACCGCTCTGCTGTGGTGTTGCTCACAACTAATAGATGAACTCATAACCGAAGGCAAACAGACACAACCATTACCTGACCAGCAAACAGTGCTGTTTCTGGCGGCCATCTTAGATTATAGTATAGTATAGTATTTACGACCAAAACTAGTTTTAGTCCTATTTTAGTCATTACTATGTGGGATAGCTTTAGTCGGTTTTAGTCAGTTTTATGCTACACTTAAAAAAAAAGAACTTTTATAATTTGGAATAACAACCAGATTCTATCCTAGATGCTACGATAGCTGGGTATAGAATTCTGCTGTGCAGATCATCATTACTGTTGGGCAGAATATTTAATTTATAGAATTCAAATTAACTTTTTGATGAATTAATGCTTTACTTAATAAAAAAGCTGTGAAATAGCAGATCTAGTTCAACACATCCTATTGGTTTATATAGCAGACAGACAAGCTAACAAACGTCCAATAAAGGAATGATTTTACACATCCAATGTTTCCATCCCAAAGCAAACACTTCCTGATCTATAGATCAGGAAGTGTTTGCTTTGGGATGAATGTGGGCTTTCTGTATGAAAGTAAATCTCTAAGTACCTGGAACCAAGCATCTGTAGTTGTTTGTCAGAGTGCACTGGTGCATGTAAAGTTTATCCTAAGGAAAAATGCTCAATAGTGGTTGTGAGGAGCCGAAGAGGCGCCCCCCCAGAGCACTGAGTCCAGCGCCAGGAGACCCAAAGATAAATAAGAATAAAAAAACACAGTCTCAACCACACCTTCCCCCCCTGGTGCCTGCACTCTCAACACACAGACTTTGTTAAGAAGAAAAAGAAAAAAAAACGTGGACGCACATTCACTCATAACGCTCACATCCAATAATCCCAGGACGAGGACCTGGCGGCGCCGGTGGCTGGTCCCGGGATTATTGGATGACCCAATAAGTGAACCTAAAATCCGGATGGGAGGGAGGGAGGGGTCAGGGTGTCACTGCCACACTAACCCTTCTAGTTCCTGCTTCGGGCCCGGCCCCCCACCCCGCTCACGGAGTGGCTCCCCCAGGACCAGGCGGCTCTTCCTCCAGGCCCCAGGGGTGTGAGAAAGACCCCCATCCTCCCGGCGCCCGCTCACATGTGGTGTTGTTGCGTGTTGCTCTCAGGTGTCATTAAAACTGAGAGTACCAAAGGGGGTGTCCAGCACAGCCCCCCCCCCCCCCCCCGACAACAAAGAACCCTCAACGTTTAAATATGAGGTGAGGCCCACGTAATAGGGCCCCCCCCCCCACCCGGTGTCCTTACCCCCCACCCCCCAGACAATGCCCTACATATATGTGTGTTATGAACATGTTGTTGATGAAAGTGTCTAAAATGCAGAATAAAACTGGGGTGGGGGGCGTCATCAGAAGGTGGGGGCCTCCAGTAACGACCTGTAAAAAGTCAATTAACACATTTAGTGTTGATCTTTCCTGCAAATTACCTCCATACTGGTTTATAAACCAAACACACAGATTTAGGAATCATAAGCTGCCTTTTCCAGGGATCAGCTGGATGCGGACCGTGCTCCAATATTCCCGTCTGTTGTAGTGAAAACATGTTCACACTGACCAGTGTTGCTTGGTTACCGGCCAGCTGGGAACCATGACTACCCCCGTTAACTGGCCTGGCCTCAGACATCTGTGGGGGGGGGTCGAGTGTTTCTGTGTCTGTTTGAGACCAACAGGAGCTTCTAATCATCTAAAGGATAATGTGACTCTGAGCTACATGAACAAACCGATAGAGAATTTAACAAGGAATCATTCATCTCTGCGGTTAAAATGTTTAAACTGGGACAAAGTCACTGGGAGCGGCTGGAATGTTCTACAATCAAATTAATTATTTCCAAGTTGAGTCGGGAAAAGTTTTTACTAAAACCAAAACATCCACCCAGACATTTGTAGATCCTTTTTAGTCCTTTTTTTTCAGCCTTAAAACTGAAATAGAAAACTTAACCCTAATAACACAGAAACACTTTTGTTTTCCAGCATTAGTTTTAAAAACTTCATATTTGTCAAAATCCTGAATTTCTAAAGATGAATATATAGCTGCTAAATGCAGATTGTCATTGCAATGATCTTTTATAGGTCATGACCTCTGCTCCAAAATAAGGGTGGATTTCTGATTGATTGATTAGTTGATTGATTGATCTCACAGTGGAGAAATTTACTCGTTACATCGTTACGTGATACGACGAAGAAAGAAAATAAAACATTAGAGTGGAGGCGCTCTAACGGTGGAGGTGCTCTAAGGGTGGAGGTGCTCTAAAAGTGGGGGCACTCTAAGGGTGGAGGCGCTCTAAAAGTGGGGGCGCTCTAAGGGTGGGGACGCTCTAAGGCGGGGGGCACTCTAAGGGCGGAGGCGCTCTAAGGCGGGGGGCACTCTAAGGGTGGATGCACTCTAAAAGTGGGGCGCTCTAAGGGTGGAGGTGCTCTAAGGCGGGGGGCACTCTAAGGGTGGATGCACTCTAAAAGTGGGGCGCTCTAAGGGTGGGGACGCTCTAAGGCACTCTAAGGGTGGAGGTGCTCTAAGGCTGGGGGCGCTCTAAGGGTGGGGGCGCTCTAAGGGTGGGGGCACTCTAAGGGTGGAGGCGCTCTAAAGGTGGAGGCGCTCTAAGGGTGGGGGCGCTCTAAAGGTGGAGGCGCTCTAAAGGTGGAGGTGTTGTAAGGGTGGAGGCACTCTAGAAGTGGAGGCGCTCTAAGGGTGGGGGCGCTCTAAGGGTGGGGGCGCTCTAAGGGTGGAGGCGCTCTAAAGGTGGAGGCGCTCTAAGGGTGGGGGCGCTCTAAGGGTCGGGGTGCTCTAAGGGTGGAGGCGCTCTAAGGGTGGGGGCGCTCTAAAGGTGGAGGCGCTCTAAGGGTGGAGGCGCTCTAAAGGTGGAGGCGCTCTAAGGGTGGGGGCGCTCTAAAGGTGGAGGCGCTCTAAAGGTGGAGGTGTTGTAAGGGTGGAGGCACTCTAAAAGTGGAGGCGCTCTAAGGGTGGGGGCGCTCTAAGGGTGGGGGCACTCTAAGGGTGGAGGCGCTCTAAGGGTGGAGGCGCTCTAAAGGTGGAGGCGCTCTAAGGGTGGGGGCGCTCTATAGGTGGAGGCGCTCTAAGGGTGGAGGCGCTCTAAAGGTGGAGGCGCTCTAAAGGTGGAGGTGTTGTAAGGGTGGAGGCACTCTAAGGGTGGGGGCACTCTAAGGGTGGAGGCGCTCTAAGGGTGGAGGCGCTCTAAAGGTGGAGGCGCTCTAAGGGTGGAGGCGCTCTAAAGGTGGAGGCGCTCTAAGGGTGGAGGCGCTCTAAGGGTGGGGGCGCTCTAAAGGTGGAGGCGCTCTAAAGGTGGAGGTGTTGTAAGGGTGGAGGCGCTCTAAGGGTGGAGGCGCTCTAAGGGTGGAGGCGCTCTAAAGGTGGAGGCGCTCTAAAGGTGGAGGTGTTGTAAGGGTGGAGGCACTCTAAGGGTGGAGGCGCTCTTAGGGTGGGGGCACTCTAAGGGTGGAGGCGCTCTAAGGGTGGAGGCGCTCTAAAGGTGGAGGCGCTCTAAGGGTGGAGGCGCTCTAAGGGTGGAGGCGCTCTAAAGGTGGAGGCGCTCTAAAGGTGGAGGTGTTGTAAGGGTGGAGGCACTCTAAGGGTGGAGGCGCTCTTAGGGTGGGGGCGCTCTAAGGGTGGAGGCGCTCTAAGGGTGGGGGCGCTCTAAGGGTGGGGGCGCTCTAAGGGTGGGGGCGCTCTAAAGGTGGAGGTGTTGTAAGGGTGGAGGCACTCTAAGGGTGGAGGCGCTCTTAGGGTGGGGGCGCTCTAAGGGTGGAGGCGCTCTAAGGGTGGGGGCGCTCTAAGGGTGGGGGCGCTCTAAAGGTGGAGGTGTTGTAAGGGGGGAGGCACTCTAAGGGTGGAGGCGCTCTTAGGGTGGGGGCGCTCTAAGGGTGGGGGCGCTCCAAAGAAGTCCTAAGAAGGTTCAGGCGAACAGATCAGACGGGGACAGACTGGCTCAGTGGTTGAGAGGGAATAGAATCACATTAACAGACATTTCTGTGGCTTTACTGGATGTTAGCGTCCTGCTGGGAACATTCGTCATGTCTCTGAAGTGTGACGATGTAGACGGAGCCCTGGCTGAGCCGGCGGAGGCCGTGACACGCATGGCCAGCTGCTTTCAGGTGAGCCAGACGGTGACCTTTTCCTGCAGAAGGCTCGGTGGCAGCAGAGGTGATGATTGACTCATCCTCCCCTCTGCTGTCGCTCTGCTGTCAGGAGATTGCTGAACAGCAGCAGGAATTTCTTATTGCTCCATTTGGGATGAAGGTTCCAGACAACTTTTCAAAGCCGGGATCTTTTTTCTGTTTTTTTGTTTTGACTGAAAGAAATATGGGCTGCTCAGTGGAGCAGTGGGTAGCACTGCTGCCTTGCAGCAAGAAGGTTCTGGGTTTGATTCCCAGCGCGTGGTCTTTCTCCATGCAGTTAGCATACTCCGGGTTCCTCCCACAGTCCAACAACATGACTGTTAGGTTCATTGGCTTCTCATTTATTAACGGGTCAAATTCTAAAAGCGGTCTAAATGACTTCCTAAATCCAGTGCTACATCATCATCATCATCACAAGCATCTCAGCTTTTCCCCTCTGCCCATTTTAAGCTGCCTTTATTCTCTCTTTATCGCACTAGATGCACGGTGCCCGACCGGATGTTCTGTCGAAATGCGGCTAGCCAAGGCCAGAGTAAGCTGGAAAAAAATGTTTTCTGTTTTTTCCATTATCTCTTGGCTTATAACCTGCTTACAAATCAGTAATTATGTATCTTTGCCTAGATTGGTACGTGGCCTCCAGCATGTATTACTAATTATGGAAACAAAAGAGATCTTCTTACTAAGGCCCAACAAGGCTATAACCGTACAATTGCTTCTGCACTCCATTGTTCACAGCAGTGATAGTCTTCTTTTCTTGGTCTGCTTCATGTTTCCATCTCTGAGCATAGAGCTGATCCTCCTTTGCACAAACGTCCATGTTTGTCTCCTCTGTCCATCAGACGTTCTGCCAGAAGCTTTGTTTTCAGTCCACATCAAGTTTGGTGAATTCCAGTCTGGTCTTTTTAATGGTTTGTTTCCGTTAATGGTTCCTCCTGAAGCTCAAACAGTGATGGATGCTGGGATCTGACTCTGATGTTCCTCCAGCTTGAAGTTCACCTTTAATCTCTAGAACTTTTTTTGGGCTCTTCTGTTCCCATTCCTATTATCCGTTTCATCCCATTTGTCATCATGGCGTCAGGGAAGGGTGGCTACAGCCCATGGTCTTAAATTTCTGAATAATAAAATGTGAAACTAGAGGTAGTCCTATAGCCTTTATCTTTGGCAGACTCGTCTGTATTTTTCTTCCTTCTCTTCCTCTGCTCCATGTTGAGTGTGGTACACACCATGTGACCAAACAGCACAGTGAATAACTCTAGCCCTATATTTAGACCCTCTCACTGATTTCCAGATTATAGACATCTGTGATGCTAATTATCCAAGTTCCTCTGGTCACATTATTTTAAATATTTTTAGGGGAATAATGTTTGTTCAGGCCTGTTAGGTTTTTCTTAAAGCTATCTATTGAAGCATAGTTGCAAAGCAATATCTGACTTTCATTTGTTGGATGGAGGATGGATGGATGGATGGATGGATGGATGGATGGATGGATGGATGGATGATGGATGGATGGAGGATGGATGGATGGATGGATGGATTGATGATGGATGGATGGATGGAGGATGGATGGATGGATGATGGATGGATGGATGGATGATGGATTGATGGAGGATGGATGGATGGAGGATGGATGGATGGATGGATGGATGGAGGGATAGATGGATGGAGGATGGATGGATGGATGGATGGATGGAGGGATAGATGGATGGATGATGGATGGATGGATGATGGATGGATGGAGGATGGATGGATGGATGGATGGATGGAGGGATAGATGGATGGAGGATGGATGGATGGATGGATGGATGGATGGATGGATGATGGATGGATGGATGGATGGATGGATGGATGATGGATGGATGGATGGAGGATGGATGGATGGATGATGGATGGATGGATGGATGGATGGATGGATGGATGATGGATGGATGGATGGATGGATGGATGGATGATGGATGGACGATGGATGGATGGATGGATGATGGATGGATGGATGGAGGATGGATGGATGGATGGATGATGGATGGATGATGGATGGATGGATGGATGGATGGGTGGATGGATGGAGGGTGGATGATGGATGGATGGATGATGGATGGATGGATGGAGGATGGATGGATGGAGGATGGATGATGGATGGATGGATGATGGGTGGATGGATGGATGGATGGATGGATGGGTGGATGGATGGAGGATGGATGATGGATGGATGGAGGATGGATGATGGATGGATGGATGGATGGATGGAGGATGGATGGATGGATGGATGGATGATGGGTGGATGGATGATGGATGGATGGATGGATGATGGGTGGATGGATGGATTATGGATGGATGGATGGATGATGGATGGATGGATGGATGGATGGATGATGGGTGGATGGATGGATGGATGGATGGATGATGGGTGGATGGATGGATTATGGATGGATGGATGGATGGATGGATGATGGATGGATGGATGGATGGATGATGGGTGGATGGATGATGGATGGATGGATGGATGGATGGATGGATGGATGATGGATGGATGATGGGTGGATGGATGGATGATGGATGGATGGATGATGGATGGATGGATGGATGGATGGATGGATGATGGGTGGATGGATGGATGATGGATGGATGGAGGATGGATGATGGATGGATGGATGGATGGATGGAGGATGGATGGATGATGGGTGGATGGATGATGGATGGATGGATGGATGATGGATGGAGGATGGATGATGGATGGATGGATGGATGGATGGATGGATGGATGGATGGAGGATGGATGGATGGATGATGGGTGGATGGATGATGGATGGATGGATGGATGATGGGTGGATGGATGGATTATGGATGGATGGATGATGGATGGATGGGTGGATGGATGATGGATGGATGGATGGATGATGGGTGGATGGATGGATGATGATCAAACAGGCAATGATCTGGCCCTGATAGCTGGAACTGAGCCCAGTAGAGAGGAGCAGACACAGGTGGATGAGATAAGTGATAATTAGAGACCAGGCAGAGTTAGGCAGGTGAATGAAATGAACCATTAAGGTCAGCTATGAGGGCAGATCATGACAAATAAAAGCAGTTTCTGATTTCTGATCATTTAAAGCTCTAATTTCTCTCCTTTAGAAAGAATGTTTTCAGTCTCATGTAGATTTCAGGATCACCATTTAACCCTGAGGTCCAGATCTGCTTCCCTGACAGTGACTCTGCATCCAGACTTTGATCTGTGGCTGCTTTGCTGCTGTTTCACTCCCCATCTCTGGCTCCACCGCCTGCTGACAGGCTGCCAGCTCCACTCCACCTGAACCCGTCCCATGACTGAAGCCAAGTCTGGGTTCTAGAGGAGGAGAAATGTCTTCGCCACAGCTTACAGAGGCTCCCATAATGCACTCCTTCAGCGGGGTCAGACGTCGGGACAAAAGCATGTGTATGTGTGTGAGGAAGAATAAAGCAGCCCAAATGCACACTGGGAAATATGCAGGTAAACACCTGGAAGGAAAAGGAAGTCATGTGGAGTGTCTGACTGGGCGCCAACAGGGATATACCAACAGTAAGATTTAGAAAATTACTTAAATTATAAAAGTAAAAGTAATGCAGGAAAAGCTGTTAATGCCAGAAGCTTTTCTGCTCTCCCCTATTAAAGGAACATTTTTCTACAATTCTGGATGATAACTTCCTTAGACTTCATTGTCTTAGTTTTATAACTGAAGGTAACAGAGTCACATTTAACTTTGCATCATCTGGATAAACTATTTATTTTGGTGTGTGGTGAGAAACAAGTTGGGGCAGCACCGAGTCCAACCACAAAGAAATTGTTTGGATGAAACTAATTATTTTGATGGTTTTTATTTATCCTTTTAAAAGAAAGATAAAAGAAAAAAAGAAAGAAAACGTAGCTGAAGACAGAAAGCATTGCATTGTGTCCATTCAGCTGTCACTGGGAATCCCCAGCAGCAGCTGCCTCAGGCCCGCTCGCCTCTTGGGGGTTTTCCCCTCCTGTTGGTGGCGGCTGGAAGTAGATGTTAGCGTTTTTCAGGTCTGTGCTACAAACTGCAGGCAGCAGGATAATAAAAGCCAACATATTCTGCCGGCAGGTTTCTACATTTGAAGTTAATTTAGGCGTTAATAAACTGTTTCAGAGGAGTGATCATAGCGCTCTGCATCAGCAGTGCTGATGCAGAGCGCTATGATCATCAATCGGTTCTAGAAGCATCTGGTGACCTTTAGTTTATATCTGCAGATAGTTCGTTATTGGCAGTAGAGTTTTAGTTTGTTTGGCTGTTTTGTTTTTTTACACTTGATTTTTGTTGTTTAAATATTAATAAACATATAAAAATGGATGAAAGCATCACTGTTCCTGTTTCCTATTTTAATTTTCATGATAGGAATTTATTTTAATCTACGAGTTAGAAATGTCCCCAGATTAGATTTTATAAATCTGGTCAACTTAATCTACTATAGACACAGTAGGCTGTGCGTTAATCCAGCAGGTCTGGAGATGCTACGTTGGTTTAGCTTGTAGGTCCTGAATGGGGGGGAGGAACCCCTCCTCCACTGACAATAGTTGTCCAAATAGAGGTACAACATGTAAGGCTAATAGGTTTGTCCCCTTTAGATTGCCGTAAACAAAGTTGGCGACGCAACATGTGGTTTTCATTTGTGGCACCGTTTTTTACACCCCAATCTGCGATCTGTCTCGCGCAGCGCAAACCGAACCATAAGATCCGGATTGAACAAAAACTATGTAATAACGTCACTGAAAATACTTATTTATATACTTAAAACATTAAAGAATGCTAAACTACATTGTATAGAAAATATTGAAGACTTTTCGGGAAGAAATGGAAACGTTTTCCATTCTCTCGATCGTATTAGGAGAAGTCGTCGTCAGACATGTTCAGAGCAGGAACGTTCCAAACGCTGTTTAAGTGCTTTGCTTTGCTTTTAGAAAATGAAATATTTACGCAAATACTAAATTACTGAAAAGGAATTTCCTGCCAGAAAAAGACCAATGAATTAAAAAGTAAGAAATTGCCACCCGGAAGTTATGAAGTTATTCTTTTCTGGCTGCTCAAGACGGATGGTTCTTCCGGGACGGATCAGGTAGCCAGAGTCGCCACCTATGAACATAAACACCTTCTAAGCCGTGGCGATCCGTTCTGTCTTAATGGGATTGCTGTTAAACGTTTAAAGAAGAAAGACTTCAGATAATTTCCTCAGAGATGGTGTAGGAGCCATTTGTCCTTTCCTGTGTTTATCGCCACCAGGGGGCGTATTTCATTTTGAGTTCTGATTGTTTGATGGGGGTTATTGTTATTAATCAGAGGAGGCAACAGTTTTCCACTGTGTTTGATTTAAATTATGTCACATTTATGTTTTTTATGTAAAGGCAATTAGTAAAACTATGGAGAAATTATTATAAGTCAAAGTTAAGATTGGCATTATAATCTTAATTGAGCGCACGTAAAAGCAACGCCTTCAGGAATAGCAACCAGTAGCCTAAAATAAAGGATTTTAGCCGCTACAGCTGGTGTTTGTAGAAGAAATCTGAGGAGGTCTAATTTCATTTGCAAGGTTTTCACCAATGGTAGTAAAATAGTTATTAAAGGCGTTCAGCGACTCAGTAAGACGAGGACGATGGTCAGGAAAGGAATGACCTTCATGCTGCTAATCTCACCACTAGCAGAGGTCAGGAGGACGGCTACAGAGACAGAGTCTTTGCCTTAAACAATGGGGACCAACGGGGGGGGGGGGGACAAACACTGGTTGTTCAGAGGGGGCTGGATATTGCTGGCATGCTTCAGAGGCCTGTTGTGCAGCGAGCCTCTGCAGCCCCTCCCTGGCAGGCGGCCTTCAGGCGAATGTTTGCATTAGTAGAGGAGAACATACGGCTGTCTGAGAGAGACGGAGGGAAGATAACGGGCTCCTTTCCTCCTCTTAGGGACCTCACATGTTTCCAAGACAAGAGAAGGGGACAGTGAAGGGGGGGGGGTCTGTGTGAATAACAGCGAGGGGAGGGGTTTGGTGGGGGTCCTGGATTGGACTGTAATCCCCTAGTCCTGCAGAGAAATAAAGCTGCACAGTCTGGGACAAACAATGAAACATGGCCGTCTCCCACGGTTACTGATGACATCATGACCAGATCTCCCTGGGTGGAGGATGGTGGTCTTTCATTTGTTATGTTAGCCACCAATGAAAGCTACATTAGACCCACTATATTTCACTATATACAGTATCATTGATGCTTGGAGCAGAAGTAAAGTCGCACGCAGGAAGTTGATCAATAAGCTCAGATTTTTCCAGTCGCTGCGTTTAAAGCAACAGGAAGCTGGTTCCCTGCAGGCGCTCATGGACCAAACTGTTGGTTATCCTCCTCTAATGAAAGAAAAACCTCAGCGGTGAAAGAATTAACTAGAATTTAACAAACATGAGGAGAGCTGAACTAGAGCAGCGCGCTGTGCTCTAATAAGGATGCAAAAATAATTAAATAATAATGAATACAAATCCTGTGAAAAAGTAAAAGTTAAACATTGCTTTACATCCATGATTCAAAAGAATGATTTATCCATCCATCCATCCATCATCCATCCATCCATCATTCATCCATCCATCCATCATCCATCCATCATCCATCCATCCATCATCCATCCATCCATCATCCATCCATCATCCATCCATCCATCATCCATCCATCCATCCATCATCCATCCATCATCCATCCATCCATCATTCATCCATCCATCCATCCATCCATCCATCATTCATCCATCCACCCATCACCCATCCATCCACCCACCCATCCACCATCCATCCATCATCCATCCATCCATCCATCATCCATCCATCCACCCATCCATCCATCCATCATCCATCCATCCATCATCCATCATCCATCCATCCATCCATCATCCATCCATCCACCCATCCATCATTCATCCATCATCCATCATTCATCCATCCATCCATCCATCCACCATCCATCCATCCATCCATCCATCCATCATCCATCATTCATCCATCCATCCATCCATCCATCCATCATCCATCCATCATCCATCCATCATCCATCCATCCATCATTCATCCATCCATCCATCCATCCATCATCCATCCATCCATCATCCATCCATCCATCCATCATCCATCCATCATCCATCCATCCATCATTCATCCATCCATCCATCCATCATCCATCCATCCATCCATCCATCATTCATCCATCTATCCATCCATCCATCCATCCATCCATCATCCATCCATCCATCATTCATCCATCCACCCATCACCCATCCATCCACCCACCCATCCACCATCCATCCATCATCCATCCATCCATCCATCATCCATCCATCCACCCATCCATCCATCCATCATCCATCCATCCATCATCCATCATCCATCCATCCATCCATCCATCATCCATCCATCCACCCATCCATCCATCCATCCACCCATCCATCCACCATCCATCCATCATCCATCCATCCATCATCCATCCATCCACCCATCCATCCATCATCCATCCATCCATCCATCATCCATCCACCCATCCATCCACCATCCATCCATCATCCATCCATCCATCCATCATCCATCCATCCATCATCCATCCATCCATCCATCCATCCACCATCCATCCATCATCCATCCATCCATCCATCCACCATCCATCCATCATCCATCCATCCATCCATCCATCATCCATCCATCCACCCATCCATCCACCATCCATCCATCATCCATCCATCCATCCATCCATCCATCATCCATCCATCCACCCATCCATCCACCATCCATCCATCATCCATCCACCCATCCATCCACCATCCATCCATCATCCATCCATCCATCATCCATCCATCCATCCATCATCCATCCATCCACCCATCCATCCACCATCCATCCATCATCCATCCATCCATCCATCATCCATCCATCCACCCATCCATCCACCATCCATCCATCATCCATCCACCCATCCATCCACCATCCATCCACCATCCATCCATCATCCATCCACCCATCCATCCACCATCCATCCATCATCCATCCATCATCCATCCATCCATCCATCATCCATCCATCCACCCATCCATCCACCATCCATCCATCATCCATCCATCCATCATCCATCCATCCATCCATCATCCATCCACCCATCCATCCATCATCCATCCATCCACCCATCCATCCATCCACCCATCCATCCATCATCCATCTATCATCCATCTATCATCCATCCATCATCCATCCACCCATCCATCCATCATCCATCCATCATCCATCCATCCATCCATCATCCATCCATCCATCCATCCATCCACCATCCATCCATCATCCATCCACCCATCCATCCATCATCCATCCATCCACCCATCCATCCACCATCCATCCATCATCCATCCATCCATCCATCATCCATCCACCCATCCATCCATCATCCATCCATCCACCCATCCATCCACCATCCATCCATCATCCATCCATCCATCCATCATCCATCCACCCATCCATCCATCATCCATCCATCCACCCATCCATCCATCATCCATCCATCATCCATCATCCATCCACCCATCCATCCACCATCCATCCATCATCCATCCACCATCCATCCATCCATCATCCATCCATCCATCCATCCATCCATCATCCATCCACCATCCATCCATGATCCATCATCCATCCATCCATCCATCATCCATCCATCCATCCATCCATCATCCATCCATCCATCATCCATCCATCCATCCATCATCCATCCATCCATCCATCATCCATCCATCCATCCATCATCCATCCATCCATCCATCCATCATTCATCCATCCATCATCCATCCATCCATCCATCATCCATCCATCATCCATCCATCCATCCATCATCCATCCATCCATCCATCATTCATCCATCCATCATCCATCCATCCATCATCCATCCATCATTCATCCATCCATCCATCCATCATTCATCCATCCATCCATCCATCATCCATCCATCATCCATCCATCATCCATCCATCCATCCATCCATCCATCATCCATCATCCATCCATCCATCCATCATCCATCCATCCATCATCCATCCATCCATCATTCATCCATCCATCATTCATCCATCCATCCATCCATCATCCATCCATCCATCCATCCATCATCCATCCATCCATCGTCCATCCATCCATCATCCATCCATCCGTCCATCATCCATCCATCCATCAATCATCCATCCATCCATCATCCATCCATCATCCATCCATCCATCCATCATTCATCCATCCATCCATCCATCCATCCATCATCCATCATCCATCCATCCATCATCCATCCATCCATCCATCATCCATCCATCCATCCATCCATCATTCATCCATCCATCCATCCTCCATCCATCCATCCATCATCCATCCATCCGTCCATCATCCATCCATCCATCATCCATCCATCATCCATCCATCCATCATCCATCCATCCATCCATCCATCATCCATCCATCATCCATCCATCCATCATCCATCCATCATCCATCCATCCATCCATCCATCATCCATCCATCCATCATCCATCCATCCATCCATCATCCATCCATCCATCCATCCATCCATCATTCATCCATCCATCCATCCTCCATCCATCCATCATTCATCCATCCATCCATCATTCATCCATCCATCCATCCTCCATCCATCCATCATTCATCCATCCATCATCCATCCATCCATCCATCATCCATCCATCCATCATTCATCCATCCATCCATCATCCATCCATCCATCATCCATCCATCCATCATCCATCCATCCATCCATCCATCCATCATTCATCCATCCATCCATCCTCCATCCATCCATCATTCATCCATCCATCATCCATCCATCCATCCATCATTCATCCATCCATCATCCATCCATCCATCATCCATCCATCATCCATCCATCCATCCATCCATCCATCATCCATCCATCCATCCATCATTCATCCATCCATCCATCCATCATCCATCCATCATTCATCCATCCATCCATCCATCATTCATCCATCCATCCATCCATCATCCATCCATCATCCATCCATCATCCATCCATCCATCCATCATCCATCCATCCATCATCCATCCATCCATCCATCATCCATCCATCCATCATCCATCCATCCATCATTCATCCATCCATCCATCCATCATCCATCCATCCATCCATCCATCGTCCATCCATCCATCATCCATCCATCCGTCCATCATCCATCCATCATCCATCCATCATCCATCCATCCATCATCCATCCATCATCCATCCATCCATCCATCATCCATCATCCATCCATCCATCATCCATCCATCCATCCATCATCCATCCATCCATCCATCCATCATTCATCCATCCATCCATCCTCCATCCATCCATCCATCATCCATCCATCCGTCCATCATCCATCCATCCATCATCCATCCATCATCCATCCATCCATCATCCATCCATCCATCCATCATCCATCCATCCATCCATCATCCATCCATCATCCATCCATCCATCCATCATCCATCCATCATCCATCCATCCATCATCCATCCATCATCCATCCATCCATCCATCCATCCATCATCCATCATCCATCCATCCATCATCCATCCATCCATCCATCATCCATCCATCCATCCATCCATCCATCATTCATCCATCCATCCATCCTCCATCCATCCATCATTCATCCATCCATCCATCATTCATCCATCCATCCATCCTCCATCCATCCATCATTCATCCATCCATCATCCATCCATCCATCCATCATCCATCCATCCATCATTCATCCATCCATCCATCCATCCATCATCCATCCATCCATCATCCATCCATCCATCCATCATCCATCCATCCATCCATCCATCCATCATTCATCCATCCATCCATCCTCCATCCATCCATCATTCATCCATCCATCATCCATCCATCCATCCATCATTCATCCAT
>CM060066.1:519248-526748 GCA_030533445.1 Cyprinodon diabolis
TCCATCCATCCATCCATCCATCCATCCATCCATCCAGAATCAGAAATACCTTAATAATCCCAGAGGGGAATTACTTAAATTAGTTTGATGATCTGAGAAATTAAACTGTAAAAAAAGAAGAACTAAGTTAAAGGAAGATTTTTTCACAGCAGTTAAATGACATCTAGAGGTGCTGAGGGGTCAGAATCCTGCAGGCAGCGTCTGCATGAAATCGTCTCTAAATGAGCGTCTGGATGCTGAACGCTGCATCATTCTCTGTTTTCCTCCTGCAGTACGACCCAGAAAATACGGGCTGCATCAGTGCGGAGCAGTTCAGGGACCTGCTCGCCACTCACGGCTCTGAACTGGACCCCCACAAACTGGAGGTGCTGCTGGCTCTGGCTGATGGAAACGCTGATGGAAAGATCTGCTACCAGGACCTGGTCAACCTGGTGAGCCTTTCTCATGTGCATAAGCATTGTATTAAAGGAAAACAGTTCCTGCTGGAACTTTCTATAGATCTGACCACGAGGCATTAACCATGTCTACCTCATGTTGTCAGACAGGTCCAACAAATTAGGTTCTAGAATCAACAGGTTGGGCAGGAATCACACCTGCTGGAAAAGTTAAACTAATCCAGGCTGATGCACACGGACTGTATGCTAACGATTTAGCCTTAAAGATATTATTTCTTGTCACTTTTGTCATAAACTTAATATTTATGTTACAGCATTTTAGGTTTTTATTAGAAAAGGGCCCCCAGTGGGTCCTTTTTCATTCCCAGGACGGATCTGAGCTTCCAGTTTGTTCCTCTATAGTTATTCTCACCAATCAGACTCCAGTTTGGCCCTTTTTGGAGCTGCATAGCGAGCTATCCAGCCCTTAACGTTAATGAAAGTCAAATAACGTTAGAAAGTAAAGACTTTTATTACATTCTATCCGTGTTAAACCCAACAGAAAGGAAAAACATGAACTTCAGCCGAAGCGATGGCTGAGGGATTGCTTCTGTGCAGGAATTAACAAACTTTAAGAGTTGATCAATTAATGTTTTTACGGATATGGTTCAATAAATTTAAATCTAATCTGGCTGGATCAAAGGATCATTTTACATGTCAGCCAATTTAATCTTTAAACTTTCTGCAACACGTTTGGAAAAGGCATCAAGAAGGCAGAGTAGTTTGCTAATAAATAAAATGATCATACTTAGATTATTTTTTCTGATAATAAGAATCTTTTTGGTGATCTGAAGCTTATAAGTGGAACTAAATCATTTACAGGAAGGAAGGAAGTAATGAAGAAAGGAAGGAAGGAAGGAAGGAAGGGTGTCTGTAGGATCCTACAGGCAGTTTCTTTTCTTTAAAACCTCAAATAGAAGAAAGATGAACGATGAGGAAACGTCTCAGTAAACTGATACCAACCTACTGGGAGACATGAGCTGCAGAGCAGGTCGCAGCTAAACGTCCTTCAGCCTCCTGACAGAAACATGTTGGATTAAAACTCCACCGAGCTCAGAGGGTCAGCCCTGCAGGCCTTTGACTAGGACATGTGGAAATATTAAGATGCTTTAATTCTGCAGCTCTGCTTCTATGTTTAGTTTTCAGTCCAACTGACACATAAATTATCTTTAAAGCCTTTTCAGGTTTTATCTGCTTTTCTTATGATTCGCCTGTCTGAGCCTGGAGCTTTATGGCTCTGTCCTAACAGCTGCTTTCTTCTCCTCCATCAAAGAATGCCGACAAAATGAACCACCTAAGCTGCTGATCTCTGCACAGGATTTTTGATCTGGGCATATAAAAAAATCGCCTAGGGTGTCATTTCAGAGGGGAGCCAGAGACGTCTGCTTTGCTCTAAATCTGTTTCCTGTTGCTTGCCTGCAGTGCAGGCAGAAAGCTGCTGGAATTAGCAGCTAGCAGGAGGTTTGGGTAAAGCTCAGTCCTTTCCTGCAGAGCGGAGGAGGCATTCATGCAGGAAGCTGCTGGAGTTAGCAGCTAGCAGGAGGTTTGGCTTAAACTCAGTCCTTTCCTGCAGAGTGGAGGAGGCATTCATGCAGGAAGCTGCTGGAGTTAGCAGCTAGCAGGAGGTTTGGGTTAAGCTCAGTCCTTTCCTGCAGAGCGGAGGAGGCATTCATGCAGGAAGCTGCTGGAATTAGCAGCTAGCAGGAGGTTTGGCTTAAACTAAGTCCTTTCCTGCAGAGCGGAGGAGGCATTCATACAGGAAGCTGCTGGAATTAGCAGCTAGCAGGAGGTTTGGGTTAAGCTCAGTCCTTTCCTGCAGAGCGGAGGAGGCATTCATGCAGGAAGCTGCTGGAATTAGCAGCTAGCAGGAGGTTTGGGTTAAGCTCAGTCCTTTCCTGCAGAGCGGAGGAGGCATTCATACAGGAAGCTGCTGGAATTAGCAGCTAGCAGGAGGTTTGGGTTAAGCTCAGTCCTTTCCTGCAGAGCGGAGGAGGCATTCATGCAGGAAGCTGCTGGAATTAGCAGCTAGCAGGAGGTTTGGGTTAAGCTCAGTCCTTTCCTGCAGAGCGGAGGAGGCATTCATGCAGGAAGCTGCTGGAATTAGCAGCTAGCAGGAGGTTTGGGTTAAGCTCAGTCCTTTCCTGCAGAGCGGAGGAGGCATTCATGCAGGAAGCTGCTGGAATTAGCAGCTAGCAGGAGGTTTGGGTTAAGCTCAGTCCTTTCCTGCAGAGCGGAGGAGGCATTCATGCAGGAAGCTGCTGGAATTAGCAGCTAGCAGGAGGTTTGGGTTAAGCTCAGTCCTTTCCTGCAGAGCGGAGGAGGCATTCATGGAGGAAGCTGCTGGAGTTAGCAGCTAGCAGGAGGTTTGGCTTAAACTAAGTCCTTTCCTGCAGAGCGGAGGAGGCATTCATACAGGAAGCTGCTGGAATTAGCAGCTAGCAGGAGGTTTGGGTTAAGCTCAGTCCTTTCCTGCAGAGCAGAGGAGGCATTCATGCAGGAAGCTGCTGGTCAAAATGCAAAAGTTTCATGTTTTCTGAAGGGGTTTGATTTATTATCGTCAAATGAAAGATGCAGAGAGTAGGTTTTTGGAAACAAAGCTGGCGGTGCTGAAAAGAGGAAAAAAAAAAGCTCCATCTTTACTCCTAGAAGCTTTTCTCTTTTTATTGTTTTCAAAGTAACGGCGGCTGGTTGGTGAAAGTGGGAAGCGAGGTGTTGGAGGATAATGGATAGAGGCCAGGACAGGTGCTTTATTTGGCACGATATTTCCTCTTTGCACAGCAGCTCTTCCATCAGTGTGATTGTCAGTAATTGCTTTCTTGCTGCTGCATCTCTGGCAGCGTTCAGACGACTCCTCCCTGCTTTCTCTCCTCTCACTTTCTTTCACTTCTTTGTTTTTTCCATTTTCACTTGTTTTTCTTGTTGCCTCTATTGTTTTGTCTGTTTGTCTTCCTGTATTTAACTCTGGATCATCCATCTCTCTGAAGGGCCTCCTGACAGAGCCGCGTCCATCATAGATGAGTAAAGTCGAGTTCCCTCTGAAAATGATTTTCCCCGCTGTGACTTTGGCATGGCTCATTTCTTAGACGGGACAATATGTTGTGTCCTCTGTAGGTAAAAACCTACTCATTTTTGTCCAGGGTAGTGGCTCAGGTTATCCTGAGCTATCTCTATAGTTCTGCTGCTATAGGCTTAGACTGCTGGAGGACATAGGGACCCCTTTTTCATCATTCTGCTTCATTCTATCTCTATTCTCCCACTCTGCAGAATCTGTTAGTTCAATCTCTAACGTTCTGCTCTCTCTGCTTTTTCTCATAGTAGCTTCATCTGGTCTGTTCCTGTTTGGCTGTGACTCCATCCTGGAGAGAAATATCAGCTGTGCTGCTGCCATCAACACCTTTGTTTCTAGATGTTGGAGCTTGGCCTGTTTTCCAGTGTAGTCCTGTTTCTCTGACTGTGACTAACTGGATGTGCTCTCTTCATCCTCTGACATGGGAGCTGGCTCGGAGCTCGTCTGCCTGGCTGTGTGTTTCCTGGACACACTTAATATTATCAGCGTTCTGATGGCATTTTAGCCAAAGGATTTTTATCAAAAACATAATTAATGTGAATAAATAAGGAATACATGAACTTGGGGCCCTAGGCATCTGCCCTTTATTGCCTAATGGTAGGATGCCATTCTGCCTTTTGTTTGGGGTAAAAAGGAGATGAACTGCAGTGACTCCACCAGAAGAATTAACTGTCTTTATGCAACCGGGGGTGGGGGGGGGGGGGGGGGGTCTGTGGCTGCACTCTGCCTTTGTGTGGTCCAGTAGTGACCATGGTAACCTGTACTCATTTTCCCACAGTTTTACAGGTCTGAGACCCATCATTAAAGAACCATCTGCTAACATTGGGAATGGTCTTATTGTTCAGCGTTTTTACAAGTTTTTACATCTAAAGTTGGTGCTCATGCTGTCACAGCATACACTGTCAGAGTAGCATTCACCGTCAGAGTAGCATACACCATCAGAGCAGCATACACTGTCAGAGTAGCATTCACCGTCAGTTCAGCATACACCGTCAGAGCAGCATACACTCTCAGTTCAGCATACACCGTCAGAGTAGCATTCACCGTCAGTTCAGCATTCACCGTCAGAGCAGCATACACCGTCAGAGAAGCATACACCGTCAGAGTAGCATTCACCGTCAGTTCAGCATACACCATCAGAGCAGCATACACTGTCAGAGTAGCATTCACCGTCAGTTCAGCATACACCGTCAGAGTAGCATTCACCATCAGTTCAGCATACACTGTCAGAGAAGCATACACCATCAGTTCAGAATACACCGTCAGAGAAGCATACACCGTCAGTTCAGCATACACAGTCAGAGTAGCATTCACCATCAGTTCAGCATACACTGTCAGAGCTGCATACAGTCAGAGTAGCATACACCGTCAGAGCAGCATACACCGTCAGAGTAGCATTCACCGTCAGAGCAGCATACACCGTCAGAGCTGCATACACTGTCAGAGTAGCATACACCGTCAGAGCTGCATACACTGTCAGAGTAGCATACACCGTCAGAGCAGCATACACCGTCAGAGTAGCATTCACCGTCAGAGCAGCATACACCGTCAGAGTAGCATTCACCGTCAGAGCAGCATACACCGTCAGAGTAGCATACACCGTCAGAGCAGCATACACCATCAGAGCAGCATACACTGTCAGAGTAGCATACACCGTCAGAGTAGCATTCACCGTCAGAGTAGCATACACTGTCAGAGTAGCATACACCGTTAGAGCAGCATACACTGTCAGAGCAGCATACACCGTCAGAGCAGCATACACTGTCAGAATAGCATTCACCGTCAGTTCAGCATACACCGTCAGAGCAGCATACACTCTCAGTTCAGCATTCACCGTCAGAGCAGCATACACCGTCAGTTCAGCATACACCGTCAGAGTAGCATTCACCGTCAGTTCAGAATACACCGTCAGAGCAGCATACACCGTCAGTTCAGCATACACCGTCAGAGTAGCATTCACCATCAGTTCAGCATACACTGTCAGAGAAGCATACACCATCAGTTCAGCATACACCGTCAGAGTAGCATTCACCGTCAGTTCAGAATACACCGTCAGAGCAGCATACACCGTCAGAGTAGCATTCAAAAGTTACCATTTGACTCTTCGGAAATTTCTTCGATTTCTTATTTTTTGATAAAAGACAAACAGATTACTCATAAATACTCTAATTACTCATCAAACAGATAAAAGAGATAAAACTCGTTTCGCACGCCTTTTTTAAATTTTTTGTTTAGGTGCAAATATGGATAAAACGCTCTCTGGGATCTGGACTAACTGTTGATCTTGGCTGCTAAGGATAAGAGGCTGTCGTCAGTAAAGATCCTGGTAGCTGGATACTAATGAGGCTATTCTGATAATATTCCCTGAACGCAGCATTAAAGCATCTTTATAATAATCCTTTCTATGAATAAATGCATTTCTGAGCTCCACACCTTTAACCGGTTGCTCTCGTTCTTCTCGTCTCTCTTCCCAGATGAGCAACAAACGCTCCAACAGTTTCCGGCGGGCCATCCTGCAGGGCAGCCGGCAGCTGAAAGGCTGCAGCCTCAGAGACGAGGTGGGTTTGGGTCTTTCCCAGCGGCTAGTTCGTCATGTCGCCTATGAAACGCTGCCTCGCGAAGTCGACCGCAAGTGGTACTTTGACAGCTACACGTACTGCCCCCCCCCTTGGTTCGTTCTGGCTATCACCATCGCAGAGGTAAGCTGCTTAGGAAGGCACCATACAGCTGCTAGATTAAGCTTAACGTTTAGTTTATTCAGGGGCCCGGGGCCCCGGGCCCCGACTCTAATCTGTGGAAGTAGTTAAAGATTGGGGTGATGGCAGAGAGGCCTTTTATTACAATATTCTCTGGAAGAAGCTGAGAGAGGAAATAAATATTAAAACATCTTTAGAGAGATGCCTTTAAAATGATTTTAATCTTAATCTGCTGAGGTTATGAGTTATTTAGGCCTAATTCCAAGTCTGATGGGTTTTTAGTTCCGCCCAGATGTGGGATGAGAGTTCGATTACATTTTTTTTAAGGGAATTAGGATTTGTTTTTTTACAGTTTTGTAAAGTTCATATACATAAAGACATAAACATGGGATATATACAGTATATACAGTGTGTCCACACACACACACACACACACGCATATATATATATATATATATATATATATATATATATATATATATATATATATATATATAAAACCGGGTTAAAAACCTGTTCAACTCGTCTGCAAACTTGGTGTCTCTGTCTGCAGCCCTGCTGCTGGTCCTCCGCCCAAATCCGGAGATGTTTTGCAGACTCCTCCTCACGTCTCTGACGTGGTTTTGTGCCAAATGTTCCTCCATGTTCTTCCATAGTCCTTCTCTGCCGCCCTGATCCTCCATTGGAGCTCTGCTGGACTCTACGCTGCTCTATGCTCTACGCTTTCAATGGACTCCAACAGAGCTGCTCATATTTACAAAGTGAAATAAATATAATATAGTTTTATTCAGACCTATTTACATACAAAGCCTGAAAATCAGATGAACAGAATCTCAAGTTTGGAGAATTTAAGAGAGTCGGGCTTTTATTCAGAAGTAAGAAAAAGAAGAAAAGTTAAGCGCGCTGAAGGAAAGGCTCTTTACAGATAAAAGTTCATGTCAAGGCTCAGAAAAGGGGCCCCAGAATTTAAGGCAGGCAGACAGACTGATTTATCAAAAGCGTGTATTATAAAGGAGGGATCTGTAGTTACTGCAGGGACTTCTAAAGCAGGAACCTCTGCAGAGGGAAAACTCAGGTTAGTGACCACGTTAATCTCATGGAGGATGATTACAAACGCAGGAGTCACAAACCCTGGTCTTAAAGTTCAGTCCGAGCCCAGAGGAAGGCGTGGATTCCACCCGACGGCTTCCAACATCACGGCGAACGCTGCCCAGAAAGTTCTAGACGAACAGATCTAAGCAGGTGAAGGAAGGCGGGACTATCCAGAAGGTGAAGCTAAAGCTGAAGTGAAGAAGTTCACAGG
>CM060066.1:1894248-2011748 GCA_030533445.1 Cyprinodon diabolis
CCACTTAAATTTCCAGGAGAACTTGAACGGGTCGTGTGGAGATTTATCCCCTGCTCAGTGTAAAGCTCCAGGGGGAGAAGGCCAAAAATCCAGTTTGCAGGATGAATTCCTGCCGAAAAGGCAAAGGCAAAAACAAGCTTAGAACTCAGAGAGACAAAGACTCAGTTTGACTCAGCTAAACTCAGCTTGGCTAAGGGACCCAAAACTGGCAAACACTCTGCCAACGAGGTAGTGACAGTCCGCAGCTTAAGAGTCCTCAGTAATGAGCACAACCAGCCGCAGGTGTGTGGGAGGACCAACGAGAACAGGGGGCCACCTGGTGGTGGAGGGAGAGAACACAAAAAACAAACACAGCCCACACACACTGGATTCCTAACATTAGCATTATTCTGTTAATGACTTAGACAAACTTTATGGTCATTCTGCATATGTAGAGTATAAGAAACAAAATTTTGTTTGTAAAGCTTTCTGAAAGTTTGATCACTGCTGCTTGGCAGTGAAAAAGAACATTTCCATTTACATCGTGGGAGAGACATGGTGCAAAAAGGCATTAATGTGGAAAGTTCAGAGAAGTGCGAAAATAAATAGATAGATATGCTGCAAAGTGCAGTAAAAACATTGAGTTGAGTTCTATTTTATAGCTTAACCATGTAGTTTTCTCAACAGTTCATCAGTGTGATGGCGGGGGGGAAGAAGCTGCTGCAGAACCTGCTGGTCCTGCATTGAATGCTGGGAAGCCTCTTCCCAGAGGGCAGCAGGGAGAACAGTCCATGGTGGGGGGGTGGGGGGTCATTGATGATGTCACGGGCTCGGGACACGCAGCGCAGAGCCCCCATGATCCTCTCTGCTGTTCTCACCTTCTTCCAGTCTGAGGCGCTGCAGCCTCCACACCACACAGTGAGACAGCTGCTCAGAACGCTCTCTATGGTGCTTCTGGAGAAGGTGGGGAGGATGGGGGGGGGGGGGGGGGGGGGGGGGGGGCAGGAAGTCCAAGCGCTTCTGGGCCCTTTGGACCAGTGAGGTGGTGTTTCCAGTCCAGGTGAGGGTGTCTGTGATGAATGTGGTGCTGCTGACCACCTCTACAGCTGAGCTGTTGATGAGCAGTGGAGCGTGGTTAGGCCGGTTCTTCCTGAAGTCCACCATGATCTCCTTGGTCTTCTCCACCTTCAGGATCAAGCGGTTATCTCTGCACCACCAGCTGCTCCACCTCCTCTCTGTAGTCCAGGTCGTTGTCGTCTCTGATGAGGTGTGACAAAAACTTGGCCACTTTTCAGACCCCTCTAGCACTTTGATTTCTAAAAAGCTCCTAGCGCCAAATCTAGAGACTTTTTTCTGCTACTGGAGACTTTGGAGACAACATCTAAAAGCAGCGAACTCTGCTCTCCAGAGCAAGTAGATTGGTAACCCCGCCTCCTGCTCTCCTCTATCTTGTCTGCTGTCATGATTCATGCAGCTATTATTTCATCCAAATGAAAAATGGAGAACAGATAAGCAGATCATGGCTTGTCTACAGTGAAAAGAAGGACTGGGTTATTTACTTTGGCCTTTTTGGAAACACAGGAAGGAGCAATCAGCTAAGTGAGCTTAGTGCTTGGAAAAAATCTTTCATTCCTTTAGAGACAGCATGAAAAGTCAGCTGAGTACAAAACATAGAGAGGAAAACAAGAAGAAAAGGGACAAGAAGAGAGGGACACAACCTAGAACAGATCATGGATGTCTATTCTATTAACATTTCTCTATCTGGAGAATGGGGCTGTTCTATGTGTTGTCTTCTCCAGTCAGAGGGGCCCCTGCCTGTCTTTGCCTAGGGACCCAAATTTCCTAAATCCGCCCCTATATTCAGGAAAAGCTCCAAAGCAGTTAATCCTCCTAATGTTGAAAACCTTTTATTTGTAGATATACGTCTCTGTGCTGCCAGAACCGATAGGATGTTTGAAATTATAATCAAGCTGCAGTTTTAATGCACATCATTCACTGTCAGATCGCCTCCCTCTCCTGCACACATGGGTCTGCATGCTCTGCAGCCATTGGCTGAACATGTTGCATTCAGAGCAGTTCAACAGGCTGCCTCGCTGTGATTGGCTGCACCGCCTGGGAAGCAGGCATAAAACTAAAGTGTGGGAAGCTGTTGGATAAAGAACTGCAGAGCAGCGGATGGAGAAGGAGCAGAAATTGGCCCCAAAACTGAAATAAATTAAAAGTTAAATCGAGGAGGAAAAGTGCAGGTGTGCAAGGATCAGGAAAGAGATCAGAGAAGCTTTGCTGGACTTTTCTTCAGCAGGAAAAGCAGAGATCATGTCTCTGGAGGTGAAGGAGAAGACGCAGGTGCGCGTCGTGTTTCTGGGGGCAGCAGGGGTCGGTAAGACGGCTCTGATCAAACGCTTCCTGCAGGACACCTTCGAGGTGAAACACAGGCGCACCGTGGAGGAGCTGCACAGCAAGGAGTACGACATCGGAGGAGTGAAAGTCACCGTGGAGATCCTGGACACCAGCGGCAGCTACTCCTTCCCCGCCATGCGCAAACTCTCCATCCAGAACAGCGACGCCTTCGCCCTGGTCTACGCCGTGGATGACCCCGAGTCCTTGGAGGCCCTCAAGAGTCTCCGGGAGGAGATCCTGGAGATCAAGGAGGACAAGTACACTCCGATCGTGGTGGTGGGGAACAAGGCGGACCGGGAGGAGGAGCGCCTGGTGCCCGCAGACAGCGTGCTGGCCACCGTGGAGATGGACTGGAACAGCAGCTACCTGGAGGCGTCTGCCAAGGAGAACACCAACGTGGTGGAGGTGTTCAAGGAGCTGCTGCAGCAGGTCAACCTGCCCAGCCGCCTGAGCCCGGCGCTCCGCAGGCGCAGGGAGACCTTCCCCAAAGGCACCGACTTCCGGCCGCCGATGAACAAAACCAACAGCTGCATCCTGTCATGATGGAGCCGCTGGTTCCCATGGAGACAAGCTGGAGGCAGGCAGGGTTCGGATTTAGGAAATATGGGGCCCAAGGCAAAGACAGGCAGGGGCCCCTCTGAACTGAGAAGACAACAAATAGAACAGCCCCATTCTCCAGATAGAGAAATGTTAATAGAATAGACATCCATTATCTGTTCTAGGTTGTGTCCCTCTCTTCTTGTCCCCTTTCTTCTTGTTTTCCTCTCTATGTTTTGTACTCAGCTGACTTTTCATGCTGTCTCTAAAGGAATGAAAGATTTTTTCCAAGCACTAAGCTCACTTAGCTGATTGCTCCTTCCTGTGTTTCCAAAAAGGCCAAAGTAAATAACCCAGTCCTTCTTTTCACTGTAGACAAGCCATGATCTGCTTATCTGTTCTCCATTTTTCATTTGGATGAAATAATAGCTGCATGAATCATGACAGCAGACAAGATAGAGGAGAGCAGGAGGCGGGGTTACCAATCTACTCGCTCTGGAGAGCAGAGTTCGCTGCTTTTAGATGTTGTCTCCAAAGTCTCCAGTAGCAGAAAAAAGTCTCTAGATTTGGCGCTAGGAGCTTTTTAGAAATCAAAGTGCTAGAGGGGTCTGAAAAGTGGCTAAATATAGCGACTAAAGCGCTAAGTTGGCAACACTGCTCTTTGCATGGTTTGTTTTCAAATGGTTTGCTGCTGTCTGTTTGGACCTTTCTGAACATGTGCAGCAAATGGACTGATCCAATATGGTGGACACTGAAGGGGGGGGGCTGAGACACACTTAATATTATCAGCGTTCTGATGGCATTTTAGCCAAAGGAAACAGAGTTTTATGGGGCCCCCAGGAACTTGGGGCCCTAGGCACCTGCCTAGTATTGCCATCCATCCATCCATCCATCTTCCTCCGCTTATCCGGGGTCGGGTCACGGGGGCAGCAGCTTAAGAAGGGAGGCCCAGACTTCCCTCTCCCCAGCCACTTTTTCCAGCTCTTCAGGAGGAACCCCAAGGCGTTCCCAGGCCAGCCGAGAAACATAGTCTCTCCAGCGAGTCCTGGGTCTTCCCCGGGGCCTCCCCCCTGTGGGACGTGCCCGGAACACCTCACCAGGGAGGCGTCCAGGCTGGTATTGCCTAATGGTAAATCCTCCCTCTCTCATAATTGTATGACTTTATTCTTGTAATTTTATGACGTGATTCTCATGATTTTACAAATTTATTCTCGAAATAGAAAAATAAATCTTTAGCCTGGCCCTGATACTCCATCATATGAGAAGGTGGAAGCAGTAAAACTCTGCAGGACAAAAGAAAAAAAAAAAAAAAAGACTTAAAGGTCCAACAATCATCAGACCTGCATTTATAGCTGATAGGAGACGAGATGCTGAACTGTTGCTGCTGGAGTTTCATTTATCAAAGAATCAAAAAACTAAATATTAAGGCTGCTGCCAACAGACTGTTTATACTGACAGGAATATTTAACCAGTGTACGTTATGTTTTGTGCATAACCTTTGATTTTACTTGTAATTACTTTTTTTGTAATTGAACGACATGTAGCACATCATGTTTACAATTTTTTAAACGTTATTTTCCATGGAGCTCCACATTAAACTTGTTTATATAGAAATATAAAAAGTGGTGACTTATTATGAACCATAAATGCACTTTTCACTGATTTTGAAATGTTGATTTTTCTTTTAAAACGTTTCCTCATATTTTTTTTTTTACCACCCTTATTGTAGCCATTTATTAGATGTAATGTAAACGTGAAATAAAAAGCTAAAACATGAGTGGAAATTGTGTGATTTTGTTTTTAATGTAGCAGGATGGACTAACTGGAGAATATTTGGATTAAAGAAAAGGAATTTATAAAGAATATATTCAAGTTAATGTTTTACTAACTTATATTGATCAGAAATAAACAGTTTGGGGTAAAATATGTTCTATATATTCATCTAGATATCTATAATAAATGAAAACTTTTTTTATCAAAACAACAGTATTAATTATTGAAAACAATCTTTTCATTTTTTGGTTAAATATAAACCATAAAAGCAAGAATAGAAATATATATAGCAGTGATGTTATGAACGCCTCATATTGTTTATACATTAACGCTGCTGCTATTGATTTTTAGCTGTTCCATTTCTCTCCGAGCAAAGATCTAGAATAGAAATGTCAATATAGAGCGCATCTGTGATGCCAAAAATGGATCCATTTTCTTCCTTGTTTACATTTGGTTGTGAAGGTGATTTAAAGCAGATGGTTGATGCACTCTGGACTAATCTTTGGTACACAAACCTCACGCTCCACTGAATGAAGGTTCCAGAGTGACCAGATCTCTGCTGCCATCTGCTGGTGGAAAACACGCTCTGAGTCTTTGCTTAAGTTCCGATTTTTAGGGTTACTTTAGTTCAGGGATGTCAAAGTCAAACACAGAGGGACGAAAAAATAAAAAATAAACTGATATTAATAAACTTTTACTATATTAATAAACTTATTCAGATAGATAAAGGAAAGTGAGTGCATTATAAACCGAAAATGCATTACTGTGCTGCTCTATGATCGATCACTGCTTTCAAATAGTAAAATAAGTTTTAGTCTCTCTTATGGCTCTTATCTGGATTTTTCTCTGAGTCCATTTAACATAAAAATATGATTAAATGAAGTAAAATACAAAAATCTATGGCACATAGAAAAAAAAAATACTTCAAAGAAAAATCACGTCTTCTACAAAGAAATGTAAAAATTTAGTGATGAATCACAGCAGCAGAGGCAGAATTCAGCCAGAGGTTCTTCAAATGCTGCTGCAGGTGTCAGCAGAGGGAGGGGCGGAGCTTATCCTGCAGGTGATGGAGGCGTCGCTGAGCAAGAGGCAGGAGGGATCCGCACGTCATGCACAGAATACCGGGAGGTGAACAGACGCACAGACAGGGCAGAGGTGCGTGCGGATCCCACCTGCCCCTCGCTAAGCGGCGCCTCCATCACCTGCAGGATCAGCTCCGCCCCTCCCTCCATCCAGGCTCCTTTTATTCTGGCTTCAATCAGCCTCTGCTGTAACCTGACTCCGCCAGATGGATTTGCTCCGCATATCCATCTGGAAACCTTCCGTTGAAGTAATTTTGGGAAGGGGCGAAAATACTGGTTAGCTGATTGGCCTATGTTGGTGATAGACGGGCCAAATAAACCAATCAGATCAACGAAGCATATGACGTACTAACAGAGCGACGACGAAGAGGAGCCTCTGCTGACACCTGCAGCAGCAGCTGCGCTTCCGCTTCCCTTCCAGGAAGCTTTTTCAATTAAAAATGTCAGAAATAGTGTTGAGCTGCTTAATATCGTAGCTCAACAAAGCCTTGTTTTTGCTTAAGCCGGGCGTAAACTGTGCCATTTTTTTCCCTTTTTGGGCCGATTTTCCAGTCATGAGAGAATTATTCGAACATGTCGACTTTCAGCCTGATGGTGCGTGGTGTAGCTGTACAGGGGGTAACGAGGGGCGATCAGCCTCTAACGACCACCTCCATCAGGAATCGTAAGGTCGGGAGAAAATCAAACATGTTGTAAATTCAGTCGGCCGTCTTAAGGTGGTCGTGGGCAAATCGCTCAGTGGGCAAACAAGGATTCTTCTTCTTTCTCTCAGAGGTAAACCCAGCAGCATGGCGGGGGTGCAATGAGTGATATGGAGTTCTTTCTGTCAAACTGACAGACCGTAGTAGCCACATTTTCTCAGCAATGTCTTTGTCCAAATATCCAAGGCAGCGTTTCACTCTATGAGCTTCATGTTCCTCTTCTACTGGTTTGGCTTCCAGATAGACGAGTCTGAGTAGCGCCATCTCACTGCGGAGCCGAGTCCCACCTGGTTTTTAGACGTACAGAGTGAGCAGGTAGATCGCATCAGAGCGTCGGGTCGCACAGCGTGGGAACAAACATCCTGAGCTGGGAACTTTTAAACCCTGCGGTTGCGTCGTACAGTTTGAGCTGTAGCTGCGTGCAGCGATTGAAAAAAAATCGCAGTGTATGCTCAGCTTCAGACAACATGCAAATAGAAACGGATGAACGGGTCCCCCCCCTTGCAATGCCCCATACCTGTCTATGTCTCTGAAAGGGGGGGGTCGTTAGAGGGAATTGCTGGCGTGGCTGAATAGACGAGGTCTTCTGTTCCCCTATTGTGCACAAATAAGGAATTGTTGTATTAACCATACATAGAAACAGAGTTTTATGGGGACCTCAGGAAATGTAGGCCCTAGGCAGCTGCCAGTATTGCCTAATGTTAACCCCCACCACCCCGGCTCACAGGTCACACATTAACTGGCCTAAAGATAAATAGTATTTCAAAATCCAGAAATTCCAGAAAAAGTGTAGATTCCCAAACATTTTAGCTGAAATCAACAGTTAAGCTCAGTAGTTTAGACTTTATACTGCAGGTGTTCCTCATGATATTCTGTCACGTCTATTTATCACAGATCAAGTATTTTGAATGCATGGAAATACTTTGAAAGGTTAAGTTAACTCATTGTTAAAGTTTTTTCTTTTTTTTTCATTCTAAACCTGCCAATAGGATCAGATCCTGACCAATCAATGATAAACTCTGATAGGGCGCCTCAATTCAGTGGAGAACCTGTGGATGGACAGAAAACTGATGCAAAAACCAAGAAATACAGAAGAATGGAGGATTTTAGTCCAATCATCCTGGTATTGTGATCCCAGCAAAACAAACTCCTCAGTATTTGTTCAGTTTAAACACTAAACTTTGCATTTTTTAAAAAGAAATGAAGATTGAAGACAGCAGCAAACCATTTTAAATTTCTGGAAGAGAGCACATCCAGTTAGTCACAGTCAGAGAAACAGGACTACACTGGAAAACAGGCCAAGCTCCAACATCTAGAAACAAAGGTGTTGATGGCAGCAGCACAGCTGATATTTCTCTCCAGGATGGAGTCACAGCCAAACAGGAACAGACCAGATGTGTCATAGTGGGCGTTAAAGATCTGACCCACATGCAGAGAACCACTCAGAGACCAAGGGAAAAAGTTAACTGGTTTATTGAGGATTAGCAAAAACACAGATGGAGAGAGATATTCTGCTGGGTAATACTGTTGGACCTCAGTGGACTGGTGAACCCGAACCAGACACTCTGAAGGGGAGATCACAATGATCAGTTCAGGGACCGTGGGAAAAAAGACAGAGGCGTGTATATTGCTTTAGAGGCACTCACGTTTTTGGGGGGGTGGGGCTCTTGGTTATTCCTTGGATCCAGTTTGTGGGGTTTAATCCAGACAAGAATGAACTCGTTGGAAAGCGGATAGGCCGACTAACCTTGGACCCAGAGGAGTAAAGGAGGTGACTGTCACTTGGTTTTCCAGAAGTGGACTTGAACGGATCATGTGGAGGTTTCCCCTTGCTCAGTGTGACTCAGTTAATCCTTCCAGGGGGGGTAGAAGGTCCAGGCTTATCCAGTGATACAAGAAGGCTTCCTGCTGAAGAACAAAGACAAAGCAAGTTTAGAGAGACAAGGCTAACGTTAGACTCTGCTAATCTCAGTTTGGCTAGAGTACCCAACACTGGCAAACACTCTGGCGTCGAGGTGGTGTTACAGCCCGCTGCTCAAATACTCCTCTGGTAAAGACCCAACGAGCCGCAGGTGTGCAAGGAGGCCTAACGAGAACAGGGCACCATCTGGTGGTGGAGAGAAGAAAAACACAAAAACAACCCACACAACCTGGAATCCTAACAAAATGAAGCTACTATGAGAAAAAGCAGACAGAGCAGAACGTTAGAGATTGAACTAACAGATTCTGCAGAGTGGGAGAATAGAGATAGAATGAAGCAGAATGATGAAAAAGGGGTCCCTATGTCCTCCAGCAGTCTAAGCCTATAGCAGCAGAACTATAGAGATAGATCAGGATAACCTGAGCCACTCTAACTAGAAGCTTTATCAAAAAGGAAAGTTTTAAGCCTAGTCTTAAAAGTAGACAGGGTGTCTGCCTCACGGACTAAAACTGGTAGTTGGTTCCACAGGAGAGGAGCCTGATAACTAAAAGATCTGCCTCCCATTCTACTTTTAGAAATTCTAGGAGCCACTAGTAAACCTGCAGATTGAGAGCGAAGTGCTCTGTTAGGAACATAAGGAACAATCAGATCTCTGATATCAGATGGAGCTTGGCCATTTAAGGCTTTATATGTGAGAAGGAGGATTTTAAATTCAATTCTTGATTTAACAGGAAGCCAATGAAGAGAAGCCAGGATAGGAGAGATATGATCTCTCTTTTTCATTTTCATCAGAACTCTGGCTGCAGCATTTTGGATCAGCTGAAGGCTTTTAACTACAGTTTGTGGACTTCCTGATAGTAAAGAATTACAATAGTCCAGCCTTGAAGTAACAAATGCATGGACTAGTTTCTCAGCATCACCCCTGGACAGGAGATTTCTCATTTTTGCAATATTCCTCAGATGAAAGAAGGAAATTCTAGAAACCTCTTTGATCTGGGATTTAAATGACAGGTCCTGATCAAAAATAACACCAAGATTTTTTACTTTAACAAACTGAAGATCCAAAGTATGAAGATGAGAATGTGTGGGACTATTCACATTTTGAACAAAGCCAATAGTGTCTAAGATAGCATTAAAGGCTGCTCTTAAGCTATCGCCTTCAATGTCAGCATGGATGTTAAAATCTCCCACTATGATGACCCTGTCAGTATTTAATACCAAATCAGAAAGGAACTCTGAAAACTCATCTAAAAATTCAGAGTAAGGACCTGGTGGACGATACAAAGTTACAAAAAGAAGAGGTTTTCTTGCCTTGAAATTTGGATGAGGGAAATTAAAAAACAAGAGGTCCGACTTAGACTCAGATTTATTTATCCCTTGGAATTACTCCTTCGAGGAAATTCTGGTTCCAGTAGCTTATATAGAGTTAAAGCAAGATGCACTAGAAAGTGTTTTTTGTCTCGCTGCAGTGTCCCTTTAGGAGCTCAGTATAACTCTCCTCCTCTTTTAACAGCAGCACTATAATTTTAACACAAGTGTCTCATTATCAGAGCAGGAGAAGCTTTGCTTATCTTCACAGTCCATCAGTATCAGGAGGCCTGGCAGGTAAAGAATATGTCCACTGATCCCCACTTCTTCCCCTCTGAAAAGGTGGCATCTTCTGAAGGACATCATTGCAGATGAGATGTTTTAGGACTAACTTTGCTGCCTCAGGCCTGTGGGAAGATAGTCTGAAGCTGAAGTAACCAAATTAACCTTCCTCTCTGCAGCACATTTGAATACCGAACAATTCAGCTGTTCTCCATGTTGGCCGGCTGACAAAACGGGTCAGTCTTCAGTTCCTCAAATGGCGATGCCTGGTTCCTCTGATTGCGACCTGGAGAGAAGAGACATTGGTAGCTGCTCAGGTTCAGGTCCCCCCCCCACCGTTCTCCTGTCCATCAGATTAGGCTGCACAAAGTTTCCTGTTTTAATTTGAGGAAGTGGCTCAGTTAACGTTTTGCGGGCAGTTCCTCTTTCAGCCCACATTTAAAAATTCTTCCGCACTGCGCTCTCTCTCAGTTGCAGAGGAAGGAGGCCAGACGGCTCCACGCTCAGGCAGGTGGGAGGCTTTTTTCCCCTCTCTCCTTAGATGCTTCCACGGCAGATATCTCAGCTAAACTCTGGATTTCAGAGTTCCTCTCAGAACGTCTCTGCTTTTCAGTGCATGTATTGGTGAGTAAGGGGGATTTTTGTTTGGAGATCTTCAGGCAGGTTTAACGTCTCCGCCCCTGGACTTGGTCAAAGCTCCTCAGCGGACTAAAGTCACCCTGAGGCGTTTAGAACAAGTTCAGGGTTTGGGACGGCAACGCTGCATGAGCAAAGAGACGTGGAACAGCAGCAGAGGCTGCGTTCTTTTACCTACCAGGCAAGTTTCACACATCTTTTGCTTCTCAGTGACACTTTGTCACATTTACTATGAGCCATTTATGGCGCCGTGCCTCAAAGTAAAATATGGTGCATAGAAAATGAACCCGACACAGGAACTTCTGGCTATAAATATGAAAGGCAAATGACATCATTTCTTTGAGGTAGATTTCAAAACATTTAAAGCTTAAAAACAAAGCGATTCCATCTTGGTTTTTGACTTTAAAAGGTTGTAAAATATTTCCCACAGCAGCCATGGGGGAGAATGGATAGAAAATCCCTCCTGAACACTGAACGTATTTGGAGATATTAACCATCTGCCTGCAGATGGAGACTAACCGCACATTTCGCTGCTGACTGAAAGCAGGACTGAAAGTTTCACATTCAGGTGTGAAGTTGCTGAAGTGGCTCTAGTTCCTGAAATGAACCTAAATTTACACCTAATGAAACCAGATATGCAGCTTTAACCCTCTATAGTCACTGAAATACTTATAGCGTTATTTGATTCAGGACAAAAACCTTATTACCTTTGAAACATTAAAAAAAATATGCTTATATTAAGAAAAATAACAAAAGTGCTTCTAGAAGAAAAACACTCAACATAATGCTGATACTGGCATTTTTTAGTTTATAAAACTAAATATAATTAACTAGACTTATTAACTTTTCAATTAGATGTTTACTTTTTTTTCCTTTATTTTTTAATTAACTTTTAAACTTTTTTTCAGCTGAATTTCCAGTAGGTAATCTATCATTCAAGGGCTCATCTAATTTGTCAAATGTCAAAATCAGATGTTCAGCTGAATGGATGGATATAGATCTGGTGCTTCTAGATCAGCAGAAGACTCCACCTACCCAGATGCACCACAGGAAATCATTCCTACCTGTGGTCATCAACCTCTATCACGCCTCCCTCAAGTGATTCAGCCCCCCCCCGTAATTGACATTTATGCACTGTTTTTGCACGCCACGTATCACTTTACTTGGATTTTCACTTTACTTGGATTTAGTTTTTACATATGCATAGATATACGTACAGATATATATATACAGAAGAGCTATATGTGTATATATTTTATCTCTTTTTATTCTTATTTTTTTTATCTTTATTATATTGTGTAGTTGGATGTGTGTATATACTATATAAAACTGTAACAAAAGTAATTTCCCTCTGGGGGGGGGGGGCGACAGTGATCAGAAACGCTAACTGTCCCTATAAAGGGTTAAAGATGGATGAAGATAAATAAAGTTAAAGGCAACGTTTATAAAAATGGAAACCTTTATTTTCTTTCTTCCAAAGCAGAGAAAAACCAAACGCCAGTGAGAACGTCGCCTCTGAGCATCAAGTGTGACATTCGGTAAATCAATCAGATTTATGTTGAACAGGAAGCGTCCGTCCCGCAGCGTCGGCGTCGCCTCAGTCGTCCACGGCGATGTTCCGGAACAAGTAGGACATGGACTCTCCGTTGTGGATGCGGCGGATGGCCTCAGCCAGGATCAGACTCACGTCCACCGTTTTGATCTTGGGACACTGAAGCTTCTGCACCTCATGGGGGACGGTGTTGGTCACCACCACCTGCAGACGCAGCGGCGGGGATCAGTTTCAGTCTACAGAGGCTCAGTAGGGCCAAAACTCAATAAAAACCCAGCTTATCTGTTGTTGTCTGTTGAATTCATCTTAATGTGGATTTAAAGACATTTCATTTGTTTTTTTTTGTGAACCCTGCAAATTGTAAATAAATCGTATTTTCCTGCTGACATCATCTTTTAGTTTACCGACTTTTGTGTTACACCCAGTGCCAGAATTTACCCTTTAGTGGTCTTAAGGGTGGGGGTTGTAACACCATTTAAAACAGCCCCTCCCAGTCAAATGCCAGCTGGCAGCAAACTTCCCTGCAGCTCCCAGCAAAATCAAAATCCCCTCCATCTTCCAGCCCCTGTTCTTCTCCTGGGCTTGCAGATTTTCTTACTCTAAAAAAAATCCTGAGGCTGAACTTTTTCATTACAGGCAAGAAACTGTTGGCGTAGCTCAGGGCGACCAGACGTCCTCTTTTTTTTCCAGACATGTCCGACTTTTCGGACCTAAAAAAATGTCCGGGGGGGGATTTCAAAACTGTCCGGTATTCTGGTCGACTACAGTGCAGCCCGGGAACCCCGGTGCAGGGGGGCAGGGAGCCAGTGGGGGACGGGTGACGGTAGCCTGGACACAGGTCGCCCCGTGCTTCCCCCTGCCTGCCTTACCGGCTCCCTGCCCCCTCCTCCAGCTGAGGACGGGGGGCTCCTGGCTCTCTGCTGAGGTCCGGTTCAGCAGTTGACACTTCATATCCCCCCTCGCTTTTCTAACACCCGCCCCCTTCTTCTTCTGATTGGCTAATACTGTTAGCTTCAGAGCGCTCCTTTGCTACCATTGGCTGACTGGCTGACTCATTTTTTTTACCATTAATTTATTTCCGAGTGATTTTCTACTTTAATCCCTGCTCCACCCTTTCATTACAGGGTCTGACCAGCAGATGGCGCTTCTCTTTAGATCTTAATGTGATGAAATCATGACAGAAAGAATATTTCAGTAGAAAGATTGATGTTTAATAATGAATTATAGGGAACCAGCAAAGGAAAGTGGGGAAACTGAACGGCTGCTACTGTTTATTAATAAATTAACAGCTGTTTGCCTTCAGTAATAAACCACTGAGTTCTTTCTTTATTATATCTCCTGTTTTCTCTGTTTAACATTAAAATCAATGAGGATTCCTTTCAATAAAATATCACATAAATAACTTTATTCATTGGTTTTTCTTTACTAGCGTTCGTTAGTTAACTGCTGTTAAATCTAATACTTATATATTTTTTTTAACAGTTTGTAAAGTAAATCTTAATAAAGTTAAAGTAATGCTAAACCTTTCTGAATACTGAGGAATAAAACAAAATGTCAGAGTTCTGTTTCCCTAATTGAGAAATAAGGTTTCCTTCATTAGTCGGAGTCTAACAGCAGCTGTTAGCCCAGCTTAGCAAGACTGAGCTTTGTTCTGTAAATTTCAGCTTTTGTTGCTGAAATTTGGATTAGAGGAAAGTTTCCAGCCTCCCCTGCTTGATCTTTTCAGCTGTTAAATTTCCAGGTTTTTCTTATTGTGTAATAAGCTGGTGAAGATTCTCAGTCATCCAGGTTGTGGTCAATCAAAAACGTTAAAATCAATCCTCTGGACTTTGTTTCCAGGTTTGAAGACGTTTCTCTTCCATCCAGGAAACTTTTTCAATTCAAAATGTCAGAAATAGCGTTTAGTTCCAGGTTTTATCCAGCAGCCCAACAAAGCCTGGTTTTAGTTTAGAAAACATGCAAATAGAAACGGATGAACGGGTCCCCCCCTTTGGAACGGGGGTTGTTAGGGTCACTGTCCAATCGAACGACTGAACCCTCAATTGTAATGATTCCATATTTTTTCCTGGGAATTTAACGTTCTGTGAAGAAATATCACATATTATTGCTTCTTATCATCTTCTGTTCTTTATGCTTCACATTTTTACACTTTCTATCATCGCAAATCGCTTCTCAATCTTACATTCAGACCCAAATGAAAGGTGTAAACCAGAGGTCATGGATTAGTGGACCGTGGTCTGGATCCACACCCAGCCTCTGGCTAATCCAACCTGATTTAAAACATTTATAAATTACCGCATGCTTTCTGACGGCAGTGTCTAAACGTCCGCTCCACCCCGCAGCGCTCCAGACCTCCTGCCCAAAGCAAAGCCTGCAGCCTCCGCTGTTCCTCCCGTATTGCTGCGCTCCGACTTCTCCTCGGAGCTCGAGGAGAGCATGTGTGATATCATTAAATTCGAAGGAGCAAAACATGCAGAAATTAACTCTTAATTTATTATGACATTAAAAAAAATCCCCATCAGCATCCAGCAGATGTTTAGTTTCTGATGGAGATGAGAAATCTGCTTCCTGATCTATTGAAGGACCAATTCTTTGCATCCAATCTTTTAAATAAACTTTAGTTTTTTGAAATGCATAAGAATTATGCTCTGATTTGAAGTTCAGGGTTCCTACAGCATAATGCAAGTTAAATTCAAGACTTTTTAAGACTTTTTAATGCCACTTGATATAAATATTTAAGACCAAATTCACAAGAAAAACCTGCTTGCGACAACTTAACCCAAAGGTTTAGTTTAACATAAACCACTGCACTAATGTTTAATATTTTGAAAAGCTTCCCATACAGGAAGAAAGCTAAAAACACACAAATGACAGATATATTTGAACAATTATTTAACTGAATTCACAAACTTTGTTTTAGCAGGAACAAAACCAATCAGTTTTAAAGCCCCAACATAACCAGTGCTAAGTCTTTTTGCAGCTATTTTTCTTTGTATGGTTTTCTTAGTATGTTTGATTTGGTGATAAGTGGAGGCGTTGCAGAGACAAGGGTGGAACTAAACTGAGAAATACCGGCTGTTTCTCTGTAACTCCATTTTGACGCTTTGTGTTTCGTGCTTCGCATGTGCGACTCCACTGCCTTAATTCCCATCGTTCTGAGCTTGAAGGACTTCTAGCATAAATCCACTGAGACTCATGTATGTTCCCTGGTTTTAGCCGTGGAGAAAACTCTTGGCTGGAGACAATTTCCGTTACATTTACATTTACATTTACATTTACATGCTCATATTTTCCAGACAAAAAGTTAATGGCGCATCTCCCAAATGTCCCGGCAGCAACAACGCTTTATTGGTTCCGCTATCGGGACGGAACCAATAATGGAGAGACATTATTTTTTCTAAATTGAAAAACAAAAATTTGGCAATTTTTATGTTTTATTTAGATTACAAAAATAAATCATAATAAAAATAATCCTATTTATGAGGTTTTAAAAATTAAGACCTACGAAAGACTGATTTAAGACATTTTAATACCAATTAAGGCCTTAGTTTTATTTTGAAGAATTCAATGCCTTTTAAGACTTTTTAAGGACCCTGGGAACACTGTAGTTACCGATCTGTTGTTACTATATTTTAATTTGACAAACCGGATCTTCTCGCCGTTCTTTCTCCTGTTTGGTGAAATTGCAAAGCGGATCCTGAACATTTAGAGGATGTTTGGCTCAACCTGCTGCTGTGAAGCAGGATTCTCCACCATGAACAGAATCAACAATAAATCTGGATCCAGGGTCAGAATGAGCACCTTGATATGTGCTTGAGAATGGCTTAGTCTCCGGTTAAACCCAGGTTTAAAGCCTTGCAGGGCAGCCTAAAGCCCACTGCCAACATTAAGACAGAAAAAAGAAAGAAAATAACAAACCATCAGTTCAGGGGTTTGAGAAAATATGGGAATCAGGAAATTATCTATAAACCAAACTGAACGATTGTTGTTCTCTACTTCAAAAAAAATATAAAATATATAAAATAGTATAAAATGGATGCATAAACGACTCATTTTATTTCAGTGTTAAATTCTGTTTAAAGATTATAATTAAAAATGTCTGCGGACCTTTACTGGTTGATGATTTTCTTTGTTCTGACCCGCTGGTTTTTAATGGGTGACCCGTGGATTAAACCAAAGCTGACCTCATCTATAGCAGACTCCTCTATCAGCCGGGGGGCTTCTGCAGACAGCAGCCCATGCGTGGCCATGATGTAGATCTTGTAGGCTCCTCTCTCCTTTAGTCTTTCTGCTGCTGCAACAAAGTCCTCCACGTCGTCGATGATGTCATCCTGTGGAAGGTTTACCAGGTTAGAAAGACCAAGCAAACTGAGCATCGGACCCTTTAATAAATACACGCTATCTGGGTTTTTACAGGTTTACATCAAATCCTGATGCTTCATTGGAAAACAAAAAAACCTGAGAAAAAAAAAAAAGGGCTGCAAAATTCTGACATTTCAACTTTATGAGAAATATTCAACATTAACATCAAAATCAGACTAAATGAGACATGAATGTAAAGTAGATCAAAAACACAAATCATTTACTTTTTTTATGCTGTATTTTTCATTTTGTGGGCATCTTACCACGATGATAGCGATTCTTCCTCCTACGTCTCCAACGACGGTGATAGGAGGCTTCTCCTTCGGCATCATCACTGAACAACAGATTAAAGTTACCCACAGAAAGGGTGCTGATATACTTTAAAGGAAGAGCTGATAGCGGTGAAATAATATTACAATCATTTACCAAGCCTAAAATATCAATAATTTCTATTCTTCCTCCTAAATCAATATAATACTCTGGTAATATAATAAACTGGTGAAGATTCTCAGTCATCCAGGTCAGAGTCACTCCAAAAAAAAGTAAAAAACAATTCATTGGACTTTGTTTCCAAGTTTGAAGATGTTTCTCTTCACAACCAGGAAGATTTTTCAATTCAAAATGTCAAAATTGGTGTCGAGTTCGAGGCTTTATAGAGTGGACCAAAAACAAAGCCTTGTTTTTGTTAAGAAAACATGCAAATTGAAACGGATGAACGGGTCCCCCCCTTTGGGTCAATAGAGGGAACTGTTTGTCTGGCTGAACAGGTGAGGTCACCTGTTCACCTCACCTGTTTGGAGACATAGGGCCGTTTCTCAGGTCACAAGAACATGAGTACGGACTCAGAACCCAGGAAAGTCTGGACTCTGGGAGAACCGGAGCAGGCAGCATAAATCAGGGTCAACTGGAACAGCAGCGTCCTGATGACATCACCACATTCGAAGCTAGTCTGGAGCTGCATTTCACCTCCTGTTAATAGTCTCTAGATGATAATAAATTATGACTTGTTTCATCTAGTGGAGGAATAATAATGAACACAGTCAGATAAACACAAATCAAATGAACATTTTGGCAAATAAAACAAAAAACTCACCATCAGAGCCAGCGGTACTTCACACACGGCTATGCAGAGAGAGGGCTGCTGCAGTTGGGCTAACGTTAGCCCTGGCCGTTGCAGACTGGGCTGACGTTAGCCCTGGCCGCTGCAGATGGGCTGATGTTAGCCCTGGCCGCTGCAGACGGGCTGACGTTAGCCCTGGCCGCTGCAGACTGGGCTGACGTTAGCCCCGGCCGCTGCAGACGGGCTAACGTTAGCCCGTAACGTTCGCCCTGGCCGCCGCAGACGGGCTAACTTTAGCCCGTAACGTTCGCCCTGGCCGCCGCAGACGGGCTAACTTTAGCCCGTAACGTTCGCCCTGGCCGCCGCAGACGGGCTGACGTTAGCCCTGGCCGCCGCAGACGGGCTGACGTTAGCCCTGGCCGCTGCAGACGGGCTGACGTTAGCCCTGGCCGCTGGAGACGGGCTGACGTTAGCCCTGGCCGCTGGAGACTGGGCTGACGTTAGCCCTGGCCGCTGCAGACGGGCTGACGTTAGCCCTGGCCGCTGGAGACGGGCTGACGTTAGCCCTGGCCGCTGGAGACGGGCTGACGTTAGCCCCGGCCGCTGCAGACGGGCTGACGTTAGCCCCGGCCGCTGCAGACGGGCTGACGTTAGCCCCGGCCGCTGCAGGCGGGCTGACGTTAGCCCCGGCCGCTGCAGACGGGCTGACGTTAGCCCCGGCCGCTGCAGACTGGGCTGACGTTAGCCCGTAACGTTCGCCCTGGCCGCCGCAGACGGGCTAACGTTAGCCCGTAACGTTCGCCCTGGCCGCCGCAGACGGGCTAACGTTAGCCCGTAACGTTCGCCCTGGCCGCCGCAGACGGGCTAACGTTAGCCCGTAACGTTCGCCCTGGCTGCCGCAGACGGGCTAACGTTAGCCCGTAACGTTCGCCCTGGTCGCCGCAGACGGGCTAACGTTAGCCCGTAACGTTCGCCTTGGCCGCCGCAGACTGGGCTGACGTTAGCCCTGGCCGCCGCAGACGGGCTGACGTTCCCCCTGGCCGCCGCAGACGGGCTAACGTTAGCCCTGGCCGCCGCAGACGGGCTAACGTTAGCCCTGGCCGCCGCAGACGGGCTAACGTTAGCCCTGGCCGCTGCAGACGGGCTGACGTTAGCCCTGGCCGCTGCAGACGGGCTGACGTTAGCCCTGGCCGCTGCAGACGGGCTGACGTTAGCTCTGGCCGCTGCAGACTGGGCTGACGTTAGCCCTGGCCGCTGCAGACGGGCTGACGTTCGCCCTGGCCGCCGCAGACGGGCTAACGTTAGCCCTGGCCGCCGCAGACGGGCTAACGTTAGCCCTGGCCGCCGCAGACGGAATAACAAAGAAGCCAAACGACCCCCATTCCAAAGGGGGGGACCCGTTCATCCGTTTCTATTTGCATGTTTTCTTAACTAAAACCAGGCTTTGTTGGGCTGCTGGTTAAAACCTGGAACTAAACGCTATTTCTGACATTTTGAATTGAAAAATCTTCCTGGATGGAAGAGAAACGTCTTCAAACTTGGAAACAAAGTCCAGTGGATTGATTTTTAAATTTTTGGAATATTATGCTTAAATTAAGCAATTAGGACATAAAGGCCTCTTTTTTAAGCAGCATTTATTTGATAGGTGGACTGACAGGAGACATGAGGGTAGAGATGTGCCTCAAAGGTTGAGATTTAAGGCCTTTAAATGCTAAATCTGCTCAAATGTATTAGAGCCACAGTGGTTTAAGTCAGCCAGATGGAGCTGATATTAGCAGCTTAATGATCTTTAAACCTGAGAAAAGAGAATCTGGTCAAACTAAAGTGCTGATTCCTGCTGTAGGACTGCTTGTGACGGAGCCTTTGGTCATATTTAGGCTGTGTCTGTAATAGTCAAAAAGATAAATTTAGAGTTTCTAAAAACAACCATTCCTCTAATATTTGTTACACTTTGAAATCCCATCCCACGACAACCTGGATGAAAGACGTAAAAACGGTTGTTGGAAAGCTATGACTCTGGAATCTCCAAGGCTACCAGCCATGATAGGCGGAGCGACCACATATCTGTGCCCTGAAGCCGTCTGGAAGAGTCCGCCATGTTTGATGGACCTTTAAACAGCATCGTCTGTCAAATCTATAGAATCAGTGGAAAAAAACTATTCAATTCATTTGTTTTAGCAGCATTAATGCCTCCGCCTTCAAGGAATTTAGGGGGAAAAAAATTCGACCACGTTTTAACTCCTTCGACAAAACGTGAAAAAGGGCGACGCCCCGTTTGGCGTGCTACTGGGACGGCGGGCTTAACTCCACCTACGCTCAATGAAAATGGCTGTAATTCTAAGTATTTCTGTTCAAACACTTGCGCAGGTCTTTCCTTCGCCTTACATGGCAGCTCCAGGCCTGTGTGTCCCGCCGTGGTCCGGGACAGCGGGGGGGAGTGCCGACCGTCTGCCATGTCCGACTCTGAATGCTGCCCCTCCCCATGCATCACCACCAGGCCGAGTCGCAGTCTCTCAGCGTAGGACTGGGCTCTGAAACAGGAGAACAGGCAGAAACTGAAGAGTCTTAAGCTGCAGCACCTCAGCCTGAGACGGAGGAAACCAGCTGGAAAAGAAAAAAGTTACGTTCAGACGAGAAGCAGCAGAAGCTGCTGGTTTACATGCAAAGTCAATGGTTGATGCGCCTCATGGCGCTGCAAAAGGTCCTGCAGCGTTTTGAGCAGCAGGAGCAGCGCCTCATGAGTTTCTGAGGCGCTTCAGAAGCAGCAGCTGCTGGAAAAATTTTACTTTAGCTGCTGGACGCGCCGCATCAACCAATCAGAGAAGCTGATCTGGGAGCTGGCAGGGAGTCAGACACAGCACTCCACTGGAAAAACGATCTAGAAATAAGTTAAAATTTCTTAAATTAAGTATATTTACCCTTAATTCTAGGAGGTAAATGGAAAAGTTTGCCAATGAAATGAGTATTTGTATGCTTAAAATAAGATGATAATTAGGTAATATCCACTTAAAATAAGACAATGCAATTGCATTGTCTTATTTTAAGTGTAAATTCTCTTGTTCGATTGGCAAATGTCTTTTACCTCCTTAGTCCAAAAACAAATGTACTTTTTTTTTTAAAGAAAAATTACTTAGATTTACATTTTTTGCAGTGCAGAGCGCAGTGCAGAGCGCTATGCATAGGCGAATCTACTGGGGTGGCATAGGGTGGCAAATGCCCCCCTAAATGACAGCCTTGCCACCCCTGCTGCCACCCCAGTTGGCGGTAGGGGTGGCGAGGCTTATAAATTATGGATCATTTGAGAATTACGACCGCTAATTTCCAATGTCGGACTGCAGTGAATGCAGCACGAGATGACGAGAGCGACTGAGACTGATTGTTTTGAAAACCGAATGGGGCAAAGCGAGGGAGCCAGGGGTCATGGGGAGAGGAGACACGGGATGAAACTGGTAAAAACTGATTAACTATCTATGGAGAAATGAAATCATAATGAAAGCTCAGTGTTGCTAGCATAGCTGCAATGCTGATTTTGAGATGATAAAAATCAGGTTGCAGAACGTTATTTCTCTATGATGTTAGTTAGGCCTGACCTCTCAGGCTCATAAAGACATATTTGCGGTCAACTATGACAGAAAAGAGACAATCACGTTTGGTTGAACTCAAATCAAAACGCACAAAGACATTGGATCTAAATAAAGTTGTGAAGCGTTTTGCTGAGCAACATGGAAATCCCTGCATTCAGCTGTTATAGTCATGTTAACTTTATGTTCTGCTCTCTGGTGAACCTTTACAGAGCCGTTACATTTTGTTTTGGCACCTGAGAAAATCTGATATTTCCTTTAATAAAACCAAAAGTGTTAAAAGTTAAAAATGTGATACTGGTGTGAATCCTGCTTAATATGAAGCAGTGTTGTTGTTTCTTTTTTGTATATATAGTATGAAATTATCCAGAAATGACCTGTATGAACCTACTCACAAGCAAAATGTATTTTTATGTTGCTTCTTTTCAGATTTGTGGAGATTTTGATGTAACATACAGAACCCGCCTTTTTGTTGATTTGTTGATACAGCAGTATGGAGGACCAACTCTGCCATATTTAAAAATAAATACAGAAATAAATAAATGCTTAATAAATAAATAAGCATACAATTAATTGCCACCAAAATACAAACAACAAATAAATGTAAGTAGAAATTAAATTATACAGCTAGTCATAAAGGTATATAACTCTTTTAATTGGCTTCTTTATTTCTTTGCCTTTTTAATATTTACCTTATTTATTTTTTTGTCATTTATTATCTTCAACTTCATTTTTTAATTACTTATATTTTTAAGTATTTATTTATGTGCATGTTATCATATTTCTGTCTGTTTTATTCTTCCTTTGTATTTTTTTACCCTAGTTATTTCTTCGCCGCTATTTCTTTCTGCCTGCCATTATAATATAATTTCTAATTACATTTATTTGTTGATTGTATTTTTGGTGGCAATTAATTGTATGCTTATTTATTGAGCATTTATTTATTTCTGTATTTATTTTTAAATATGGCAGAGTTGGTCCTCCATATACAGCTCTATCTACAGCAGATCTACATGCATGAAATGTCCCTTTCATGTTGCCGTAACTGCTGTATGTCAAGTTCCTGAGGAACAAATGGGGTAAATGTGTGTTCAGACTAAACATTACATAGATGTCTGGTACCTTGTTTGGTGCCTTGACCCATTTATCTCTACTGTGTAGTTCTGCTCACTTTAGTACAGCTCAGTCCATAGATCTATGATGGGAAACTTTTTCTTTCTATAGTTTCTTCTTGTGCAAATGCTGCAAAGCTGCCTCTCTGACAGTCAACCTCACACATCTGTGACTCAGCACCTGTGTCTTACCTTAATACCTTTCCTGTCATAAGGCCGCTCTAGAAGTAGTGTTATCATTCTTCTATCTCCTATTAAGTGAATCACATTGTACGATGTATTATTAATATGAACTGTTTCACATGAAACACTAATACTGTACATACTATTCTCACCAAACTGTGATAACTGTGATTAAATTCAGTGTAAACAAATGCCATATGTTGCCACCCCTAAAAAATTCCTGCCCCCCTCTTGCCACCCCATAAATATTTTTCTAGATCCGCCCCTGGCGCTATGATCACTCGCCTGCAACAGTTTATTAACGCCTATGTTAATTAAAATGTAGAAACCTGCCGGCGAACAGTAGGCAGCAGAACAGCAGACTCACTATCATCAAAGATGACGCAGCACGCGCGTTTTTGCCGCTCCTGCTGCGTGCGTCTGAACGTAGCATTAAATGTCTGCAGAATGAAAACGGACGCTTTAAACCTCCTACAGTCAGTAGGTAGCAAAAAAACAAGACAACCTTCAATTCTGAATTAATTTCTTGAACTAGCATTGCTTTATTAACGTGCTGCTGGATTTTCATCATAATATCACCATGTTTCAGAAACATGTATTTCAAAATTCAAAATTGATCCAGGCAGATTTCAAAACGTTAAAATAAAAAGTTCTGCCGCAGGTTTAAGAAGTGACACCAAACCGAACCAGAGACGAAAACTAAAGCGTCATTTCAGAACAGCTGGGACAGGTTGCCATGGTTTCAAAATGACCCAAAACGATTTAAGCATGTTTAGTTCTAGTAAGTAACTCAGGATGGACAAAATAAAAAGTTGTGATACTGCAGAACAGTAATACTCCACTTAAAGTAATACCGTATTGTTTGGAATATACGTCGCTCCGGAGTTTAAGTCGCAGCAGTCAAAACATGCATTATGAAAACGAAAAAAAACATACATACGGTGAAACGGAATAAAATTCGCACCTTTTATATATTTATATATATTCATATTTCATCAAATAAAATAATCTCCAAAGACAACAGCTACGGAAATAAAAACAGTCCTTTAGTGAAGAAGAAAAGAACAAAACTGGAGGGAAAAAAAACAGGCAGAAAGTGCACCTGTCCGATACCAGAGAAAAAAATGTAATTTCATTCAGATTAATAAATCACATCAAGACCACGACAATAGAGACGAACAATAAAGTTTATATTGAAAGAAGAAAAAAGGCCTATTTTAAAAACGCAAAACAAAACCATCTAATAGGCTATGCAGCCACAGGCCAATAACATCGCGCTATGAGAGAAAATAATTCATAGCTGTTTGTTGTGGTAAGTTGTGACGTTTTTTCTTTCAGTGGTATCAATAGAATACATGTTGTTGCAAAGCTACATAGCGCCCTCTAATGGTGAGAAAAAAAAGTATAAGTTGCATGGCCAGCCAAGTCCGAAAAATATGGTAATCCCTCCCCACCGTTGGTATCCATAAATTGAATTTGTCTGATTATAAGAAAAAACGTTTGATGCCGACCAAAGTCAATATTAATAAAAACATTTAAGCCGCTGTCACACCTTGACGATTTACACCAAGTATGCTTGACGTACAGAAAATCAGGTAAAAACTCTGGCATACGTTGGATAAGTTAGAGGTACGTTTTGTATAAGTTATGAGCACGCTGAAGTACGCTGGAAAACGCTAAAACACGTTGACAGACGGTGACCACGTCGAGAAATGGTACTCAAAATTTATTTTTTCTACTTCTTAGTTCTGTATGACGGGGTATTAGGGCCAGAATAGAGATTTTTTTTTCCTTCTATTTCGAGAATAAAGTCGTAACATTGCAAAAATAAAGTCGTAACATTGCGATAATAAAGTCGTAACATTGCTTTGAAGTACTTGAAAATAATTATTGTGAAACAATAAAGACATTTTCTATTCTATTCTATTAAAGGGGTAGAAAGATATAAGTAAATCTAAACAATGCATGTATAAAAAATAGATCTGCCAAATCTCTAATATTCAACAACAAAAAATACTTAGTTAAGCATATTGAGCAAAACAGCAATAAAAAGATAAAAATCCTATCAGATTTATAGTCCCCCCCCCCCTAAAGATCTATTAGAATCTGTCCTTAAATTCCAGCCAAACCCATTTAATCAGTAACAAATAAAAACCTTTAGATAAATCAAACATTACCGCCACATATCTGACTCTATAACCATTAAAACAACTATTCTCATTCATCTCAGACGGAACTATTTACAGACTGGATTATATTAAACTGAACTTCCAGTATTCACCACTGGTCGGCGCCATTTCCCTTTTTCCTCTGATCACGGCTTGCTTGGTCTCGCAATGAATCCTGGGATGTCCGAGGCGACGGAGGATACATCGGACCCGTCCTTCAAATCGGGCAAAAAGAAGGACGCATTTTAAGGTTGCATAACGAGGGCCGTTTCTCAATTCACGAGAACGCGAGTACGTACTCGAGTTCTCGTCAAGTCCGTTCTTGGCGAGTACGCAGGAAGATCGGACTTGACGAGAACGCGAGCACGCAAGCACGTATGTGTATTGGAACAGAAGCGTACTCCTGACGTCATCACATGCAACGTTCTTTAGCATTTCTTTAACAGTCAAAACTATTTATTCCCTACACAAAGCATTTTGAAAACAATATTTTTAATTTCTAAAGCTTAAAAAACATTAAAAAAAATTGGACGTTTGGCCGAATTAAAGCAAAAAACCGGCATCAGAACGAGCGGTAGTTCACACATAACTAGACGGAGTGCACTACAGACGGGGTAACATTAGCCCTGGCTGCGGTTACCCTCGGAGGTCTGCTGGTCACTCTGGTCCGCTCAACGTCGGACTTTTTTTTTTAATTTCGCACTAACTCTGTAAACAGGCCACACAGGGAGGCTTCAATGTATAATGTTTTCGCCTCAATCGATTTCAAAACGTACTTTTGAAGAACAACAGCAGCAGAAAAGGGAATGTTTAACTTCCCACTGAGAGCGCCGTCTGGAAAGAAGCTGCGGCCGCGGGGCATTCTGGGGAAGCGGCCAGTCTGAAGAACGCACAAGTCTGCTCTGATGCATGCTCGATAAAGAGGGCGGGGCGAGAACAACATCCGGGGATTTGATGCGTTCTCGCGTTCTCGAGAATTGGAACGGTACTCGGGCTGAGGCTGATGACGTGTCACGAGCACACGAGCACGCTCAAGAACGCATATTGAGAAACGGCCGAGGAGTCTTGGAATCTGACCAGACCTCGGCGCCGCGCTATGACGTCATCGGCCTTTGAATCTGGCCTTCAGAGGACGCAGCCCATGAATTCCAACAGAGTCATAATGTCTATGGTAGAAAGCGCCTGAAGAGCCAAAGCTGTGCCTGATGAAAACTCTCATTTTAGCTCAACTATAGATTCATTTTATCCCATAAAAGCTGCAGCGGTGCGGCTGAAAGCTTTTCCAACCTGAGAGGGGTCCGCCAGTTGGTGACCCCTGGTTTATATATTTCATTATTTTCTAAAACCCTGCTGAGTGTGAGACCGTGCTCTGACTATGAGGGATCAGAAATGCCGCCTCTAGGCTCCTGTTACCTTTTAGCAGCAGATGGAGTCTTTGCAACGATGACGGCGTTTCTGTAGTCTGGGATCTGGAGAGACAGAAGAACATTTAAAAAAAAAGGGAAGAACAAATGATATATAGGTGAAAATATTTAATTCATCGATGTCAGAGAGACGTTTTCAGAGAATAATAAAGGTTTTTTTGTTTGATGTACCTCCTCCTGGATGTACTGCAGGAGGAAAGGCGAAGCTCGGAGGTTGTCGATGGGGATGTTAAAGAAGCCCTGGATTTCCTTCTGGTGAAGGTCCATGGTGATGATGTGAGTCAGTCCTGCAACGACACGCAGAACCTTCATCAGATGTAAAAATGACAGAATCAGATGATAAAATTATCCTTACAACAAAATGTATGGATTTCATTAAGGGTTCAGACTAAAACAAACATATTTTTCCGTGAGAAAACTGAATATAAAAACATTGCAGCAAAAATTACAGGAAAAGTTTAAATTTTAAATATGAAATTATTCCATCCTGTTCAATAAATGATCAGTGTTTTTAATTCAGAGTAAGTTTTTTCCTCTCCACTGTCGCTACAAGCATGCTTAGTGTGAGGGATTGCTGAAGAGTCAATGAGTCGATGCAATCAACTGGTTTTCCTTAGATAGAAAACTTTAAATCAATCTGACTGGATGATCTGGTGAACTGGAAAGTGACCTGAGATGACATGATGTGAACTGGAGCTATAGAAATAAACTGAATAGAATGGAATTGAATTTAGTTTTGAAATAAATGTGACACCATATTAATTCCTCAACGCAGCGGCTCGGCTCGCTGCGGCGCAAACCTTCCCACAGCACAACAGCCCCTCTACCGTGCAGCTCTGCCTCACCGGCTTTGGCCAGCATGGAAGCCAGCAGCTTGCAGACGATGGATCCTCTCTTCCTCATCTTGCACTGCTTGCTGTAGGGAAAGTAGGGAATGACTCCGATGATGTTCTTGGCACAAGACGACTTCAAAGCGTAAGCCATCACCAGCAGCTCCATGACGGCCGTGTTGACGTCCCTGAAGCGTCGATGGAGACATTAAAAAAGATTGAATAAAATCTATTTTCCGTCTTTTTAAGAAGGTTTAAAGGAACCGGGAAACATTCTGAGGCAAAGGCTTGTTCAGAACAATTTTAATGGTTTTGTTTTTCTATTCAATGCTAAAAAAAAAAAAAAAACATTATTTAAATGCTTAATATATGTAATATATCTCCACAGAAAAGCTGCACCTTCTTATAAACCTTGTAGTTCAAAGGGTGGGAAAAAAGCAGGGGTTTATAGTCAGGAAAATACGGTAGTATTATGTTTTTTGTCAGCCAATGACGCACTGAGTAGTTAAAAAACCGTCATAATTTTTATTGTTCTTTACAGGAGCTTAATCATCAGTTTGCCATCAGATGATCAGAGATGGAATACCTTGGAATGGTCTGAATAATAAAGACGTCTTGTCCTCGGACAGATTCCTTCACTTCCACTTTCGTCTCTGCAGGGAGATAAAGTTTCATAGTTGGTTTAGGTGTGAAACGCTCTGATTGGATCCCGGTTACCTGGACAGACTGCTAAACCGTACCTGAGTTTGACTCCTGATAAACGACCGACCTGCCCAGCTCCACACCCAGGCGCCTGGAAACAACAACACAGAAAATCCAAACTAGAATCAAACATTTCATGTGATGAAACGTGTGTAGCGCTTTAGGTTCCTTAAAGAAGATTTTCTACTAAATGAAAAATCAGGTGAAACTAAAACTTTTCCACCTGAGGAGTTCTGGATGCAGCAGTTTGAAAGAAAAAAAATATATGTATATATTTTATCTTAAATGCAAACTGTTTATAGATTTCTTTACAATCTTGATATAATTCCTGCTATAATTGTGTCGCTCTGTCAGCCAAAGGCGTGTTTTACAGTCTCTACACTCCAGGTAACGATTAATCGATTACTGAATTAGTTAAAGATTATTTCAATCAATTAATCACAATTAATTGATTCAGGTCTATAAGAGGGAATGGTGGCATGTAACGGATGGACGAATGGACGGATGGATGGATGGATGGATGGATGGATGGATGGATGGATGGATGGATGGATGGATGGATGGATGGATGGATGGATGGATGGATGGATGGACTGATGGATGGATGGATGGATGGACGGATGGATGGACTGATGGATGGATAGACGGATGGACAGACGGACGGACGGATAGACTGATGGATGGACGGACGGACGGACGGATGGATGGATGGAAAGACGGATGGATGGACGGACGGATGGATGGATGGATGGATGGATGGATGGATGGATGGATGGACGGATGGATGGACGGATGGATGGATAGACGGATGGACAGACGGACGGACGGATAGACTGATGGATGGACGGACGGACGGACGGATGGATGGATGGATGGATGGATGGAAAGACGGATGGATGGATGGATGGATGGATGGATGGATGGACTGATGGATGGATGGATGGACGGATGGATGGACTGATGGATGGATGGATGGACGGATGGATGGACTGATGGATGGATAGACGGATGGACAGACGGACGGACGGATAGACTGATGGATGGACGGACGGATGGACGGACGGACGGACGGACGGATGGATGGAAAGACGGATGGATGGATGGATGGACGGATGGACGGACGGACGGACGGACAGACTGATGGATGGATGGACGGACGGATGGATGGATGGATGGATGGATGGATGGACTGATGGATGGATAGACGGATGGACAGACGGACGGACGGATGGATAGACGGATGGATGGATGGATGGATAGACGGATGGATGGATGGATGGATGGACGGACGGACAAACAAACGAACGGACGGATGGATAGACTGATGAATGGATTGATGGATGGATGAATGAATGAATGAATGGACGGACGGACAAACAAACGAACGGACGGATGGATAGGCTGATGAATGGATTGATGGATGAATGAATGAATGGATGGACGGACGGACGAACAAACGAACGGACGGATGGATAGACTGATGAATGGATTGATGGATGGATGGACGGACGGACGAACAAACGAACGGACGGACGGAAAGATGGATAGACTGATGAATGGATTGATGGATGGATGAATGGATGGACGAACAAACGAACGGACGGACGGAAAGATGGATAGACTGATGAATGGATTGATGGATGGATGGACGGACGGACGAACAAACGAACGGACGGACGGAAAGATGGATAGACTGATGAATGGATTGATGGATGGATGAATGGATGGACGGACGAACAAACGAACGGACGGATGGATAGACTGATGAATGGATTGATGGATGAATGAATGAATGAATGGATGGACGGACGGACGTACGAACAAACGAACGGATGGATGGATAGACTGATGAATGGATTGATGGATGGATGAATGAATGAATGAATGGACGGACGGACGAACAAACGAACGGACGGATGGATAGACTGATGAATGGATTGATGGATGAATGAATGAATGAATGGATGGACGGACGAACCAACGGACGGACGGACAGATGGATAGGCTGATGAATGGATTGATGGATGAATGAATGAATGGACGGACGGACGTACGAACAAACGAACGGATGGATGGATAGACTGATGAATGGATTGATGGATGAATGAATGAATGGACGGACGGACGTACGAACAAACGAACGGATGGATGGATAGACTGATGAATGGATTGATGGATGGATGAATGAATGAATGGACGGACGGACGAACAAACAAACGGACGGATGGATAGACTGATGAATGGATTGATGGATGAATGAATGAATGAATGAATGGATGGACGGACGAACCAACGGACGGACGGACAGATGGATAGGCTGATGAATGGATTGATGGATGGATGAATGAATGAATGAATGGATGGATGGGTGGACGAACGGACGTACGAACAAACGAACGGATGGATGGATAGACTGATGAATGGATTGATGGATGGATGAATGAATGAATGAATGGACGGACGGACGAACAAACGAACGGATGGATGGATAGGCTGATGAATGGATTGATGGATGGATGAATGAATGGATGGACGGACGGACGAACAAACGAACGGACGGATGGATAGACTGATGAATGGATTGATGGATGAATGAATGAATGAATGAATGAATGGATGGACGGACGGACGAACAAACGAACGGATGGACGGACAGATGGATAGACTGATGAATGGATTGATGGATGAATGAATGAATGAATGAATGGACGGACGGACGAACAAACGAACGGACGGATGGATAGACTGATGAATGGATTGATGGATGAATGAATGAATGAATGGATGGACGGACGGACGAACAAACGAACGGACGGATGGATAGACTGATGAATGGATTGATGGATGAATGAATGAATGAATGAATGAATGGATGGACGGACGGACGAACAAACGAACGGACGGACGGACAGATGGATAGACTGATGAATGGATTGATGGATGAATGAATGAATGAATGGATGGACGGACGGACGAACAAACGAACGGACGGATGGATAGACTGATGAATGGATTGATGGATGAATGAATGAATGAATGGATGGACGGACGGACGAACAAACGAACGGACGGATGGATAGACTGATGAATGGATTGATGGATGGATGAATGAATGAATGAATGGATGGATGGACGGACGGACGAACAAACGAACGGACGGACGGACAGATGGATAGACTGATGAATGGATTGATTGATGGATGAATGAATGAATGGATGGACGGACGAACCAACGGACGGATGGATGGATGAATGGAAAAAAAAATATGATCAAAATATCCAGAATCTGATTAAAAAGCAATTTTGAAGTCCAAAGATATACATTTTATTTTTTAATTTATAAATGTTGGACTTCTGATGTTTCTCAGCAGCTCAGACCGACTGATTTCCCTTCAGTTGATTTTATCTAAAAAATGTTCCTGATAATTGCAGAGGCTTCATAAACTGAAGCTCTGGTCTGTGAGAAATTATTTTCTTCATCTTTATAAAGACTTTATTTATACACTGGAAAAAACAATCTAGAAATAAGTAAAAATTTCTCAAATGAAGTCTATTTACCCTTAATTTGAGTAGTTAAATGAGAAGATTTGCCAATTGAATAAGTATTTTATTCTTAAAATAAGATAATTAGATAATATGCACTTGAAATGAGACAATGCATTTGTGTTTTCTTGTTTTAACTTTATTCTTTAATTAGTGATAAAAACTCATTAACTCTTTCCTGCCCATATTCTGCAGCAGGCTTTAAATAAATATTCCAATAAACAAAAAGCTAAAAGTCAGTCATCAGACAAAATGAGGAAAACTAAACCCTTTATTCTGCATCTTTATCATTAATGTCATGAAATGATGAAGGATATTCCCACTCACTCTGTGATCTTGGTGGGCAGCTCGGTGCAGCCGGATGAGGAGTTTGCAGAAAACACGCGATAATTGCTCCTAGAGATGTTCATGGTGGAGAAACCAAAGGCCAGCGCGGGGCTCTGAGGGGGGGGACGCAGGAACCTGTGGCCCCCACAGCGCCTCATGGGCTTTTCTCTGTATCCGCTCAGAAAAGGTGGAGGTTTCACCATAAAACCCCCCAAAATATCCCCATGTGGAGATAAGGGCACCCACGCTGCGTGTCTGAAGCTCTGCGTGTAAACTAAACAACACAAAGGACACGTCACGTGGGAGAAATGGTTGAAAAAATACAAGGAAACAGAAAAAAACCCGCAATATTTTCAGTAAACGGAAGCCTGGGCTGCTTTATGAAGAAACTGGATTGAACCGGAATTACAGCAGATAGATAAACAACAAAGTGTCGCTAATTCTGAAACGCGCTCACCAGAGATAAGAGCAGAGCCGCATAGATCGCTTTATTCTCTGGGCGCTGGCGCGATTTGGTGGCGCCATCTTGGGGCGGTCGACAGCTCCGCTCTGTAATGTGCTACGGAGGCAAAATAATCTATTTATGTCAACCTTAACTCACTGAATATTTAACTAATGCTCACGGTTGTTTTTTTTTTTTTTTTTGTGCTGAAAACAAATCTTTCAGCTTATTTAAAAATCCTTTCTGTGGTTAAGAGTAATAGAATATTCTGATAGGATGGATGCATGTTGCAAATATTTATACATACATACATATATATATATATATATATATATATATATGTGTGTGTGTGCACATACATATATATGTGGAGAGAAAGATGTACATATATACAGCCAAGGCCAAAAGTTTTGAGAATGATTCTAATGTTAATATTTACAAAATCTACTGCTTCAGTTTTTGTAACAGCAATCTGCATATAGGCTACTCCAGAATGTTATAAAGAGTGATCAGCGTAACAGCAATTAATTGCAAAGTCAATATTTGCCTAGAAAATGAACTTTATCCCCTAAAACACATTTCAAGGTCATTGCAGCCCTGCCTTAAAGGAGCAGCTCACATGGTTTCAGTGATTGGTTCATTAACACAGGTGTGAGTGCCGATGAGGACAGGGCTGCAGATCAATCTGTCAGGATTCAGTCAGAATGACGTCATTGGACACTTTAAAAAGAGGCTGCTGCTTGGCATGATTGTTTCTCTGCTGTGAACCATGGTTATCTCTAAAGAAACACCTGCAGTCATCATTGCACTGCACAAAGATGGCCGAACAGGAAAGTTACCTTGATCACCTGCATACCCCTTACAAATGGAGTCCCTCCCACCCCCTCCATCCATTCAGCAAAGATCCTGCTACATGGCTGTACATCTGATTTTGGCATTTGACCAATTAGATGATGATGAATGTTATATTACCTACTGTAAATAAAGGTGGAAACAAGTTAACAAGTGAAGAAAAAAGGTAAAACTATTTGAATAAAGTTAATAAGCCTGGTTAGCAAATCTATTTAGGTTTATAACCTAAAAGATGTGAGTGCCATTATTAGCATTAATGTTGTACAAAATAAAATGTGTTTCTTTCGCTCTCAGAGAGTTTTTCATTAATTTCTTCTTGAAGCACTTTTGTTATTTTTCTTCATATATTCGGGCAGGTTGGCATTTCTTGTTATTAAATCGACATTCATTTTTTCCATCAAAATATCCAGATTTTTTTAATATTACAAAGCTAATAAGGTCTTGTCCTGGATATTGGCTTCAATGAGGTCCCATATTCTGTTATTTTTATACACTTTTTAAGTTCAATATTGTGTGACCACTTTTGCTGCTGTAACAAAACAATTTACCCATTTTGGAACAATAAGGGGATATTGTATTGTATGTGTAGTATATATATATATATATATATATATACACACACACACACAAAACAATACAGACAGTAATCCGCTGCATAGTGCTGAGGCTTCCTTCTCCTGTTCTGCTTAAACCAGCAGGTTAGGGTAGCGGTCGACCTTCCCAAGATGGCGCCCCTACTTTCTGCGCTTCTGTATTACGTCTATGGCGCTCACACACAGATTAAAGAGAACATAAGCTCCACCCACAATCACGTTCATTGGATAAACTACACAGCCACCAAGGTTCAACCAATCAGGGAGCTCCTTCTCTGTCTCTTTGATTTATGCACCGTGAACCCATTTACTGCCATCTGCTGGAGGGGAGGAGCTCTTACACCGCTCTTTCAGTGATCAGGGTTGTTTATTATTGATTGATTGACTTTATTGATAGCTGGAATATTATGCAGGATTATTATACTGTATATTATTGTACAGCTTTTAATTGCTTGGTAATTTTTTAAATATTTTTTTATGTCACATCCAGCCTGCTGTTGTTATTTTTTTATTTAACCATTTCAGTGCTGTTTCAATCTCACCTCTGTGAGAAAAGTTAACATTTTTATTGATCCAGACAGATCAGTCACCTAGAAATGCAATAATAGGATTAGTAGAACGTGTTTCAATAATGTGTGAAAACAGCAGATGAATCAGAATGTTTAGAATGAGGATGTGTTTGCAGTGGTTATTAAATAATATATATATATATATATATATTGGTAAAAAGCTACCTTATTAAAAGAGCCAAATAATTTAGGGCAATTTGTGAAAAGGTTGAATGGAGGCCTCAGGAGAACAGCTGAAGGATGGAAAACTCTTCTCATCTGCGTCTTTGTTTTTAACATTTATCTGTTCAGAATCTATTTCCTGCCATTGTTTAGAGTCCCTTAGAGGACCATAAACCAGCAGAAGTACCTTTGACATCTACCCACTTCTGTCTTGATGTTGCGTTTTCTGTTAGTGCCTGCCTCCATCACCTGCAGGAAGAACATTTTTCCATTTTAAAATCGAAAGTGTTTTTTTAAGTAGAGAACAACAATCTTTCAGTTTGGTTTATTGGCAATTTCCTGATTCCCATATGTGATCAAACACCTGAACTGAGCGCAGACGAGCTGCGAGCCATTCAGACATCTGTTCTCCAAGACAGCAGCTGGTAACCCAGCAGATGAACCCAATGGGAGCCACTGGGATCCAGTGTTTTATCTGGTTAACAAAGTTCTGTTCCAGTCCATAGATGCAGCAGCTTATCTGTAATGTTTCAGCAGTGGTTTAGACTCTAGCAGCGATGTCCTCATCCAGCTTCAGTAGCGACGTTAGCAAACTGCTGACGTATAGCGAGGCTGGGTGAGCCGAACAGAGCTGGGATCAGATTCTGGGATCGTGGCTCACTCTTCCTCTCCTTGATCTTCTAGCTGTAGCGTCTTCCCTCCATGTTGGCAGATCTTCAGCCTCTCAGCACTTTCTCTTTCAGCAGGTTTAAAACCACCTGCCTCTCCTGGCTCTCCAGCTCAAACCGCCGCTCCCTCTCCTTTCTCTCCACTTCCAGCCGTTCTCTCTCCAGAGCGATTTTACCTGAAATGAAAAATGATTATAAAAATAAAAAGACTTCACTTTAATTGACTGAAGAGAAATACTATATTTTTCTTTTTATAAGGCAGATATTTTAAGTCCAATGGTTGGTTTTTGGCCGTGCAGTGTGAGAAGGCTGATCCAATGATCTCTATTTATTCACTGGATTGCTGATTGCCCAAAAAAGTGAAGCCCCCGTCCGACATATTGGTACTCCCCGCTCTCACAGAGACACTCAGTCAAAATGTCTCCCTGTGCAGCATTTAGCTGCTAAAACCAGGAAGTCGTTCCTCAGGTCATTTCCCAGTCAGTGGATGAACTAAGCAATAAATCCATCTATAGCCGATGGATCCTATAGTTTAGTCTGCAGACTAACATTAGTCTGTAGACTAACATTAGTCTGGCTATCTCAGACTGACTGGAAGACATTGACTGAGTTAGACACTGACAGGATTTATACAGGAATGAGTAACTCTCATTTAATGCCCTTTTAATGCTTTTAGAAATAATATTAATGGCATCTCTCCCCACCTGAATTATAGACTTAATGACATAATAAATATGCAATGTGATCGGCCTATTTTTTATTCTAAGTTAATCTACTGATGCTATGAAACAGCCAGTCTGTGTCAAAGTGATGAATTTATCTTTATTTTAAAAGTCTGAAAATGAGAACATCATCAATGTTCCATCCTGTAGCTCACGGATTGTTTCTATTGCGACCGGTCTAACTAGGGAGTACCAATATGGCGGCTGGTGGCATCACTTCAACCCCGTACTACCGACAGGCGATCAGCAATCCAATGAACAGTTAGAGATCAGTGGGTAGATCGCATCAGAGCATCGAGTCACGCGTTGTGACTGGGTTCCTACAGCATCAGGCAAGTTAAATTCAAGACTTTTTAAGACTTTTTAATGCCACTTGAAATAAAAATTTAAGACCAAATTCACAAGAAACACAAGAAAAACCTGCTTGCGACAACTTAACCCAAAGGTTTATTTTAACATAAACCACTGCACTAATGTTTCATATTTTGAAAAGCTTCCCATACAGGAAGAAAGCTAAAAACACACAAATGACAGATATATTTTAACAATTATTTAACTGAATTCACAAACTTTGTTTTAGCAGGAACAAAACCAATCAGTTTTAAAGCCCCAACATAACCAGTGCTAAGTCTTTTTGCAGCTATTTTTCTTTGTATGGTTTTCTTAGTATGTTTGATTTGGTGATAAGTGGAGGCGTTGCAGAGACAAGGGTGGAACTAAACTGAGAAATACCGGCTGTTTCTCTGTAACTCCATTTTGACGCTTTGTGTTTCGTGCTTCGCATGTGCGACTCCACTGCCTTAATTCCCATCGTTCTGAGCTTGAATGACTTCTAGCATAAACCCACTGAGCCTCATGTATGTTCCCTGGTTTTAGCCGTGGAGAAAACTCTTGGCTGGAGACAATTTTGGTTACATTTACACTTGCTCATATTTTCCAGACAAAAAGTTAATGGTGCATCTCCCAAATGTCCCGGCCGCTTTTATTGGTTCCGCTATCGAGACGGAACCAATAATGGCGAGCCGTTATTATTTTTAAATACAAAAAAAGGTCAATTTTAATGTTTTATTTAGATTACACAAATAAATCATACTAAAAATAATTCTATTTATGATGTTTTAAAAATTAAGACTTACGAAAGACTGATTTAAGACATTTTAATACCAATTAAGGCCTTAGTTTTATTTTGAAGAATTCAATGCCTTTTAAGACTTTTTAGGGACCCGCGGGATCCCAGTGTGAGAACAAACATTGTTAGCTGTGAACTTTTAAATCCTGCAATTTCATCGTACATTTTTAGCTGTAGCTGCGTGCAATGATTGGAAATATCACACAGTGTAAGCCCGGCTTTACGTGAATGGAGAACTAGATTCAATGTAAGAAATCCTACTCCTCTGAATCTCCAGCTCCTGTCGACGGAAGGACAGCTCCTCCTCCCGGAGCCGCTGCTCAGCCTCTGAGCGTTTCTCCAGGAAGCTCAGAATCCCTGCGTAGGTCTGGAAGCAGCAGTGGCAGGGCCGCTTGGCTGCGGGCGCCGCTGGAAGCTCTGCCGCGGGCGCACGTTCATCCTCTGCTTCTGCAGCGACTAGAAAAGAACTTTAAAATGTGAAGGAACGTATTTGGGAAGGGAGGAGTTTTATTCACACACTACCGTTCAAAAGTTTGGGGTCACATTGAAATGTCCTTATTTTTGAAGGAAAAGCACTGTACTTTTCAATGAAGATAACTTTAAACTAGTCTTAACTTAAAGAAATACACTCTATACATTGCTAATGTGGTAAATGACTATTCTAGCTGCAAATGTCTGGTTTTTTGTGCAATATCTACATAGGTGTATAGAGGCCCATTTCCAGCAACTATCACTCCAGTGTTCTAATGGTACAATGTGTTTGCTCATTGGCTCAGAAGGCTAATTGATGATTAGAAAACCCTTGTGCAATCATGTTCACACATCTGAAAACAGTTTAGCTCCAAAACCGACCTTCCTTTGAACAGATTGAGTTTCTGGAGCATCACATTTGTGGGGTCAATTAAACGCTCAAAATGGCCAGAAAAAGAGAACTTTCATCTGAAACTCCACAGTCAATTCTTGTTCTTAGAAATGAAGGCTATTCCATGCCAGAAATTGCTAAGAAATTGCAGATTTCCTACAACGGTGTGTACTACACCCTTCAGAGGACAGAGCAAACAGGCTCTAACCAGAGTAGAAAAAGAAGTGGGAGGCTGCTAGGGGTGTAAATAATAATCGTTTTGTATCGATGCATCGATCCAAAAGCCGACGATCCGATGCATCGACACGTCCGCAAGAGAATCGATTCATGTTTTTTTTCCTCCGGTCTATTTTTATCCATTTGCTCCTGGGTGTAATTCTCCCTCCCGTGCTGCGGTGGCGCTAAACCTATTTTGCCCTCCTACCTTGCTTCCTGGTTATACTCTTACAGCAGTGTGTTGCAGTGAGCTTGACGCAGACATTTTTAATTTATGCTCAGTATTGAAGCGTGGTCTGAGCTACACGCTGTGGGTCTAGATACGGCCGAGGCGGCGAGGAAGTGGGGGCGAGTTTAGTCCGACGACGGAGGGACATGAGGGCCAAAAAGAGCGGAGATTCAGCTGGAAAAAGGGTCCCAGCGTTCTCACGCACCTCGCTCTTCTAGCGGGTCAAACTTCACGAGTTGTTTTGCGCAATTTTGGTCATAAAGACAAACCAAGCCGGCCTCCTGTCTGCGGCACTGTTTGCGGTCAGCTACAATCTGGGAGAGGAGCAGCGGAGCGTCTCTCAAGGGGGCGGGGACGTCGACACTCTGGAGCCTTCTTCTTCTTCTTTTTTTAATGGCGGGTGGCAAACAACTTATAGGTGCATTACCGCCACCTTCCAGAATGGAGTATGGACCAGACAAACTATTATATTCTCCCTAAAATACCCGTTCTTCTTAGAAAATTAAAAATACTCCCAAAAACTACATCCCCAGATTACCTTTGAAACAATTCCCTTATATCTAGTTTATTTTTATTCCTGTCTAACTCTCTACGCAACATCTCTCTTTCCTGAGTATATTTATTACATTCTAAAAAAATATGTTTCTCTGGAGCCGAGGTATTGCATTGAACTCATTACGCTGATATTGTGCAGTATTTTTTGATGCAACTTTTCTACTTCTGTTATTTGCTGTTGTTTCTAAAGAAAATGCATAAAGATATTACAGCTTTCATTGATTTATTTCAAACTTGAAACTTTGTTTAGCCTGTAAGGTGTAAAAAAAGTAATAATAATAATAAAAATTAACGATTAATCGAATCGAATCGTGGTGTATTCTTGAGTATCGAAAATAATCGAATCGTTGGGTCAGGAAATCAATACTGAATCGAATCCCCATGATGGGTGTGATTTACACCCCTAGAGGCCGCGTTGCACAACTGAGCAAGAAGATAAGTACATTAGAGTCTCTAGTTTGAGAAACAGACGCCTCACAGGTCCCTAACTGGCATCTTCAATAGAACCCGCAAAACTCCAGTGTCAACATCTACAGTGAAGAGGCGGCTGCAGGATTCTGGGCTTCAGGGCAGAGTGGCAAAGAAAAAGCCATATCTGAGACTGGCCAATAAAAGAAAAAGATTAAGATGGGCGAAAGAACACAGACGTTGGACAGAGGAAGACTGGAAAAAAGTGTTGTGGACGGATGAATCCAAGTTTGAGGTGTTTGGATCACAAAGAAGAACGTTTGTGAGACGCAGAACAAATGAAAAGATGCTGGAAGAATGCCTGACGCCATCTGTTAAGCATGGTGGAGGTAATGTGATGCTCTGGGGTTGCTTTGGTGCTGGTAAGGTGGGAGATTAGTACAGGGTAAAAGGGGTTCTGAATAAGGAAGGCTATCACTCCATTTTGCAACGCCATGCCGTACCCAGTGGACAGCGCTTGATTGGAGCCAATTTCATCCTACAACAGGACAATGACCCTAAACACACCTCCAAATTGTGCAGAACTATTTAGAGCAGAAGCAGGCAGCTGGTATTCTATGGGTAATGGAGTGGCCAGCGCAGTCACCAGATCTGAACCCCACTGAGCTGTTGTGGGAGCAGCTTGACCGTATGGGACGCAGGAAGTGCCCATCCAACCAATCCAACTGGTGGGAGCTGCTTCTGGAAGCGTGGGGGGAATTTCTCCAGATTACCTCAACAAATTAACAGCTAGAATGCCAAAGGTCTGCAATGCTGGAATTGCTGCAAAGGGAGGATTCTTTAACCAAAGCAAAGTTTGATGTAAAAAAAAAATCTTATTTCAAATACAAATCATTATTTCTAACCTTGTCAATGTCTTGACTCTATTTTCTATTAATTTCACAACGTATGGTGGTGAATAAGTGTGACTTTTCAGGAAAACACAAAATTGTTTGGGTGACCCCAAACTTCTGAACAGTAGTGTGTGTAAGAAAATGCATTCTTTAATGTACCTAATAAAGACGATGTATTAACATCCATACCACCTGCAGGTGGCAGCGTTGTGATGTCAGGTTTTTCTGGTTCTGACCAAGCTAGCTCCTCATTGATTTGATCCCTTCGCTCTTCAGGCTGAAGGTGACAGAATCACATTTCAATTAGATTCTTTTCAGTTCATAAAAACATTCCACAAACATGAGCTCTGTGTATGAAGGATATGATCAAAAGTTATCCAAGAATTAAAGGATAATTGTCTCTGGGTGAACGATTTAGCTGATATAAGAATGATTAACCCTTGTTTAAATGAAAAGTCTGGTTATATTCATAATTCAAACTTCTGAAAGTTCTTTAAATCTGAAATGATTCCATCTGTTCAATAAATGATCAGTGTTTTTAATTCAGAGTAATTTTCATGTGAATGTGCTTTACTGGAGGCATCCATGTTTGTCAAAGAACACTACTGCCACCTACTGGTTAGTGACATTGTCACGGTGCGGTATCGGCTGTTGATCAAGTCCCAGTGCTGTATCTGGTGTTTGTCACAACGCGCTATTATCCAAGTCATCTTGAAAACATTCTTCTTCCAAATGTTGGCTACATATTACGGGTTTTTTCTCTGGCCAGAAGTTCGATGGCAAATCCTCCCTCTTCAAGTTGGCGATCCAACGACCAACCCGTCCGTGGAGGATCAGGAATCAGAAAGGTGGAATAACTCTTTTTTTCACTTTTACCCGATGTATTCCAGCATCCAGCTGCCATGCACGTGGGCATTGTCAGTTTCACTATAGCTCTGGTGAATTTCAATGGTGAAGTCCTCTGGAAATCTTCAATAATTGTTGTTGATTGCAGATGTGTCTAGTAGTTCCCATTGATTTAGCTTGTAAAGCGGGGAGAATGGCGCTAGGCTTACCGCACAGTGACGTCACTGCCGGAAGATGGCAGGAGGGAGGGGCTACTATATTTTTATATTTTTACTGATTAACACTAAATTCATTAAATCACAGCTAACGTTTTAGTTTTAGGCATAAATAATGATCCATTGATTATTCCTTTCTGACCGCTGTAGCTACCAGATCTGCTCGGGTCCTGCTTCCTGCCAGTGACGTTACGCTACATGATTGGCTGAACATCACCACATGATGTAAAATATAGTGGTTGCCCAGACAACGATAACATCACGCAGCGACTGTGTGCCGAGTCGGGAGCATGTGTAGCGTTAGCGTGTCTAATGATCTATGAAGTTTCACCTGATCGATAACAAAACTGAAAAAAAATCTGTTTTTGGTGAACAAAGTAACTGTTAGACCGTGATATAAGAGAGAGCTGGCTAGCGCTGTGGCTAGCTGTGCTCAGTAGCTAACAGGTTAGCCTCTTTTAGCTCACTGAGTTAGCCAAATTACGCTACACTATTTTTAAAGTTGTGTCAACAATAGCCGTTTGTTTTCTACAAGTAGAATAACTGTTTTGTCTAAAATCTCTAAGAAAGTCATTTTTTACGATGTCCTCCTCTGCCCACAGATCTTAATAAATAGAATAAAAATAAACTGCAACTTTTTGCGTCACTTTTATACAGACAGAGCTCAGTCCGTCTTAGAAGGCAGGACTTTCCATCAATCGCCAATGAAATGTCAAATAATAGCAAATATAGGTAATAATATGTTGAGACTCCGGATGAGATTTGATCCTTAAAGTCGTAGGGAAGCGGCTGTTCCAACCGTTGCATTTCCGAATTCTCCCAGTGGTGCCCGACTTTACATGAGTGAATAAAGTGAATGTGATTGGTCGATTATCAAGGGGGCGGGATTGTTGTGGTGGAAGGTTCGCAAGCAAGTTTGATTGTGGCCGGTTTGTCGGAAGCATCTTGCTAACCAGTTAGCATCTTAGTGCTAGCAGGTTCCCAATGGGAAATTCCATTTGGACCAAGTAGCACTAAATTGGTGACTTAGAAACGACGCTGTCAAGGAACGCTATGGACAGCGGAAACATGCAAGAGGAGGAGAGTTTAGTGTCGGAGGTCGTGGATGAGTCTCCTCCGTCATCCATTTTTTATTTAGAGGAGGAAAGCGGGGAAAAAGATGTTGTGGAAGAGGACGCCAGGGCGGCAGAAGCTTGGTTTGGTGTAGAAGGCTTCCAGCCGTACATGTTTGAGCCCTTGCCTCGCAACGCTGCCAGTTCTGTTAGCTCTACGCCTGCCGAAGACACAGACGTCCATCCCCGTAAACACTGGGACGCAACTCAATGGGAAAGGAAAGGATTCTGGTTTCAACCGTTGCGTATATTAGCTGCGACATCTGAATCAAGATGCTATGACCGAAAACATTAGATGACCGTTGATATATGATTGGCTGAATTTAGGTGTTCAGGCTGACGTAGAACTAACTGGCCTGCAGAAGATAACGGGAAAAAACACAGATTTTAAGACAGGATTTTTTTGAAAATAGAAATGTTCTAACTATTGCGACACTATGGTCTTATAAAGAGAACATTTACGTACATGTTTAAGCCAGAATGATTTGACATTTAAATATGATTTCCCTACGAGTTTAAGAAACGGGTGCAATACAGTTTGTCCGAGTGGAGTTGCCATATGTTGACGTCATAAGGGGCGGGGCCCCGAGCAGATCTGGTACCTAAAGTGGACTTTTCCTTGAATTGTTCCCAATGTTTGTTTGTTAGTCTATGAGCTCCTAGAAGCTGCTTTTATAGTTTCTAGAATTCAGAGCAGACAGCGAGCAAAGGTTTCATTCAGAGAACGGTTCCATCAGTTGCTGATTTGACAAGGAAGATGGAGATTTATGAGTCCCCTCCATAAAGAAAGAATAAAATGTCCCTCTGCAGTTTCCGTAGTTGTTCTTACACGCTTGACAGGGAGCGTGCGTTTTGGTCATCAGGATACTATCAGGAAGTCCACAAGCTGTAGTTAAAAGCCTTCAGCTGATCCAAAATGCTGCAGCCAGAGTTCTGATGAAAATGAAAAAGAGAGATCATATCTCTCCTATCCTGGCTTCTCTTCATTGGCTTCCTGTTAAATCCAGAATAGAATTTAAAATCCTCCTTCTCACATATAAAGCCTTAAATGGCCAAGCTCCATCTGATATCAGAGATCTGATTGTTCCTTATGTTCCTAACAGAGCACTTCGCTCTCAATCTGCAGGTTTACTAGTGGTTCCTAGAACTTCTAAAAGTAGAATGGGAGGCAGATCTTTTAGTTATCAGGCTCCTCTCCTGTGGAACCAACTACCAGTTTTAGTCCGTGAGGCAGACACCCTGTCTACTTTTAAGACTAGGCTTAAAACTTTCCTTTTTGATAAAGCTTCTAGTTAGAGTGGCTCAGGTTATCCTGATCTATCTCTATAGTTCTGCTGCTATAGGCTTAGACTGCTGGAGGACATAGGGACCCCTTTTTCATCATTCTGCTTCACTTTGCTCTCATTCTGCAGGTTTAAAAGTGTTGTTTGTCCTTTTAGTTTTATTTGTTCCATTTCTGCACTTTAAACGTAACCCTGTAAGACTCACCGATGCAGAATTGCTAAATTGTTTTGGTAAAGAAGTCACACAACCTCCAGATTTTTGTTTGAGCATCATCCCATCGATTTAGTGGACTGGATTTATCTGACTGAAGTAAGTAAAACGCTTTACATATCTTTTTCTGTGGTTATTACAGCGTCTATAACATGTAAATAACTCTACATGGAAAGGTACCAAACGTTAGCAGCCCAGTCAGTTCAGAACATAAAACTTTTGTTTACTGTGGAGAAGCAATGCAAATAACCTTATTATTACCACTAAAAATAGTCTAAGTGATTCTTACTTGGTTCTTTGGACCGTCACCATTGACTGTCGAGCTTTTCTCAGCCTCCAGCTCCATCACCTGACGAGGCAAATCCTCCTTCTTGGCGTACAACCGCTCTGTCCCAAACCTGTTAAAGTAAATCATGTTGGACATGTTGAAGAAAAGCTACTTCTAACAATGGCGGATATTACCATGTAAAAATATTCCTGAGGTATTTCCAAAAAAATTAAACAATCCTCTGGACTTTGTTTCCAAGTTTAAAGACGTTTCTCTTCCATCCAGGAAGCTTTTTCAATTCCAAATGTCAGAAATAACGTTGAGTTCCAGGTTTTATAGAGTGGACCAAAAACAAAGTCTGCTTTTCTTGGTCCACATTTAGCAGCTGTGATTAAACCAGCAAGTTAGAAAACCAATAAGGCACTGACTGCTTCATATTGGTCCTTCTTTAAGGATAAAATCTCCATCGCAAAGGTGAATAAATATCGACTCGCTATGTAAAACGACTCCTTCCTGACCAAACTCATGTCACAGCGCCTCAGTGGGTCACGTGACCGATTGAGGAATTTAGCATCGTCTGCCATCTTACTGAATTATTTTATGCTATAAGCAACAAAATGCTGCACATTTTTCCCAGTTCTGATGTTTTAATTTTGCACAAACTATCAAATTAGACACTATAAGTATTTGTTTTCTATTTAAACTTTAAAGCAAATGAACCAAGCACCTCAAAGCATAATGTCATCTGTCATCTTTCCAGGCAGATAAATGCGGAAAAATTTAAACTGTAGTAGTAGGGAAACGGCTGTTCCAACCGTTAGCCCGTCTGCAGCGGCTGTTCCAACCGTTGGCCCGTCTGCAGCGGCTGTTCCAACCGTTGGCCCGTCTGCAGCGGCTGTTCCAACCGTTGGCCCGTCTGCAGCGGCCGGGGCTAACGTTGGCCCGTCTGCAGCGGCCGGGGCTAACGTTGGCCCGTCTGCAGCGGCCGGGGCTAACGTTGGCCCGTCTGCAGCGGCCGGGGCTAACGTTGGCCCGTCTGCAGCGGCCGGGGCTAACGTTGGCCCGTCTGCAGCGGCCGGGGCTAACGTTGGCCCGTCTGCAGCGGCCGGGGCTAACGTTGGCCCGTCTGCAGCGGCCGGGGCTAACGTTGGCCCGTCTGCAGCGGCCGGGGCTAACGTTGGCCCGTCTGCAGCGGCCGGGGCTAACGTTGGCCCGTCTGCAGCGGCCGGGGCTAACGCTGGCCCGTCTGCAGCGGCCGGGGCTAACGTTGGCCCGTCTGCAGAGGCCGGGGCTAACGCTAGCCCGTCTGCAGGGGCCGGGGGCTAACGTTAGCCCGTCTGCAGGGGCCCGGGGCTAACGTTAGCCCGTCTGCAGGGGCCCGGGGCTAACGTTAGCCCGTCTGCAGGGGCCCGGGGCTAACGTTAGCCCGTCTGCAGGGGCCCGGGGCTAACGTTAGCCCGTCTGCAGGGGCCCGGGGCTAACGTTAGCCCGTCTGCAGGGGCCCGGGGCTAACGTTAGCCCGTCTGCAGCGGCCCGGGGCTAACGTTAGCCCGTCTGCAGGGGCCCGGGGCTAACGTTAGCCCGTCTGCAGGGGCCCGGGGCTAACGTTAGCCCGTCTGCAGGGGCCCGGGGCTAACGTTAGCCCGTCTGCAGCGGCCCGGGGCTAACGTTAGCCCGTCTGTAGCGGCCCGGGGCTAACGTTAGCCCGTCTGCAGCGGCCCGGGGCTAACGTTAGCCCGTCTGCAGCGGCCGGGGCTAACGTTGGCCCGTCTGCAGGGGCCGGGGGCTAACGTTAGCCCGTCTGCAGCGGCTGTTCCAACCGTTAGCCCGTCTGCAGCGGCCAGGGCTAACATGGGCCCGTCTGCATAGCCGTGTGTGAAGGTCCGCTGGCTCCGACGGCCATTTTTGGTTTTATTTGGCAAAATGTTCATCTGATTTGTGTTTTTCTGACTGTGTTCATTATTATTCCCCCACTAAATAAAAAAAGTCTGAATTTATTATCATCTAGAGACTATTAATAACAGGAGGTGAAATGCAGCTCCAGACGAGCAGAGCGTGTGGTGATGTCATTAGTTCTGTTCCAGATTATTCAGATTTATGCTACATGCTACGGTTCTCCCAGAGTCTAGACTTTTCTGGGTTCTTCTCAATAACATACTTGACTCTTACTCTGATTTCAACCGTTGCGTATATTAGCTGCGACATATGAATCAAGATGCTACGACTGAAAACATTTGATTGACAGATGACAGCTGATATATGATTGGCTGAATTTAGGTGTTCAGGCTGACGTAGAACTAACTGGCCTGCAGAAGATAATGAAAAAAAAAAACAGATTTTAAGATGGGATTTTTCTAAAATAGAAAATTTCTAACTTTTGGGACAATATAGTCCTATAAAGAGCACATTTATATACATGTTTAAGCCAGAATGATTTGACATTTCAATTATTTCCCTACGACTTTAAAGTTGCTTCTTTCTTTTATCTAAGGTGAAATAACAATTTAGTTTTCTTTTAATTAAAAAAGGGAAAAACTTTTGGTTTGCCAGCAGATGTTTTCCAAAGTAAACAGTTCAACAATAAAGCATAATAAAGCAACATGTTTTTTATACACAGAAACCTTCAGCAGATCGAGGCCTTACTGGAAATATAAAACCCACCAACCTGCGCAGACTGGGAAAATCTTTTTTCTTGTAATAGTCGAGCAGCAGCATGGTCCTCTCCCTACACGTCTTGCCGTCTACCTCGAAGTTCCCCTGGAGGGCATCAGTGACCATATCCCCCACAAAGTCCCACATGCGCCCTGACAGTGAGGATGACGGCGCATTTAATCACACGTATCATACATGGGCTCGTCTTTGATACACGTCTGTGTTTTCTAATGATCTGTGCCTTTAAAGGAAATAAAAAACACACCTGGCTCTCTGGAAGCGAAGGGGTTCAGGGCGACAACCTCTCCCAGAAGGGCGATGTCATGCTTTGTGGAAAACAGCACCAAATGCTTCCGTGGTGCTATGAAAGGGAAAATACGGAGTTTAGGAGAAGCAACTAGAAGAAAAGTCTGTTGCTTGGTGAGAAAAGGTCTGAAAAACAGTAACTTATTTCTGTTTTTTGCATCTAGTGGTGCATTAGTGCCACATTAGTGCCACCCCACCCATCCCCAAACATTCTGATGTCTTATATGTTTTTCAGGAGATACTAGAATGACGGTGCTCTGTCAGATAAGCATACCTGCTTAGACCAACAACTCATAGTCAACACCTGTTTATCCATTTAGTTTAAACATTAAACTACCTCCACCGGTGTGTATCCCTTTAGTCATGTACAAAAACAACATTTAATGACTTACTTTTTGGTGTTTTGTTGAAGCTTGTAGCTATCTAACTTTAAATAGTTTTTTTTTGTAGATGACTAAAGGGATACACACTGATTGAGGTACTTTAAAGTCTATTTTTCATCCAAAACTAAATGCATAAACGCAGACCTTGCGCAGGCATATTGACTATAGGTATGCTGGTCTGACAGAACAGCGGCCTGCACGGTGGAGCAGTGGGTAGCGCTGTTGTCTTCATGGAGTCTGCATGTTCTCCCTGAGCATGCCTGGGTTCTCTCTGGGTACTCAGGCTTCCTCCCACAGTCCAAAAACATGACTGTTAGGTTAAATGGCTTCTCTAAATTCTCCTCAGGCGTGAGTGTGAATGGTTGGTTGTCCTCTTTGTCTCTGTTTTGCCCTGCGATGGACTGGAGACCTGTCCAGGGTGGACCCCGCCTCTCACCTGTAGACATCGGCCTAACCCTGACAAGGACTAAGCGGGAGAACAACAACTACAGAAGAAGCAAAGACATCTTTGATGCAGGGGCGGATTTAGGAAATTTGGGGCCCTAGGCAAAGACAGGCAGGGGCCCCTCTGAATGGAGAAGACAACCCATAAAACAGCCCCATTCTCCAGATAGAGAAATGTTAATAGAATAGACATCCATTATCTGTTCTAGGTTGTGTCCCTCTCTTCTTGTCCCTTTTCTTCTTGTTTTCCTCTCTATGTTTTGTACTCAGCTGACTTTTCATGCTGTCTCTAAAGGAATGAAAGATTTTTTCCAAGCACTAAGCTCACTTAGCTGATTGCTCCTTCCTGTGTTTCCAAAAAGGCCAAAGTAAATAACCCAGTCCTTCTTTTCACTGTAGACAAGCCATGATCTGCTTATCTGTTCTCCATTTTTCATTTGGATGAAATAATAGCTGCATGAATCATGACAGCAGACAAGATAGAGGAGAGCAGGAGGCGGGGTTACCAATCTACTTGCTCTGGAGAGCAGAGTTCGCTGCTTTTAGATGTTGTCTCCAAAGTCTCCAGTAGCAGAAAAAAGTCTCTAGATTTGGCGCTAGGAGCTTTTTAGAAATCAAAGTGCTAGAGGGGTCTGAAAAGTGGCTAAATATAGCGACTAAAGCGCTAAGTTGGCAACACTGCTCTTTGCATGGTTTGTTTTCAAATGGTTTGCTGCTGTCTGTTTGGACCTTTCTGAACATGTGCAGCAAATGGACTGATCCAATATGGTGGACATATTAAGGCATGCTTAGTGTGAGGGATTGCTGAAGAGTCAATGAGTCGATGCAATCAGCTGGTTTTCCTTAGATAGAAAACTTTGAATCAATCTGACTGGATGATCTGGTGAACTGGAAAGTGACCTGAGATGACATGATGTGAATTGGAGCTATAGAAATACACTGAATAGAATTGAAGTCAGTTAGAGACTGGAGCTTACTGGAGAAATAAAAAAATAAAACCATAACCAAACAATCAAAACCTGTATAATAATAAACAGTATAATAATTCTGCTATAAAACAAAATAAAAAAGCCGTCATCTGTGGACGGACTTCATTTACTGTATTTATCTCATACACCTTTTTCTTCCTTTGATAGCGTCTTCTTCTCTTTTTGACTACTGAGTCGATGTAATGAGTAAATTTCTCCACTATGAGATCAATAAAGTCAACCAATCAATCAAAGCATAAATCAGACTCATTGGTGAGAATGGCCTAGTCAAAGTCCAGCACAAATTTCTCCAGCTGAGAATTAGCTTAGATTAGATTAGATGAAGGTGCAAACAAGGAGGAAAAAGGTGCATTAAGAATAAACAATATCCAGTGATGGGCAGTAGCGCCGCTACATGTAGCGAAGCTATTAGTTTAACTACATTTTCCAGTAGCTTGACCGTAGCGTCGCTGCTTTATTTATCAAGTAACTTTCCAGTAGTGACGTTATTGTTTCTATCAAGTAGCGACGTAGCGTCCACTAACGCTACAAAATCCAGGGCATAACTAAGTAATGAAAGCAGGTTTTCTATTTTTGAAACAACAATCTGAGTTATTCGTTGGACATTCACGCATGAGCCTCTATTCTGCCTCTCCTGTCTGTATCTACGAAACATGGGCACTGCAGTGGAACTCAAAGAATGACACCCACAGACACACAGGATGGAGGAGACAGGAGCAGAGCGCCTTATCCTCAGATTATGAAACTGGTTGAATCCTCTGATAAAAAGTACGTGTTCAAATTTCGGTTCTTGGCCATAGAGAGCTCATGTGGCCATTTGTTCTACATAGCCAAACACTCATTAAAACACGCAACTTCAGTCAATTTTTTGAAATAAAAATGAGAAAAATATATCAGCTTTAACTTTATTGGCGCCTTTAATTTCCAGATCGTTAAATCTGATGAGTGCCACTAAGATATTCTCATTAGAGAGCAGTAGCCAAACTTAGATATTGTATATTTATGGCCAAATTTACCAGACAGGATGTTTAAATATATCTGTTTTAAGGCTTATTTGCACACATAAGATGTTTTAGGTATGGAGGAACAGCTCTACCATATATAAAATAAATACATAAATAAATAAATGCTCAATAAATAAATAAGCATTCAATTAATTGCCCCCAAAATACAATGAATAAATATGTAGGTAGAAATTAAATTATACAGTGAGACATAAATGTATATATATCTCTTAATTAGCTTCTTTAGTTTTTCACCTTTTTTGTAAACAGTTTCATTTGTTGAATCGATTTGTTTAATTGAGGTCTGAAGAAGTTTTCTCTAAGGGAGACCCTAAAGAAATAAGATGCCTTTTGTAGGGTTTTGTTTTCCCTAGAGATGTCCATTGAATGCAAACTCACAGCCATGTCTCCATGTGTAGAACACTACACAGTACCTTTCATTCGGTTCTAATAACAGCAGATTGGTTACTAGTTTGTCTGCTAGTAATTACTTTAGTTTCTATTTTATTATGCTGATCATAAAGCAATGTTTACACTATAATATGTCATTGGCTGATCTTTAATAAATGTTTTATCCAGTGTATCAGACTCATTTTGAGTTGACATTAGGTTGGTACGACGTTAAGTAGCTTCTGATGTAGTTAAGCTACTTTTAACACATTAGTGTAACTTAGCTTGCTATAATTCTTTAGATGGTAGCTTTGGTGTAGTGAAGCTTAACTGATAGCTTAGCTCACTACACTGGACAAGCAGCTTGCCCAACACTGGCAATATATATACATTATATCAAGATAAAACGATGAAACGAGACGTTTCCAGAAAGCCTCCATCTGTCTGAAATGAGACAACGGAGCCCAGGTTTCATTCTCTACCAGTGAAAAGACGGCAGTGAAACACCCAAACAGACACAGAAAAGATATTTTTCTACATTTACTTCTGGGGACCGAAAGCAAATTTTTAGATTGATAATGAATGAAAATGGTAATTATTTTCTTCCGTAAGTAATTCCAACATAAGTAATATAAGTCAGACGGGACTCCAGTCTAAAAAGTTTGGATTTGGTCCCTTTCCTCTGACGTGATAACTAAGTGCCACATTAGTAGTGAAAGAAACGAGGAAGCTGTTGGCCTCAAATAGCAGCTTTGCCAGCAGGATGCAACCAGTAGCACCGCTTGCGGCCATCTCTCTGGGTGCCAGAGGAGGAGGAGCCTGCAGTGCAGCACAGTCGACCTCCAGAAGCGCTTCAGATGTGAAACTCCCCAAAAATCTCACTTTCGCTGATCGGGTCACCCACCAGCAGCTGATCCATGTTTGTGTTTTTCACATCAGGGAAGCGCCAGCAGTACACGCCCCCTCACCAGTACAGGGCTCGCTCTGATTGTGAGCCAACTTAGCAAACGATCCCAGCTCTCCCCTGTTAACTTGTGATGGCAGCTTAGGGCCACCAGGGGGAGCCAAAGGGCAATTAAGAGAGACTCTGGAGGCAAGCACCAAGATATCTGCTGCTCAGAATGGAAACATATAAATATATATATATATATATATATATATATATATTTATAGCTTCCCTTTAGAAAAAGAAGGGGGACATCAACCAATTTGTCAAATGAAAAAGCAATGAAATAACTAAGTCCTAATAGATGCTGGCTCCTTCAGTTTAAAAGCACAGCTACTTCCTGTAATCCTGTATTATAGAGTTAAAATATGATCAACCTTTAAATCTAATAGAGAAAAATAATAAAAAGATTCAATTTGACAGACTTTATAATCTCAGCAGATTAGGGATTTTAATCCTAATCAACTAAAGTTAGTGAAGCATGAATAATGTGTAGAGGCTACTCACCATCGTGTCTGACGCAGGGGGCCTCATCCTCTTCCTCATCTTCTGATGTTGTTGTCTCATCATCATCATAATCTTCTTCATCATCTTCATCATCATCCTCCTCCTCTAAAAATGGAAATTAAAAGGTTTACAGTATAGATCCGTTTAGTTTCCCAGTATCTCCAGTGTGGATTGTTAGATTTCAGCTCATGGTGATAAAGCAGCTGCTATTTATTCTCCAGATGTTCTATAGAAATGAAGGGAGGATGTTTCCAGAACCTACCACGTGCTGCAGAGTTCCGACCACAGGTCTGCAGAGGAACTGCAGGCCTCTGCGGTGCAGGACGACCTAAAACTTCATCCATGGCTTTGAAGAACGTCCATGTTATTCCTGCTTTCTCTGAATTGTTCTTCTTCACCTCAGCAATCCTCTTATACAGAGATCTGAGTTTGTTTATCTTCTCTCGACACTGTTTCGCGCCTCGGTTGTAGCCCCTAAACTTCATCTCCTCAGAAATTTGAAGATAAATTTCCTTATTATGTCTTGATGTGTTCAGCATCGCCTGGATCGCGTCATCCGCCCATATTTCAATCAGAACCTTGGTCTCTGCGTCAGTCCAGATCGCACCAGTTGCACCTGAAGACATTTTACTAATTTCTTGTGTCCTTTCCTGGCCTGATCCTGGATCCTTCCTTCCCTGAGCAAAGCGGACCTCTGCCCTCCAACCTGGACCCACAGAGAATGCTTTTATTGACTATGGACCAGAAAGCCCTTTGCTACAGCTGAACAAAAAAAAAAAAACACCAAGACACCTTCAGAACCGACTGGTCTGGATCAGGACAGAGCAACTTCAGAGAAAACCCCCCAGTGGAGGACTTTATACAAGCCTCCATGAAAAAAACAACTGCTGATCTCCAATGGACGATCTTACACGGCGCCATCACCACAAACTGGTTTTTATCGGTTATTAATCGGGGTGTTTTAAACCAGTGTCCTTTCTGCGGTCTGTCTGAAAAAGTGTTCCATGTTTTTATGGAACGCACAAGACTAAAGACCATTATTAGCCTTTTAATTACTGTTTTTAGGAGTTTTTTTTGTTTGTTTTTTACAAACGCTCTTTTTATAGAATGAGTTTGCCAGAATAGGAAAAATAAGCCAAAGGCCCAACTTTTAAATGTTTTAATGACCAGTGATGGGACTAACAGCGTTACCTTGTTTTAGTAACGAGTAATCTAACTAATTACTTTGACTGTAACTATAACGCAGTTACCATTGCTGACACCCCGTTACTGCGCGTTACTCAGGTCGCACAATGAACCTTTTTTCATGATAGGACTCGTGCGCAGCTGCGTGAAGCTGACACCCCACCCACGTCAAAAAACTCTGCAAATAGACTGAATGGTTAGTGCAACGTTAGTGCAGATTTGTGCAGAAAAAAATATTGTTTGTGCTACTTTTGTTTAAGAGATATTAAAGATTATTTTTTAGGTCATCCAGAGGTGCGCGCCTTGTCATGAGAGAGGGGAGGATGAGAATGGCTGATGTATAGTGAGATTCCGTCTGTCAGTTGGGTAGGTGGGTGTTTCTGCTGGCGGGTGTTAACGTACAGCACACACAGAGAGATGGAGAGTGAGGAGGACTCCAGCAGCAAAACAGCGTTTTCCACATGGAAATACCGGTGTTACGTCGAGCTGCGTTTCCCCATCACATAACGGTTTCCTCTGCATCTCCGCACAGCGCAGGCGGCACGAGTCACCGCGCAAGCGACAGGAAACGCGCATGCTCGCTAAAGGCGCGCAACAGTCGCCCTGTGCTCAAATCAAATGATTAACCTGACAACAGCCAGAAATGATAGCCTATATGGAGAAAGGGAGAAATTTGGATGGATGGATGGATGGATGGATGGTGGATGGATGGATGGATGGATGAATACTCTGCCTTTTCAACCTACTGTATTTTTTATTTTAAACATTATTTGATGGCCTTTGTGGCAGGGATGGAGATCCATATTTTATGTCACACGCAGAGTATAGATCTAGATAGATAGATGGATAGATAGATGTTACAGTATCTATAACAACCCAAACACACAGGATTTCAGAATTAGACATCCCCAGTTATTAATTTCATACACTCACCAGATCTGAATGCCCTGTTAAAAACTTCACATGGCGTTCCCCCCTGATGTCATGTACGCTGAGTTGCAATAAATGCTAAACTCTCTGCAGGTTCTTGTCTTTGTCGTCCGCACTATTCAGCTGGCTTTGGAAACACACGGCGAGAAGGTGGGGGCTGGGTGGGGAGGGTTACGGGGGCGAGAAACGCAAAAGTAACGCAATAGTTACTTTTACTAGTAACTAGTTACTTTTATTGCTGAGTAACTCAGTAACTCATTTACTTTTTGGGAGAAGTAACTAGTAACTATAACTAATTACTTTTTCAAAGTAACGTGCCCAACACTGTTAATGAGTGAAGCAAAGATGGCCGTTTACCTGTCCCGCAGTAACAAACTGAAGGAGGGAGCTCACCTTGATGCCGTGGCTCTGTGGAAGGTTAAAGCCAGAATAAGGCTGGAGTTTCACAGAGACACACAGAACATGGAGGATTTATGCAGCTGTGGGGTTTTAACAACATTTTATCTACTGATGAAGAAGAACTACAATTTAACGAGCTCCTCGTTTAATGAGTTTTAGCTGACACTCGTTTTACATCAATATTTTATATGTTTTGAAATGTGTAAATAAAGTGTTGTTAAAACTCAAAAGGTCAATTTGCTGCACATGTTCAGAAAGGTCCAAACAGACAGCAGCAAACCATTTGAAAACAAACCATGCAAAGAGCAGTGTTGCCAACTTAGCGCTTTAGTCGCTATATTTAGCCACTTTTCAGACCCCTCTAGCACTTTGATTTCTAAAAAGCTCCTACCGCCAAATCTAGAGACTTTTTTCTGCTACTGGAGACTTTGGAGACAACATCTAAAAGCAGCGAACTCTGCTCTCCAGAGCAAGTAGATTGGTAACCCCGCCTCCTGCTCTCCTCTATCTTGTCTGCTGTCATGATTCATGCAGCTATTATTTCATCCAAATGAAAAATGGAGAACAGATAAGCAGATCATGGCTTGTCTACAGTGAAAAGAAGGACTGGGTTATTTACTTTGGCCTTTTTGGAAACACAGGAAGGAGCAATCAGCTAAGTGAGCTTAGTGCTTGGAAAAAATCTTTCATTCCTTTAGAGACAGCATGAAAAGTCAGCTGAGTACAAAACATAGAGAGGAAAACAAGAAGAAAAGGGACAAGAAGAGAGGGACACAACCTAGAACAGATCATGGATGTCTATTCTATTAACAGTTCTCTATCTGGAGAATGGGGCTGTTCTGTGTCTTCTCCATTCAGAGGGGCCCCCTGCCTGTCTTTGCCTAGGGCCCCACATTCTGACTTTTTCCCCTGGATTAAACTGAAATAATATTTAAAAATCAGTTACATTTTTTTCCGTAGAGACATCATCCATTCATTGAATGAAAAAGCAATGCGATAATAACTATTTAATTCCTAATAGATGCTGGCTCTTTCAGTTTAAAAGCACAGCTACTTCCTGTAATCCTGTATTATAGAGTTAAATATGATCAACCTTTAAATCTAATAGAGAAAAATAATAAAAAGATTCAATTTAACAAACTTTATCATCTCAGCTGATTAGGGATTTTAATTCTGTTCAAATAAAGTTAGTGAAGCATAAATGTGTAGAGGCTACTCACCATCCTCTTCCTCATCTTCTGATGTTGTTGTCTCATCATCATCATAATCTTCTTCATCATCATCCTCCTCCTCTAAAAATGGAAATTAAAAGGTTTACAGTATAGATCCGTTTAGTTTCCCTGTATCTCCAGTGTGGATTGTTAGATTTCAGCTCATGGTGATAAAGCAGCTGCTATTTATTCTCCAGATGTTCTATAGAAATGAAGGGAGGATGTTTCCAGAACCTACCACGTGCTGCAGAGTTCCGACCACAGGTCTGCAGAGGAACTGCAGGCCTCTGCGGTGCAGGACGACCTAAAACTTCATGCATGGCTTCGAAGAACTTCCATGTTGTTTCTCCTTTCTCTGATCCGTTCTTCTTCTCCTCAACGATCCTCTTATACTCTAATCTGAGCTTCTTTATCTTCTCTCGGCACTGCTTCGGGTTTCGGTTGTAGCCCCTACACTTCATCACCTCAGAAATTTGAAGGAAAACTTTATGATTATGTGTTAATCCGTTCAGCATCGCCTGGATCGTGTCATCCGCCCATATTTTAATCAGAACCTTGGTCTCTATGTCCCCCCAGGACGTACCGCGGTCGTTTGAAGAAATTTTGAAAAAGTCTCGTGCTGAGACCTCCATTTTTGTTTACTCTCCTTCTTCCCGCTTGTGTTTTTCCTCTTCTTCTTCTTCTTGTTTTGTGGCGCTTGGCGACTGATGCGCTTTAGCGCCATCTACCGGAGGCTGGCTGTAAGGAGATGACGCGGTCTGCGCACGCGCTGTTTGTTATCAGAGAACTTAGCCACAGTGGACCCGCCCCCTGTCACTGCCCGATCCGTCCCGGAAGCAAATCCGTTGTGCGCATGCGCGAACAGAACAAAAAAATTCCAGGTCGCGAAAAACTTGGTAATAACGGTACTGAAAATACTTATTTATATACTTAAAACATTAAACTACGCAGGAGGATCAGAGACACTGAAAAAAAAAGTGATTTAAAAAATTTATTTCAGCAAAATATCAGAAATAATATCTCGCAGTTCTGACTTTAATCTCAGAATTCTGAAGAAATACTGACAGCTAACAAACATTTAAGCATCAAGTCGTAGCCATGTCTGTTTTAGGCTACGTTCACACCGCAGCCTGAAGTGACCCAAATCCGATTTTTTTGGCCCATATGCGACCTGGATCCGATCTTTTCATAACAGTCTGAACAACACAGACCCGATTTTTTCCAATGCGATCCAGACCACTTGGCCCTGTGGTCCTGAATCCGACACGAATCTGATCTTTTTAAATGCGACCTGTGTGTGAACGGCCAGGTCGCTTTCATCCGACCTGAACGCCATTAATACCCGACATAGATCACTATTCTGGCTCTTGCTATGAAGAAGCAGCAAGATAAACAACAACCATGGCGGACGATGATGCGGAGAGCAGTATTTATATTTAACCATCTTGAAAAAATTGTTTTTTATGGTTGGGAAAGATCGCTAGATGTGCTCCGGCACTACCATCAATGTTTACTTCCGTAAACGCGAAACACGCTGGCCTGTGATGTCATTGCGTCCTCTACTGCACATGCTAATCTAACTAATTACTCTTACTGTGACTATAACGACTAAATATTGTAACGACGGATGGGTAACTACAAATTTTAGCATAATTTTTTATATATTCCCCAAAAGTAAGGCTGTTTAATTAAATGATTGGATGTTATTTATTGGTACTAGACACAGAGTAGCCCCAGGAACTTGGGGCCCTAGGTAACTGCCTAATATTGCCTAATGGTGAAACCTACGGTGGCTGAGAAGTGCAAAACCCATTTACAATTCAAAAACAAAATAACATTTGAAGAAACAAAAATATATTTTATGAAACAAATGTATTTTTGAAAAAAAAGTTTAAATTTTTAAAAACAAATTTACATTTTAGGAAACAAATTTACATTTTAAATAAGTTAGATTTTAGGTGAGAGAAAGTTTCATTTTAGAGAGAAAAAAAATACATTATAGGGAAACAAATTTACATCTAAAAAAAAAATTGACCGTTCGGAAACACTTGTACAAGTGCAAAGACAAAACTGCAAGCGGCAAAACACAGTTACATAGCCAAAAACAAATTAACAAAAGACGGCTACACGGATAGGGAATGTCCCAGAGGCTGGATGTGACATCACGATTACCCTGACTTGTAGTACAAACAGCTCAATCTGTAGTCCTCCTGCCTCACGTGAAATGTCAGCGGCGATTTTATTATTGTGGAGCAAATTTCAGCCAATTTACACCATTTTGTTCTTCGTGCGGACGGTGTCTGGAACTTTTACGGGACACGGACCAGGTGGCAGGATGTAAATTTGTTTCCCTATAATGTATTTTTTTTTTTCTCTAAAATGAAACTTTCTTTCACCTAAAATCTAACTTATTAAATGTGAATTTGTTTCCTAAAATGTAAATTTGTTTCCTAAAATGTAAATTTGTTTGCTAAAATGTAAATTTGTTTTTAAAAATTTTAACTTTTTTTTCAAAAATACATTGGTTTCATAAAATATAATTTTGTTTCTTCAAATGTTAATTTGTTTTTTATTTGTTAATGTGTTTTTGAATTGTAAATGTGTTTTGCACTTCTCAGCCACCGTAGAATCCCCTGCTGGAACTGAGTGTGATAAGAGTTATCTGCTTCCCCTGCACACAATCTGCTTTGTGCAAGTACAACTCATCACCATGGTAATGCGCATGGAAGAATAGGAAGCAGGCGGACTCCAGCTGCCTGCAAACCAGCAGCTGCCAAAGTCTCCGCTCAGATGTCCACGGACTGTTAATTAGTCGGGACACACAGTCCTCGCCCCCCCTGGGATCAAAGAACATTTCCTGTAGGTGCTTCAGAGAAGAGTGTTTGTGTTCAACGGGAAGATATATTCTTAAAGCATCTGCCTGGCAACTGGACAATGTTACCTGAAAAAAGCTCCTCCTCTTGGTTTAAAAGAAAAACAAATTCTGCTCCTGGTTTACAAAGATAAAAGTTCAAACCTCTACTGCTCTTTTCGGTTAGACTTTCTTGCCTCAGGATTATAGCGGCTGGAACGTCTGATATCTGTCCTGTCTCAATAAAAATATGTGAGGTGGAGACAGCGCTAGGAAACCCAGAGTGTTCAGCATCTCAGGCTAAAGCTCATCCACACAGGTGTCAGGGTGCATGGAGGTTTGTAGACCATCCAACAGCAGAACTAACTAATTAATTAATTAGACTTAGACTCTTTATTTATCCCTCGGGATTACTCCTTCAGGGAATTTTACATCTGGTGATTATGAGGTTTGTCCATCTAAGTCTCAGCTCTATACTGATTTATGTGCAACTAAACGCTGTACTCACCATGTTTCTGCACCATGACTAGATTTCTATTTTCAAACAAACTGAATTTTTTTGCAAAATGTTTTTTATTGAACTCAAAGTGTTAATCAGGCTTTTAGTTCGCTAGACTGACTGAATGATCTGGGTGTGGGGTGGGGGGCCGGGCCCGAAGCAGGAACTAGATGGGTTAGTGTGGCGGTGACACCGCTCCCCTCCCTCCATCCAGATTTTAGGTTAACCTACTGGGTCATCCAGTAATCCCGGGACCGGCCACCGGCGCTGCCGGGTCCTGGGATTATTGGATGTGAGTGTTATGTGTGATCGTGCGTCCGCATTTTTTTTTTTTTTTTCTCCTCTCCACAGAGACTGTGTGTTGTGAGTTGGGGCACCAGGGTGGGAAGGCACCATTGAGACTGTCTATTTGTTTTTTTGTTGTTGTTTTTGTCAGGTTGGGATCTGAACTGCAAGTCTCCACTAAGTGCGTAGCCCATTTTCCCCGTCCTGCTCTCCATTTGCTGGCTGGTGCCTGGGCTCGCCGGTGCACTGGCGGTAGCAGGTACTGGCTTGTCCTGGCTGCTGCTCTGCGGGGCCTGGGCCCCCGAGGCCCGGCCGGGGCCCCTGCCGGGGGGTGGGGTGTCGCTGGGGCGTCCGGTCCCTGGGGCCCATGGCCAAATCCACTTCAGGTTGGCTGGCTGCTGGTGGAGCCGCTCGCCTCGGTGCTCTAGAGGGGCACCTCTTCAGCTCTACACAACCACTATTGAGCATTTTCTCTGCTCAATATATTCTGATCTTCAGCTCCCACAGTAAACATGTCAGATTAAATAATTCTACTTATACTTCAGCAATAGTATCAAGGTGTTACTTTATTCTGTCTCTTATACTATATCAGTTGGTTGTTCTGTTCTTTTTCCTTCTCTTTGCAGGTGATGAAGCAGACTGAAGATGTTTTATCATTATCTCCCTTTTATCTCCTCTTTCTTTCATCTTTTCTCCTTTTTTCTGTTTTTCCTTTTCTGTTCTACTTACATTGCAGTGTCCATATAATCTGTAAAACTCCCTGTATGATTTATAATAAAGCAATTTATATGCATAAATCAAGCGGAACACCATGGCGATAGCCGTACTGCTCCATTTGGGAAAGTAAAATCTGTTGGGCTCTTTTTGGCATCAAGATAATTACTCTTATCGCCACATTGCCAGACAGGACACTGTTAAAAAAAATCTGCCCGGATTTAATAAATATATAAAATAACAAACATCTCTCTCTCACTAGTCCATCTTGACCATTTTAAAAGTTCCTTTGATCTGCTGAGAACATTTTATTATTTTTAAGCAGTAATACAGTTCCTACAGCGGTGACTCATATGTTGCCTGCTGGTGTTCTGAGTAACAAGCCAGAGTAAGTAGAAGCGATAGCAGCTGGCTTCTGTCATTGGCACCAGCTGGGAGGGGCTAATAGTTCATTACAATGAACTATTAGCCCCTCATAACCTGCTAAAAGCACTTTTTGAAAAAAAAAAGAAAAAAAACGATTTTCCTGTGTGTGTAATGCTTACTGGAGCACAACAAGCAAAAATCTGGGAGAAACTTATGCAAACATTACCAGGACCTCCAACTCTGAGTTCTGTACAAGGGGGGAAACTATAAACTGGATCTCTGTGAGATGAAAATCCAATCATCAGCTTTAAAACAGAGCAAGAACTGCAGAAAAATGCATGACTTTTGAGATCCTGGTTTCCATGGTAGCAGGTTGCATGGTGGGTCCTCCTCATTCATTATCCTCTCTCTGCATTCTTGTAAACTCAAACACATTTTATACTCCCGTGCATAACAATCAGCTGCTGCACATGCAGCTCATACATACTGTAAGGTGTGCTGATGACTCACAGCTGCTAGCTGACAGTCTCACCTGTTCTCTGGAGCCTCTGCAGTAAAGCACGAAGGCTCCGACAGGAGTCTGACGCCACAAACGCTCATCTGGTCGTTCTGGTTAACTAACGCCTAATTAGTCCTCTCTAAATCTATTAAGAGTAATTTATTTTAAAGTAGTGTGAGATCGGCTTAGAGGCAAACAACAAACATTGTTGCTATTTTAAATTATATAAATGATATCATCCATAAAGCTTTGCATTCTGAGGCAAAAACTGCTCAACATTAGCTTTTTTTGCAGTTTATTAATTTTTAAATTAATTCAGTTTATTTCTATAGCTCCAATTCACATCATGTCATCTCAGGTCACTTTCCAGTTTAACCAGATCATCCAGTCAGATTGATTCAAAGTTTTCTATCTAAGGAAAACCAGCTGATTGCATCGACTCATTGACTCTTCAGCAATCCCTCACACTAAGCATGCTTGTAGCGACAGTGGAGAGGAAAAACTCCCTTTGAACAGGAAGAAACCTCCAGCAGAACCAGGCTCAGTGTGAGCGGCCATCTGCTGAGGCCCACTGGGGTTCAAGGAGACAGAAGCAGACATAGAAAAAGAAGCATAGATACAAAAGGCAACTGTCAACCAGCTCCACAGGCGGCCCCGTCCAGGAAACACACAGCCAGGCAGACGAGCTCCGAGCCAGCTCCCATGTCAGAGGATGAAGAGAGCACATCCAGTTAGTCACAGTCAGAGAAACAGGACTACACTGGAAAACAGGCCAAGCTCCAACATCTAGAAACAAAGGTGTTGATGGCAGCAGCACAGCTGATATTTCTCTCCAGGATGGAGTCACAGCCAAACAGGAACAGACCAGATGAAGCTACTATGAGAAAAAGCAGAGAGAGCAGAACGTTAGAGATTGAACTAACAGATTCTGCAGAGTGGGAGAATAGAGATAGAATGAAGCAGAATGATGAAAAAGGGGTCCCTATGTCCTCCAGCAGTCTAAGCCTATAGCAGCAGAACTATAGAGATAGATCAGGATAACCTGAGCCACTCTAACTAGAAGCTTTATCAAAAAGGAAAGTTTTAAGCCTAGCCTTAAAAGTAGACAGGGTGTCTGCCTCACGGACTAAAACTGGTAGTTGGTTCCACAGGAGAGGAGCCTGATAACTAAAAGATCTGCCTCCCATTCTACTTTTAGAAATTCTAGGAACCACTAGTAAACCTGCAGATTGAGAGCACACACACACACACACACACACAGAGGCATCTTCTCATTCGGAGAAAAAAATACAGCTTCTAACATGAAAACTGAGGAAGTATTGAATTTGCTTGAAGAGTATCTAGTAATGAAGAAAAAACTGTTTCAAGAATCTGAGAAATCTTACCTACTATAGAGATTGCTCAGGATGCATACACAATGCATGATGTTTCCCTTTGCCAATACACTGTATAAATGCTCTCTCTTTTTTACAGCTTTATCTTTAAATTCATTAGTTTTCAGCTCCACAATAAACACAACTACATTTTTTCCAATGATAGAAGCCATTGCTGCAATCTATAAAACAGTCCAAGGGATGCATAAATGTATGCTCAGAAGTTTCCCACATGCTGAATGTAAGGTAGCAATAATACGGTAAAAGGGAAGGAAGGATGGAAGAGGGCATGGGGATGGATCAGGGGGGAGGTGGGGGGTTGTTGTCTTATCTTCAGTGAGTCATCGTCGGTGGAATCAGACTGAGCTCCCACAATGAGGACTCGTGGTTAAAAGGTCAAGACTGTCAGTCAAAGGATGCAGACCTGTGCATCTTTCTCACTCCTGAAGAGAAATCCTGTGTTTTTGTGTTTTTTGTATTTGACAGAAGTCGGATTAGACCGCTGTCACCTTCAACAGGAAGGTCCTGGGGTAAATTCCCAGTCCAGCGTCTTTCTGCACAGAGCTTGCATGAGATTACTTTGGGTTCCTCCAAAACCATAATTATTAGGCTAATTGCTATCTCTAATGCTACGTTCAGACCGCTAGCAGCAGGAGCAGCAGAAACGCGCATGCTGCTTCATTTTTGATGCATTTTTGAAGTTCCGACGCGCGGCTGAAGCATCTTTTCTGCTCCAGCTGCGCTGTGGTAAAGTGGGTCTGATGCGCGGTGGGCGGAGCTACCCTATCCTTTCTCTGCCTGGAACAATGGCAGCTATATTAGCTGTGATCAGAGGGTAAAAAGTAGTTTGAATCTATGTTGAAGTGAGAAAGTCCTCCTGAAAACATGGTCTGTGCAGCAGTGTTAATTTCTTCAACCAGGATGATAAAATTTTTCGTTAAAGCTCCTTTTTCACGTGACGATGATGAGACAATAACGCACAAAAATTGTTTCCAGAAAATAAAAATATGACGAAAATAAAAAATGATTTTCGCTAATGAGACTAAGACCAGGTGAAATTTACGAGCCATGGACAAATGGACAGTAAGACGTGTAACTGTTTTTAGTTCGTTTTTTTAGTCCTCTCCACTGTCGCTACAAGCATGCTTAGTGTGAGGGATTGCTGAAGAGTCAATGAGTCGATGCAATCAGCTGGTTTTCCTTAGATAGAAAACTTTGAATCAATCTGACTGGATGATCTGGTGAACTGGAAAGTGACCTGAGATGACATGATGTGAATTGGAGCTATAGAAATAAACTCAATAGAATTGAATTTAAATTAGAAGTAAACTGAATTAAATTAATTAGCAACAGGATTCTTTCTCAGATTTACCAGAGATGGTGTTTGAATTGATTTCATTAAAGAAAGTTGTTAGTGATTGAGGTGGATCATAGTTTCCAAGACAGATGAGGAATATATAGTTTAATTTATTATTGTAAAGAAATAAAAGACGAATTTTCTCCCATACAATGAGTCAATACTGCATCACATAGAATATTCACCTCCTCTTTCGATATTCTTCTTATCTGTTATGTAGGTAAGAAAAACAAAATACTTGTACATAATAACAGAAAAAATGTGAATAAAAAATAACACTAATGAGATTCATGCTGTTAATCTTGGACTGGCCGCTTTTTTCTCAACTCTCACTGAGTAACAATAATCTACCCGAAAACTGCTCAACAGAACATCACTTGAAAAATGCTGAACTTCGCTTTGTTTATGCTGCTGTAAGACTGTCAGCTCCTCATGAAGCTCTGAGGCAGCATCCAAACCATAACATGACCCAGAAAAAAAAAACAGCCCTAAACCCGGAGAGCAAAGCAAAACACTCATTAACGCTACGGGTCCAATAAGAGAAGCAGGTTTGAATCGAGAAAAGATTAAAAGCAAGATTAGAATAACAAGATCTAACAACTTCATAAAGCTTGTAGCTTTCAGCAGAGCACTAAACATGATGTTAGAAGTTAATCCATGATGTGGAAAAATAAAAATAGAAAAACATAAAAAGAAGTTTCCATCTTTTTCTTCTTCTGTAACTCTTACTTCATTTAATCGAACATTTCCACCTTTTCATCCCTTTTCCTCTAACTTAAAAGCTAATGAACGTATTAAACAGTTTCCATGGCAACTTTTATTCTGGGCAGGCGAAAGACAAACAAAGTGAGAACATGTACCTGCAGCCTATACTGCTGCATTTATGATTCACTCCACAGAACATGGAAACGACATGAAAAAAAACTACGCAGTTAAAAAAAACTCATCAGGTTAAATTTATCTCAGAAACAAACAATTTTCCTTGATCTGCCCAGAAACTGAGATTATTCATACAAGAACCAATAGAAGCAGAAAGTAGGATAAAGATTTGGTCCTCGCAAGGGTGGAAAGTAATGAATTACATTTACTCAAGTTACTGTAATTGAGTACTTTTTATGAGTAATTTGTAATTTTCTGAGTAGTTTTTGAAATATGTCATTTTTACTTTTACTCGAGTAAATTTCAAAGTAAGTAGTTTTACTTTGCTACATTTAAAACCCCCTCACGTTACTGAGTAAAATAAAAGAAGAAAATACTGATGGTGAAAAAATTAAATGCGGCCCTGCCTTGCATTTAGCCTTTGTATTGTCTCATAATCCTGAGCTGCGCTTCGGAAGATGGCAGCTGCTAATCACAACGTAGGGAGGATGGATGAGGAAAGGCCTGAAGAGGAAACATATTCTGGAGACGAAAGCCAGAAAAATCCTCGGCCATATTTGGAAGGATTATTTGTTTTCAAATGCACAAAAGGGAACGATGTGATAATGCAGAGCAACATGTGGCTGCCCAGCAAAACAGAGCTTTCGGCTTTTAAAACATCAGCATCCAATTTACGAAGAAATGTGGTGGTAAGTTAGTTATCATGGTGTTACGGAAGAGGATTAGGGCCACTGAAAAAAAAAAAAGTTAACTGATTTTTTTTTATTTTATTTCAGTATGTTATGGGAAAAAAGTCAGAATTCTGACTTTTTTCTCAGAATTCTGACTTTAATCTCAGAATTCTGACTTTAATCTCAGAGTTCTGACTTTAATCTCAGAATTCTGACTTTAATCTCAGAATTCTGACTTTTTCTCAGAGTTCTGACTTTAATCTCAGAATTCTGACTTTTTCTCAGAGTTCTGACTTTAGTCTCAGAATTCTGACTTTAATCTCAGAGTTCTGACTTTAATCTCAGAATTCTGACTTTTTTTCTCAGAAGTCTGACTTTTTCTCAGAATTCTGACTTTAATCTCAGAGTTCTGACTTTAATCTCAGAGTTCTGACTTTAATCTCAGAATTCTGACTTTTTCTCAGAGTTCTGACTTTAATCTCAGAATTCTGACTTTTTTTCTCAGAATTCTGACTTTTTTTTCTCAGAATTCTGACTTTTTTTTCTCAGAATTCTGACTTTTTTCAGAATTCTGAGATTAAAGTCAGAATTCTGAGAAAAAAATCAGAATTATGACTTTAATCTCAGAATTCTTAGAAAAAAGTCAGAATTCTGACTTTTTTCCCATGTTAAACTGAAATAAAATTTAAAAATCAGTTAACTTTTTTTTTTTTTTTTTCCAGTGGCCCTAATCCTCTTCCGTATGGTGGTGTCTGTTGGACAGTAGGATTGAAAATAGTTTGCACTTTATGGTTCAGGTAGTGACTGTCCTTGTGCTGTGAGGAAGTATGTTCTTTAGCCCAGCTGATCGTTTGCAGGTGTGGATGTCACTGAAATACACCTTAAAATCGATTAAAACACCTTGTGCTCAATTCGATTCTTGACTCATCCTTTTTTTGCATTAAATAACTCAAAGTAACTAAGTAACTTTTACTCAAATTACATTTTAAATGAAGTAATTTTGTACTTTTACTTGAGTAAATTTTGATATGGGTAATTTTACTTTTACTCTGAATAGAATTTAGGCAAAGTAAAGATACTTTTACTCAATTACAATTTTTTAGTACTCTTTCCACCTCTGGGTCCTCCTCGGCATGATGCACCTTGATTACTGACTTTATGAAGACAGGAAGATGCTTTCTGCCTGATCTATATCATAGTTTAAAGCCTTCATATGAAAAAACCTGGATTGCAGTGATGTTAGCGAAGCAATCAGTACTAGGGGCGCTCAATAAATAAACTGTCAGTTGTTTAATTTAGCTGAAATTTTGCATGTGCAATTACTGCATTTTTTGGACTGCAAGTCTCTTTTTTTCATGGTTTGGATGGCAATGCGACTTATACTCTGGTGCAACATATATACGTTTTTTTTACCACGAAAGGGCGCTATGTACAGTAGCTTTGCAAAAATACCAAAGATAAAGCGTTACAACTTACCACAACAGAACAAATAAGCATTACGACTACCTGATAATTCCAATTCAGTTCATTTATATAGCGCCAATTCACAACACACGTCATCTCAAGGCAGATAGAGCAGAAATTATACCAGGATCAAAAAATAAAATATGTAAACATTTTGCATTTAAGATAAAAATCCTTTTCATCTGTCAATATTCCCTATCCAGAACTCCTCATTTCAATCAATTCAATTTCCTATATTTAGATTTTAAAATGGAACAATTTTCTTATTTTTATATTTTTCATTTAAAAATTCAATGTATAACATGGATGCATAAACGCCTCATTTTATTCCAGTGCTAAATTCTTTAGTCTTATAGTTATGCTGCTATAGGCTTAGACTGCTGGAGGACATAGGGACCCCTTTTTCATCATTCTGCTTGAATTTCTGCTGAATTTCTATTCTGATCTGGTCTGGATCAGGACAGAGCAACTTCAGAGAAAACCCCCCAGTGGAGGACTTTATACAAGCCTCCATGAAAAAAACAACTGCTGATCTCCAATGGACGATCTTACACGGCGCCATCACCACAAACTGGTTTTTATCGGTTATTAATCGGGGTGTTTTAAACCAGTGTCCTTTCTGCGGTCTGTCTGAAAAAGTGTTCCATGTTTTTATGGAACGCACAAGACTAAAGACCATTATTAGCCTTTTAATTTGTGTTTTTAGTCTTTTTGGCTCTTTTTATAGAATGAGTTTGCCAGAACAGGAAAAATAAGCCAAAGGCCCGACTTTTAAATGTTTTAATGAGTGAAGCAAAGATGGCCGTTTACCTGTCCCACAGAGACAAACTGAAGGAGGGAGCTCACCTTGGTGCCGTGGCTCTGTGGAAGGTTAAAGCCAGAACAAGGCTGGAGTTTCACAGAGACACAGAACATGGAGGATTTATGCAGCTGTGATGTTTTAACAACATTTTATGTTCTGCATCAGATGATGGACAACTACAATTTAACGAGCTCCTCATTTAAAGGGTTTTAGCTGACACTTGTTTTACATCAATATTTTATATGTTTTGAATTGTGTAAATAAAGTGTTGTTAAAATCCAAAAATCCAATCTATAGATATATAGATAATTACACATGCAACATTTCTATGAAGGTTATTTTGTTTCAAAACTATTGGTGCATTGTAAGTGTAAATTTGAAGTTGTAGAGAGAGTTATGTTCTAAGTTTTTATTTGTAGAATAAAAAAAAAATCACAAGTACAAATTTGTTTTACAAGTACAAGTTCACAAATTCTGTTGCACATAAAAAACCTCTTACATTCCCAGTTTTGCTCCAAATGGTCCAGAACTATTTTTGCTAAACTATTTGTGCATTGTAACTTTAGTGTTTTGTAATTGTAGATTTTTTTAATCTGTGACAATTACAAAAAAAAGTTACACCTTTTCAAATTCTTGAGTAAAAGTACGCAAATCTACAAATACAAAACACCAAAGTTACAATGCACAAATAGTTTTGCAACAATAGTTCTGGACCCTTTGGAGCAAAACTGAGAATGTAAAAGGTTTTTTGATGTGAAAGTTGAGAACAAAATGTGTGTATTTGTAATTTGAACACTTGTGAAACAAATTTGTACTTGCGATTTTTCTTTTAATACTACAAATACAAAACTTAGAACATAACTCTTTCTACAGCCTCAAATGTACACTTAGAATTCACAAATAGTTTTGAAACAAAATAACTTTCATACTTTTCAGCTAGATCAAAAAACTGGAAGTGGCTCAGAGGCATTACACATTGAACGCCCCTCATTCTGGAGCCTCACTTCAGGCCACATATAACATCTAAAAAGAAGCGCCTTACGGAGGCGGTGACCAGCAACCATGGAGCAGAAAGAAGAGAGCATCACAGAGATGATGTAAAGTAGCTTCTGCTGGTCTGACAGATAAAGCTGTTGGTTTATCCTACATGCTGATCTGTTTCAGAGGGTAAAGAACAGCACAGCAGACAGAATGGGGACAGTTTCTGAGCGGGAACCTGGTGTTCTGGTTTTAGATGATAGTTGGCATGTAGATGAAATGTAAAATCTCTGCTCTGTATTTAGAACCTCCAAATCTACATGTGAGGAACCGGCTTTTATAGCCCACAACAGCAGAGCTACTCGTACTGTTTTTTCTAGGTGGCATCAAAAATCAGATGCAACATCGGTTTAACATAAGAACAATGCCAAACAGACTGGAATTATACAGTCTTTTAGTGAGAGAGCAGTCTGAAGTTGGAGCTCTGATGGTTTTAAGTAGAACAGAATCATGAAAAGTGGGTTAATGGGATTAACAAAAGAGGCTAAAATTCAATTTTGAATTGAAAAAGCTTCCTGGATGGGAAGCGAAACGTCTTCAAACTTAGAAACAAAGTCCAGTGGATTGTTGAACGCGCATCAGTGGATTTTAACTTTTTGGAATGACTCTGACCTGGATGACTGAGAATCTTCAGCTTAATTTGAGGGGGCAGATTATATGATCTGCCAATGGAATGAGTATGTTTAGCCTTAAAACAGATTATCAGCTAAGATGCACTGAAGTTGTTTTTTCTTATTTTAAATGTAATTTATCTTATTCCATTGGCAACGTGTCTCACTTACCTCCTCAATTCAATAAAAACTGAAAGTGAATGTGTCTGCCATAAACCAGACCATGCTGCTACCTGTGTCTCTTCTAATTCACATACGGAATTTCAGGCGGACTTTGCTCCTGAGACCGTCTCGGCTTAAAGGGTTAAAGGGAAAGTAGAGCAGAAACACATCACAGCTTCTTTTAAAAGGAGGAACATCGCACACAGCTTGATGCTGACAGCCTGCCTGAATGGTTTCATTAGCTTCATTACTATGGATGCATGGCTCCTACCACTAATTAGAAACTTCTAGCTGTATCCAGACTGGCTTGCTCCCTGCACAACTCAGACTTCTGGACAATTATCAGAGATGCATGACAACTCTAAATATAGAACCTGTGGGAAAGTCATGATAGTTGGATCCAATTAGCGTGTTCACAGAAAGTACTCTGGCATAATTCGTGCTTGGCTCTTCTGAGCCTTTAGCACTTGAAGTAAAATAAAGTTTTTACAGTAGTTTGGCTGAGATGAGAAGCTACAACATAAAGCAGAGTCCAGAAAGGAATATTCATATTCACACCAAATCATTTTTGCACGACAGTATTTTTTTCAGAGGACCATCCATGTCTCTGTGCATCTCTTCCTCATGCGGAGCAGGAAACTCGGCGATACGTCTCCCTTGGTCTCGGTTTGGAAGTCTGTTAGGGCTGCAGTCTACATGACGGAGCATGTAAAGCCACAGCACTCCTTTAGGAGGGTAAGGCCTGTCTTAGCGAACGGAGAGGACGTGTGTTGGGCTCTGGCTGCTACTTTCCTTGATGATGCACCTAAAAGGCCAAAGAAAATTAACAATGTTAGCAAAGGGATAAGACAAGTCATAACTTTGAAAGAAAACAGAGCTCATATAAATGCAAGGCTTAAAACTTTCTTTTTTTCGATAAAACCTATAGTTAAAAACAGTGATGTGTCCTTAGTCGCTGGGTAAGGTAGGTGGAGGAAGAGCGTTAACAGCGCGATCCAACGGGAGAATTTCAGTCCGGATAGACGTGTCTCCTTGGCTCTACTTTTCTTATACTTCATCCAAATACTCAGGTTATCCTAAGCTATTTGCTGCATTTGTGCTGCTATAGGCTTAGATTGCAGGAGGACATAGGGACCCCTTTTCCATCATTCTATCTCTATTCTCCCACTCTGCAGAATCTGTTAGTTCAATCTCTAACGTTCTGCTCTCTCTGCTTTTTCTCATAGTAGCTTCATCTGGTCTGTTCCTGTTTGGCTGTGACTCCATCCTGGAGAGAAATATCAGCTGTGCTGCTTCCATCAACACCTTTGTTTCTAGATGTTGGAGCTTGGCCTGTTTTCCAGTGTAGTCCTGTTTCTCTGACTGTGACTAACTGGATGTGCTCTCTTCATCCTCTGACATGGGAGCTGGCTCGGAGCTCGTCTGCCTGGCTGTGTGTTTCCTGGACGGGGCCGCCTGTGGAGCTGGTTGACAGTTGCCTTTTGTATCTATGCTCCTTTTTCTATGTCTGCTTCTGTCTCCTTGAACCCCAGTGGGCCTCAGCAGATGGCCGCTCACACTGAGCCTGGTTCTGCTGGAGGTTTCTTACTGTTCAAAGGGAGTTTTTCCTCTCCACTGTCACTACAAGCATGCTTTGTGTGAGGGAGGAGTTCAGTGGTTTCATACAATCATACTATCTTTGTTGGTTAGCAGATTCCTGATTTATAAGCAGTGTTTATAACTGATGGTAGTATCACCTCTGGGTGAGAGTCCAGAGGTGATACTACCATCCCTCTAGGAAAACTGTCCAGGACTGCTAATATCAATCTAAAACCATTATCAGCTGGTAAGTTTAGCTTGTTTTGCTTCCAGTGTTTATTAGATACCTGCTTTCCTCATATTTCTCGGTAATCTGGACTTTAAGAAGTCAGCCATTTCTTTATCTTCTTCTTTTTCCCTAAAAACAAGTTCAAACACATGAAAAAGGAAAAAAATATATGTGTGAATACAGAATAGAGTTCTGGTGAAAGCTTTACATAAACTTTATCAGGCTGGAATTTAAAACAATCGCTGGATTTCAAACTTCTGTTCGTTTTTCTTCTGATGGACAAAATGATCCATCGTGTCTCAAATAAACATCCTTCATGTTTGTATTGATGACTTTCAGCCATGAACAAGTTAGTTACAAGTATCTTTCTTTATGTCCACTGTTGCCACGTGCTTTTCTTTTTGCTCCTCTTTACTCCTGTCGTTGTTTTCTCTTTTATTTCCTCTGTATTATTGAATTAGTTTGGTTCATTTTTTCCTCTCCATCTTAATTATTCTCCCTCAGCCAGAGTTCTTGTTTAATCACCTGTGTCTCCATGTTTCCCCTGCAGTATTCACCTGTTCTCTGCTCATTTTGAGCAATTCGTCTGTTTTCATGTCATTATTGTATAAGTTACCATATTGCTTCTGAGCATCCGTCTATGACTTGCACCAGATTATTAAACAGGCAGCTTCTTTTCATTTGTGTAAAACATACCTGAGGCGTTCAAACTCCACATCGTCCACTAAGAAATCTCTGGTCTCCACTAGTTTGTGAATCTGCTGCAACAGTTCTTCTTCCTTCTGTCGATCTTCGTTGGACTTCTCCTTATCTAGAGCACAAACGTAGAAGATGTGGATCTCATCCTGTAAACACCTCTGCAGTCAACATGAAGTGAATATTTCTAAACACAATGGAACCAAATTGGTCATAAGAAGGAAAGAATTTAACTTACTGAAAATGTCTGTAAAATAGGACTTTTTTTGTCCTTAAAATGAAAGCTGATGTGTTATAAACCCTTAGAGAGATCTGAGTGTTTCATCCTTTTCTTTCTTATGCTACGTTCAGACTCCACGCAGCAGAAGCAGCTGGTTTACATGCAAAGTCAATGGTTGAACCGCATCAAGGTGCAGCAGAAGGTCCTACAGTGCTTTGAGCAGCAGGAGAAGCGCCTCATGAGCTTCTGATCATCTGAGGCACGCAACACGTTTCAGAAGCAGCAGCTGTTGGAGTTGGAAAAAGTGAATTTTAGCTGCTGGACGCGCCGCATCAACCAATGAGAGAAGCTGATCTGGGAGCTGGCAGGGAGTCAGACGCAGCACTGCTGATGCAGAGCGCTATGATCACTCCTCTGAAACAGTTTATTAACGCCTAAATTAACTTCAAATGTAGAAAGCTGCCGGCAGAATATGTTGGCTTTTATTATCCTGCTGCCTGCAGTTTGTGGCACAGACCTGAAAAACGCTAATGCTACGTTCACACCGTACGCAGCAAGAGCAGCAAAATTGCGTCTGCTGCTTCATTTTTGCTGCTTCTATCAGTTAGTTCTGACGCGCGGCTGAAGCAGCTTTGCTGCTCTGGCTGCGCGGTGGTAAAGTGGGTCTGAAGCGCGTTGGGCGGAGCTACTCTATCCTTTCTCTGCCTTGCAGCTATATTTGCTGTGATCAGTGGGAATAAAGTAGTTTTAATATGTTTTTAAGTGAGAAAATACACCTGAAAACTTCATCAGTGCAGTCAGTTCATCCAGATTATCATCCTGCCTTCTAAAAGTATTTCTGTCGGAGCCGCTCAGACCCCCACATACCAGCTGTGCGCTGTCAGTAGGAATCCCATTCAACAGCAGCCTCTGGCCGGGTCGCCTCCTCGCGGTTCACCGCGGCAGCTGGTAGGTGTTTTTCATCTAAATAATCTAAACTGCAGGCAGCAGGATAATAAAAGCGAACATATTCTGCCGGCAGATTTCTGCATTTTAAGTTAATTTAGGCATCAATAAACTGTTTCAGAGGAGTGATCATAGCGCTCTGCGTCATCAGTGATGCGTCTGTCTCTCTGCCAGCTCCCAGATCAGCTTCTCTGATTGGTTGACACGGCGCGTCGAGCAGCAAAAGTTCAATTTTTCCATCTCGAGCAGCAGCGCGTTTGCGGCGCGTCAGATGCTTAAACGCTCTGGACGCGCTGCTTCAGCTGCTCAAAACGCGCTGCGGGACCTCTTGCTGCGCCTAGACGCGCGTCAACCATTGACTTTGCATGGAAACCCGCTGCTTCTGTCGCGCCAGCTGCGTCCGGTGTGAACGCAGCATAACATCTACTTCCAGCCGCCACCAACAGGAGGGGAAAACCCCCAAGAGGCGAGCGGGCCTGAGGCAGCTGCTGCTGGGGATTCCCAGTGACAGCGCAGCGCCGGTATGTGGGGGTCTGAGCGGCTCCCACAGAGAAATAATCTTTGAAGGCAGGATGGTAATCTGGATGAACTGACTGCACAGACCATGTTTTCAGGAGGACTTTCTCACTTCAACATAGATTCTAACTACTTTCTACCCGCTGATCACAGCTAATATAGCTGCCATTGTTCCAGGCAGAGAAAGGATAGGGTAGCTCCGCCCACCGCGCATCAGGACCACTTTACCACCGCGCAGCTAGAGCAGCAAAGATGCTTCAGCCATGTGTTAGAGGAACTAACCTTGTACAAGCATAAAAAATTAGGCAGCACGCACGTTTTTGCTGCTCCTGCTGCTTGCGGTCTGAACGTAGCATTACTGCATGTCGCCTTACAGACCCTGCTTCATCTCATAGCAGGAAGCCATGTTGGAACAGGAAGCATTCATTCCTAAACTCGGCCAGGAACATAAAAATCACCACAATCCTCCCTCTACCAAACGTAACCATTTTCACACATTGCGGTCAGGCAAGCGTCCACTGGATTGTCAGCGATGTGGCTTTAAAACAGAGGAAATATCTCAGCTCTGCATCCGGTAAAGCCATGAGAGGAAAAGAGTGGAAAACAACAAGAAGAGAGGGACGAAACCTAGAACGGATAATGGATGTCTATTCTATTAACATTTCTCTATCTGTAGAATGGTTCTGTTTTATGTGTTGTCTTCTCTATTCAGAGGCCCCCTGCCTGTCTTTGCCTAGGGCCCCACATTTCCTAAATCTGCCCCTGATACTAATTCAGACAGAGCTTCTTTTGCTCTGAATCGTTGGTGAGTGTCGGCCTAGTGGTTAGAGCAGCGCTCTGTGCTCTGAGAAGGTTGCATGCATCCGGTTCAATCCCCACAACCTCCACCCTGGGTCCCTGAGTAAGACCCTTAACCCCACACTGCTCCTTGGGCTCCACACAATGGCAGCCCACTGCTCTCCAAGGGGATGAGTTAAATGTAGAGAGGGAATTTCTCCAAAGTGAGATCGATAGTTCTATTATTATTATTATATTTCTCAGTACATCCATGCCCAAAGTTGGCTCCAACAGGTAATCCCACAGTTTTCAGCTCCATCCATCACCTGGATGAATCTTTCCAGCTTTTCTATTACTATTCATATAAAGGACTCCCACAGCATTATACCGCCACTGTAGTGATTTACATGCAAGCCTTTAGACGGCCTCAATGTGAAATATTTTGGGTTTTTTTCTCTAGATTTTATGTATAAAATCATTTTGTTAGGAATATAAAAATATCAAAACAAAATTATTATATAGAAAACATTTCCTTGCGTTTCTTTCTTTGTGTTTCTAATACAAAAAATAGAGGTTTGCATGATGGCACTTCAACATGATGTGAAAGGTGTGTTTAAGGAAGCGGCGCCATTATAGCAGGGTGATTAAGGTCTGGTTGATGTGTTTTGAATGGTCCATCTTTACGAACATTTTAAAAGCAAATCAAACCCCTCTGCCCATTTCCCACTGCATCACTTCCAACACCGACCAACACATTCAGATCTGAATTCCCAGACATTAACTTTCTGCTTCCTTAAACATGTAAACGTCTCCTACCTGGTATAGACACTAATTTGTGAAGCTCCTTCTTCAGACGAGTAATCTCTTTACACAGCTGAATATCATCCATCCTGCACAAAAACAAAATCCACAGGTTAATGCTACACACTGTGCACATTATTATTAATTAATTACCGTCACTTCCATGGTTAGATGCATGCTGTGGGGTAGCAGTACTAGGCAGTTGAAAACTCTGCTTACATGTCTGGTTAATACAACTATTCCTTATTTATGCACATTAATTATGTTTTTGATAAAAATCCTTTGGCTAAAATGCCGTCAGAACGCTGATAATATTAAGTGTGTCTCAGCCCCCCCCTTCAGTGTCCACCATATTGGATCAGTCCATTTGCTGCACATGTTCAGAAAGGTCCAAACAGACAGCAGCAAACCATTTGAAAACAAACCATGCAAAGAGCAGTGTTGCCAACTTAGCGCTTTAGTCGCTATATTTAGCCACTTTTCAGACCCCTCTAGCACTTTGATTTCTAAAAAGCTCCTAGCGCCAAATCTAGAGACTTTTTTCTGCTACTGGAGACTTTGGAGACAACATCTAAAAGCAGCGAACTCTGCTCTCCAGAGCAAGTAGATTGGTAACCCCGCCTCCTGCTCTCCTCTATCTTGTCTGCTGTCATGATTCATGCAGCTATTATTTCATCCAAATGAAAAATGGAGAACAGATAAGCAGATCATGGCTTGTCTACAGTGAAAAGAAGGACTGGGTTATTTACTTTGGCTGTCACATGAAAAATGAGCGTCAGATTACAAAACAAAGAAAGGAAAACAACATGAAAAGGGACAAGTAGAGATGGACAAAATCTAGAACAAGTGCATGTCTATTCTATTAAAATGCTCTGTATCTGTATTAGCGTTGCACCAATACCAGTATCGGGCGGGGCCCCAATCCAGCACTAAAATGGTGGTATCGGTATCAGTGAGTACCAACAAATAGGGCACTGATACCATTTTTAACTATTGTCACCCATTCCAGGTAGGCAATAAAATGTTCTACTGGATTCACTTTGTACTAGTCCTGTTCAAAGGGAGTTTTTCCTCTCCACTGTCGCTACGAGCATGCTTAGTGTGAGGGATTGCTGAAGAGTCAATGAGTCGATGCAATCAGCTGGTTTTCCTTAGATAGAAAACTTTGAATCAATCTGACTGGATGATCTGGTGAACTGGAAAGTGACCTGAGATGACGTGATGTGAATTGGAGATATAGAAATAAACTGAATAGAATTGAATTTGTCTTTTTCCTGCTTCACAAAGGTAGGCAGCAGCTTGACAAAGCCATGATGGCAATTATTTTACATCCAAGTAGTATGCAGCCGCTTCTGTCAGTGAGCCCCAGGGCAGCTGTGGCTACAATGTAGCTTGCCACCATCAGTGTGTGAGTGAATGACTGAATGAATGTAGTGTAAAGCGCTTTGGTCAAGTCTCCTGACTTGAATAAAGGCGCTATATAAGTACATGCCATTTACCATTTTCTTCATATATGCACACACATCGGACGATACTGCACAGACAGGTATCGGCGCAACACTAATCTCTATAATGGGTCTGTTTTATGCGTGGTCATCTCAATTCAGGGGGCTTTATGCCTGTGTTTGCCTAGGGCCCCAAATTTTCTAAATCCGCCCCTCTGGACGTGGGCATTGTCAGTTTCACTATAGCTCTGGTGAATTTCAATGGTGAAGTCCTCTGGAAATCTTCAATAATTGTTGTTGATTGCAGATGTGTCTAGTAGTTCCCATTGATTTAGCTTGGAAAGCGGGGAGAATGGCGCTAGGCTTACCGCACCGTGACGTCACTGCTGGAAGATGGCAGGAGGGAGGGGCTACTATATTTGACTTTAGTTTCCAGTTTGTTGACCCTGACAGGTGGTTAGGTGGTAAAATAAGAATAAAAAACAAAAATCAGTTATGCTGAATGAGCATAGCTGGAATTTTCCCACAGCTGAACATGAGATATTTTAGACACCATTTTTTTTCGTGACCTGACAGCTCTAAAGATTCACCTACATGTATCTGAGCTCTGACTCCCTCCTCACCAGGATGTCCCTGATCCTCTCGATCTTGAAGAGCTCGCCCTCGATGTCGTCCGCAGTGATGGTGGAGTCGGCCATGGACACAACGTCGTCCTCTGGCAGGGAGAAACAAGAGGGCAGCTTTAGGTCTAACTCAGTGCTTCCAAACATCTCTGGATTTTTGTCGTCTTTTCTTCTACCTATGATGCACCGACAGGAGGCTGTACTGGAAAACATTTAAATCTAAATAAGTCATTTTCTCCTAAAATAAAGGGGCGCCGTTTGTAAAGCTAAGCAGTCAAAAATCATGTTTTAACTATTTCATTCATTCATTTATAAAAATCTTAGTCTGTTCAATAAATATTTAGCTCCAAACTAAATATTTATTTAACAAAGTAAGATTTTCATTAATGAATGTCATAGTAAAAAAAGAATTAATTGGAAAAAAAAATTAGTTTTCTCTTAAAATGCACCAAATAACCATAATATTGCTCCTAATTATTGACAGCTTAATTTTACAAACGGCTCCTCATATAAAATAACTGCATTTGTTCTTGAATTCAGGAGGTAACTGAGACACTTTGCTAATGGAAGAACATTTACATTTAAAATAAGAAAAAAAATATTGCATTGTATTATTTCAAGCAAATATTATCTAATAATCACATTTTAGGAGTGAAAATATTCATTCCATTGACAAATCATCTTAATCACCTGCTCAAATTAAGGCTAAATACACTTAATTTATGAAATGTTGACTTATTTCTACATCGTTTTTGCAGCATTGGAAAAAAATAGAAATCTAGATAAGTAATATTTTCTTTAAATAAGTGCATTTGTTCTTGGAATAAGGAGGTCAAAGAGACATTTTGCCAATAGAACAAGACAATTTACTCTTGAAATAAGACAACACAATTGTTGTCTTATTTCAAGAGCATGTTACCTAATTATCTAATTTTAAAGGTAAAAATACTCCTTCCAGTGGCAAACTCTCATTTACCTACTCAAATTAAGGGTATATACACTTAACTTAAGATATTTTTTACTTATTTCTAGATCGTTTTTCCAGTGTTTCTGTCTGTAAGACAATTACTGATATAAACAACTCTGGCAGCGCATCACAATAACCCGTTATGATTGTGCATGTTAAACAGCAGCAGCAGGTGGTGTTGGGAAATTGCTGCTCGTCTTGTCAGTAGCTGGCAAGGCTCGGTTAGCCATCCATCACACTTCTACACACACGGAGCACATGTCCGCACAGGGCCGACCACCAGAACCGGAGATCCAATTCAAAGGCCTTTTTTTTAATAGTTATGAATTACAGTCATTGATAAGGATAACCACAAACACTCTGTGGCATTCTGCCGTCATTATATACGACACGAAACTAAACAGAAATAACAAGGAGACTTAATGATTGATGAACAATGAACATTTTCTGAAGGCTTTTGTTAAGCTGGCATCAGTCATTATTCTCTGTTCATTGATTATATGATTCTTATCTCTATAGTTCTGCTGCTATAGGCTTAGACTGCTGGAGGACATAGGGACCCCTTTTTCATCATTCTGCTTCATTCTATCTCTATTCTCCCACTCTGCAGAATCTGTTAGTTCAATCTCTAACGTTCTGCTCTCTCTGCTTTTTCTCATAGTAGCTTCATCTGGTCTGTTCCTGTTTGGCTGTGACTCCATCCTGGAGAGAAATATCAGCTGTGCTGCTGCCATCAACACCTTTGTTTCTAGATGTTGGAGCTTGGCCTGTTTTCCAGTGTAGTCCTGTTTCTCTGACTGTGACTAACTGGATGTGCTCTCTTCATCCTCTGACATGGGAGCTGGCTCGGAGCTCGTCTGCCTGGCTGTGTGTTTCCTGGACGGGGCCGCCTGTGGAGCTGGTTGACAGTTGCCTTTTGTATCTATGCTTCTTTTTCTATGTCTGCTTCTGTCTCCTTGAACCCCAGTGGGCCTCAGCAGATGGCCGCTCACACTGAGCCTGGTTCTGCTGGAGGTTTCTTCCTGTTCAAAGGGAGTTTTTCCTCTCCACTGTCGCTATAAGCATGCTTAGTGTGAGGGATTGCTGAAGAATCAATGAGTCGATGCAATCAGTTGGATTTCCTTAGATAGAAAACTTTGGATCAATCTGACTGTCACGGTTGGGTTGAGGTTTTGAGGACCCAAATGCAGAGGCGAGGAGGCAGAGGTGAGATCTTGAAGAATTAATTGAATTCAGAAATCCAAAGTCCAAGGTATGAAATACATGAAACCAAAAACCAGACAACGTCATGGGAAACTCACATCGGGGGCCAGGAAACCAGCACTGAGGAACTGTACAGGGAGAGTATTTATGGTAGACTGAACAAAGAGAGGACTAATGAGCTGATTGGGAGCAGGTGTGAAGAGAGGATTCTAGAAGGAGCTAGGGAGAAGTAGACCAACACAAGAGGGCAACCAAGAAAAACCTAAGAAATCAAATATATCAAGAAAACACCACAAAATAGGAATTGAAACAAGAAAACAAAGAAAAACAAGGATCAAAGTGAAACTGAAAACTAAAAAGAAAACTAAAACAGAATAATGACAGTGACACAAATAAGGAATAGTTGTATTAACTATACATGTAAACAGTTTTATGGGGCCCACAGGAACTTGGGGCCCTAGGCAGCTGCCTAATGTTGCCGGAAAGTAAATCCCCCCTGATAAAGGATGTCAATCCAAAAACCTGTTATCTAAACTAAAAGGATTCAAACTGATCAGAAATACAGTTTTATCCGTTTTTTCTAAATAAAAAAATGTCAAAGGAGAAATGATGCCATGTTGTTGTTTTTTTCAACACTTTACTTCCTTTGATTTACTGAAATTAAATAAAAAATTAGCATTTGTTCAATAAAAAGGTTCAGTTTCAACAACCTTTAGTTATAAACAGCTAAATTATTATTTTATGATTGATGCCATTCTTTGTTTTTGTTTTCTAACTTTAAACGTAAAGCATTTCAAAGCATCACCGTCTACCTTTTGGTAAAACAGTCGATATTTGCTGCTAACAGACTCACGACAAAAGCCCAGAAGGAAGGATTTCAGGAAATTATTACTTCCTGTTTGTGGATTGATTGATTGAGCAGCGCCGCTTCGCCGGCTGCAGATGGCCGTAAACACCGCCTCACCATCTGACTCTCCTGAGCCCTCAGAGGCCTTTTCTTTACACCATCCAGCATAGCTTCAAAAGGTCATTGCTATTCCAGTCACATTCAGCCTGCAGTGAGGTAGACTGGCGTTCAAAGTGCAGCCAGGGTGCATCTTCACTGCTTCATAGTAAAAAGACAGAACGGGAGGACGCAACGCTCGTTCCAATTAGATCTGTATGACTCACAGCTAGCTGCTGTGGATTACATTACCCCTACTTCATCATAAGCCTTAGTTTAAATTGGTGCCGGAGCAGAGACTTCATTTTCTTTTCATCTACAGCTGCGGTGTGAAAGCTGAAGGACACACAGTAGCAGAAACACATTCTGGGTTTTTTTTTCTATTCTAAGAAACCTGGTTGCTGCAAAGTTTCCCTTCACTTTGCAGAGACAGAAGCTGCATCCAGTTTGAGAAAGACATTGTTTATGTTTGTTCTTGGTCTAGTCAAAGTCACGCCCACCCACAGGGGGGGACAAAGGGGTCAATTGTCTCAGACCCAGGACAGAAAGGGGCCCAAAATTGACACTCTGACCATTAAAAATACAGGCAGAAGTAAAGTTTCAGAAAATATTTGTTATAAAAATAATCAATATTACAGTAACTAAATATGTATATATTATGAAAGAGACTGTGTTGTCCCGGGCCCTAGCAAAGCTGTCAGGTGTTCTGGTCAAAATACAGAACTAAAATCAGTTTATACTTTAAATTTGATGATTTCAAAACAACATGTCTGTACGTGAAGTATTTGGAAATTAAAAAGAGACCAAAATCTTTCTCTCTAGATTTGCAGATCTGCTAAAGTCCTGCTGGAACACCTGCAGGTGGAGCTGCTACTAAAGTTCAAAAGATCGATTGAAGGGGCTGAATGTGGCCTGAGTTCTGCTGGAGGTTTCTTCCTGTTCAAAGGGAGTTTTTCCTCTCCACTGTCGCTACAAGCATGCTTAGTGTGAGGGATTGCTGAAGAGTCAATGAGTCGATGCAATCAGCTGGTTTTCCTTAGATAGAAAACTTTGAATCAATCTGACTGGATGATCTGGTGAACTGGAAAGTGACCTGAGATGACATGATGTGAATTGGAGCTATAGAAATAAACTGAATTAATTTAAAAATTAATAAACTGCAAAAAAAAGCTAATGTTTAGCAGTTTTTGCCTCAGAATGCAAAGCTTTATGGATGATATCATTTATATAATTTAAAATAGCAACAATGTTTGTTGTTTGCCTCTAAGCCGATCTCACACTACTTTAAAATAAATGTTACTGTGTGGTTATAAAAGTCTATTTGGGGAGGCAAGATGGAGCCACTAAAAATCTTGGGATGGCCACATATGAATCAAGATGCTATGACCGAAAACATTTGATTGACAGATGACCGTTGATATATGATTGGCTGAATTTAGGTGTTCAGGCTGACATAGAACTAACTGGCCTGCAGAAGATAACGGGAAAAAACACAGATTTTAAGACAGGATAAAAAAATAAAAAAATTTGACATTTTCTAAATCTTGGGGCAATATGGTCTGATAAACAGTAAATTTATATGAACACAGATTTACCTTCACAGCCTCAGAAGGGCAAGATTTATGGACAAAAAGTAAACCTGGACATGAAATGATGTTTTGTTTTTATAAAGTATTTTTATAATGTTTTTTGTTGCTGGTATTCATATAAATATCCTGGTGTGATAACTTAGTATACGTTTGGGTGGTTTTTGGTCGCCACTGCTGACATTTAAAAACCTGACACGTCAACAAAGACACTCAAACAGCTCCTAAAGGCATTCAGACTTTTAAAATGATCAAATCTAAATTCTAAAACAAGAGTTCAAACATTGGGTGTCTTCCTCATCTTATTTTATTATTTACACTGTTTATATGGGAAGGTTCTAATTTGACTTTATTTTATTCTCTCTTATTATATTTCATTCCTCTTCTTCTTATTTTTTTTCTCTTCTGTAAACAGTTGCACTGCAAGAAAAGAATTTCCTGCAAGGGATTAAAATAGTAATTCTGATTTTCCGATTTACAAACACACTAAAAGAAAAGACAAACACAGTTAAGTACTTAGAGAAGGTGCAGTTAAATTGTATTTTACAGGAGGCTAATGTCTTTACCAGAGTGAAAATAGGTCTACATTTGTCAGATTGAAGGCTGTGAAGTAGATAGACAGACAGAAGGAGCTTTTCTTAAACCAACCTGTTTGTTTGGCATCTCTGCTCCATGCTGTACGCTCCAGTGAACCATACTGATGAGCAGATCCTTGCTTCTTCTCCATCGGTGCTGCAGCTGCTCTCCAGCCGTAGAGGCAGGCTGGCAGCACAGATAACTGGAGGGGAGGGTCTTACAGGCGGGTTGTTGATGTATTTCTGAGTCATCAGCAGTCAGTCATGGATGCACCGAGGCGAAGACAGCCAGATGTTCCAGAGGTTCCCACCAGCAGGTAGTGTGGATGTGTTACACGGCACCATCTTGTGACATCTACATGTAATTACACCATCCAACATTCCAAGAAAAATAAAACAGATGTTTCTCTTCCCATCTACAAAGCATTTTCATTTCAAAATCAAAATTCAAAACAATTTTGAATTTGGGGCATTGCAAGTATGGGGCATTGCAGGCTAACAAAGAAACCAAACGACCCCCATTCCAAAGGGGGGGGCCCGTTCGTCCGTTTCTATTTGCACATTTTCTAAACAAAAACAAGGCTTTGTTGGGCTGCTGGATAAAGCCTGACATTTTATGTTATTTCTGACATTTTGAACTGTTATAGCTTCCAGGATGGGAAGAGAAATGTCTTCAAACTTCAACAAAGTCCACTGGATTGTTTTTTTTTTTTTTACTTTTTTTCAGCAGCATACACCATCCAACAGTTTGCACATAAATAAAAACACATAAAACAGCAACTTTTCTACAAAAACAAATCATTTATTTATTATACATCGACATTCCCATCCTTTATTTATAACAAGGAAAACATAATGTGCAAAATTCATCATGAATTTGAAACCCATGATTTTTCCCCCTGCTAGGCCGACACACACACACAGACACACACACCTCAATGATTAATGAATCTTATCACACATCGTCACTCCACTTCCTGAGGCCTTCAAATACAGAAATCACATCTACTTGATTTTATCCAGTTAAAACAGAGACATAAAGGACCAGTTCAGCATTTTTAAAGTGAGGTTCTGTAAGAAAACTATCAGCATTTAATATTTTACCGGCCACATAAGCCTTACCGTCCATCTCTGACGCTGAGAGGAACCAAGAACAAAGCCGACTTTTACTGTCTCACTACAGCAGTTTATTCAAACACTTTAATAAACCTTTAAACCAGGCATCCCCAAAGTCGGTCCTGCAGGGCTGCTCTCCTGCTCCAGCACAGCTGAATTCCATAGATTGCTGATTAACAGGCTTTTGCTGAACTGCAATCATCAGAATCAGCTGTGCTAAAGCAGAGAAACCTCTAAAACCTGCAAGACAGCGGCCCTCCACTACCAACTAACAACGCCATGGACTGGTTCATTATTTCTGCAGATGCTGATGATTATTGAAGGGTGAAGGAGCTTAAAAATGATCCTCCTACACTGAGAATAAAATCCTTAAAGTGCTTCAAAGTACAGCAGAGTAGGACTTCATGAAAAAGCGTGATGCTGCCATTAATCCTTGAATCCTGTATCAGGCAGAGCCTGAGGAAAAAACTACTCGCATGTTCGCTGTAGGTATCAGATCTGCTCTGGGCCCCGCCCCTTCTTATGATGTCAACATATGGCTACTCCACTCAGACAAACTGCATTGCACATGTTTCTTAAGGATCAAATCTCTTCTGAAGTCTCAACATATTATTACCTATATTTGCTATTATTTTAAATTTCACTGGCGATCTAAAGTAGCCGAAAGTAGAAAACAATCATTGCCAGTCTTGAAGGAAAGTACTGCATTCTAAGACAGACTGAGCTCTGCTATTTAACAAGATGACAAAAAAAGTCTCAGTTTATTTAATTCTTTTTATTAAAGTTGTAGGGAAATCATATTTAAATGTTATCTTTTGCAGGCCAGTTAGTTCTACGTCAGCCTGAACACCTAAATTCAGCCAATCATATATCAACGGTCATCTGTCAATCAAGTGTTTTCGGTCATAGCATCTTGATTCGTATGTCGCAGCTAATATACGCAGCGGTTGAAACCAGAATCCTTTCCTTTCCCATTGAGTTGCGTCCCAGTGTCCACGGGGATGGACGTCTGTGTCTTCGGCAGGCGTAGAGCTAACAGAACTGGCAGCGTTGCGAGGCAAGGGCTCAAACATGTACGGCTGGAAGCCTTCTACACCAAACCAAGCTTCTTCCGCCCTGGCGTCCTCTTCCACAACATCTTCGTCCCCGCTTTCCTCCTCTAAATAAAAAATGGATGACGGAGGAGACTCATCCACGACCTCCGACACTAAACTCTCCTCCTCTTGCATGTTTCCTCTGTCCATAGCGTTCCTTGACAGCGTCGTTTCTAAGTCACCAATTTAGTGCTGCTTGGTCCCAATGGAATTTCCCATTGGGAACCTGCTAGCACTAAGCTGCTAACTGGTTAGCAAGATGCTTCCTACAAACCGGCCACAACCAAACGTACATGATAACCTTCACCACAACAATCCCGCCCCCTTGATAATCGACCAATCATATTCACTTTATTCACTCGTATAAAGTCGGGCACCACTCGGGAGAATTCGGGAATGCGACGATTAGAACAGCCGTTTCCCTACGACTTTAAGATCTGAGGGCAGAGGAAAAGAAATGGAACATCTCACTACTACTCAAAAACCTACTTCTTGTAGAAAGGAAAGGTCATTGTTGACACGGATTTAAAAGTAGAGTAGCTTAATATGGATAACTGACTGAGCTAATAGGCTAACCTGTTAGCACAGCTAGCCACAGCGCTAGCCAGCTCTCCCCCTCTATATCATGGTCTAACAGTTACTTTGTTCACCAGAAACAGATTTTTTTCAGTTTTGCTATTGATCAGATAAAACTCGTTATTTTCGTCGTCTGGGCAACCAGAATGTTTTACATCCTGTAGGAACGTTCAGCCAATCATGTAGCGTAACGTCATTGGCATAAAGCAGGACCAGAGCAGATCTGGTAGCTACAATGGTTTTCAGTACGTCAGGATGGTTGCTGATGCTCCACCGCTTCATACTTCATTTCCTGTCTCAATAATCATCAGCTTCTGGGCAAAAAAAAAAAACCTGGTGACGTGGCAGGAAGTCCGTTTTAGGCTAATCCTCCTTTGGACTAGCTTTAGCACTCCTGCTAATACCAGGACTGTTTATTAAAGCAGGTGACAAACATACAGCTTCTACCGAACTAGAAGTCGTTTCAGATCACAGTCATCCCTCTTTTAGCTGCAGGACAACAAACGGTGATCGAACATTAATAAGATACTTCACAGTATTTACAGTCTGTTTAAATGCTCCTTTAGTGCAATACAATCATTTCAATTCTAATATTCACCACTAATGTAAAGTCTTCCACTGGGAGATGTTCACTTGTTCCAAGATGTCTGCCTTGTGTGCGACTCCAACACGCCGTCCCTGTGGGTAGTGCACGGTGCATTGGGAGAGGTTAGGTCGGAGGTCGATCAGCACCTTCTTGAATGTGTCTTTGATCAGCATCACACCTCAATTCTGTCCTGAGTAACTCCTGATGCAGCTCATGGTTTTAATCTCACTATTTTATGAGATCTTACAACCAAAGCAGAATGTCAGTCATTTTCCATGATTAAAGCTTCCTTCATGCAAAAGATGAGGTGGATGCAGATGTCTGAGTGTAGCAGAGATGAATGGGATGAGATAAGAGCAGTGAGGGCAATATTCCAGCATGGCGGCGGCCAAGTGAGGGGGCTTAACTGTTGTGTATTTGTGTGTGTCGCTGAGGGAGTCTAAAGGTAGTGTTAACAGAATTAACATAAGCGTCGAGATCAGTTCTTAAAAACTTCAAAATTACACAATGCTGTTATGTATCAGGTTCCTTACAGATTTGGGAGAAAAAAACGCTGATCAACCAAAAGATAAAGAACCGACAAGTTAATTTTAACCTGGCAGCCACACTTGTAACCTAATGGCCACACCTATAACTTGGCGGCCACACCTATAAACTGGCGGCCACCCCCCTTAACTGGTGGCCACCCCTCTAACCTGGCGGCCACACCTATAACCTGGCGGCCACACCTATAACATGGCAGCCACACTTGTAACCTAATTGCCACACTTCTAAACTGGCGGCCACCCCCCTTAACTGGTGGCCACCCCTCTAACCTGGCGGTCACACCTATAACCTGGCGGCCACACCTTTAACATGGCAGCCACACTTGTAACCTAATTGCCACAATACTAAACTGGCGGCCACACTTCTAAACTGGCGGCCACCCCCCTTAACTGGTGGCCACCCCTCTAACCTGGCGGTCACACCTATAACCTGGCGGCCACACCTTTAACATGGCAGCCACACTTGTAACCTAATTGCCACACTTCTAAACTGGCGGCCACCCCCCTTAACTGGTGGCCACACCTTTAACCTGGCGGCCGCACCTTTAACTGGCTTTGAGCCTTCTTCATTTTCTATACAGGTAGTATTTGTTTAAACATAATTAACCTCTGTGATGATCAAAGAATACACATCAGGCTATTTAGGAAGAGCATGATGCTAATCAAGGGCTATCCCATCCTGCAGCACACTTTCTAACACTGTCAAATCAGCAGACAGTTTAATCCTAGTATTGAATGTGTTCCTTAGAAACAGTCAGTAAACAGTCAGTCAGAGCAGAGGGACAGATGCAGACAACTTTCGATTAAAGAGCAGCTCATTGTTCTGTAAGGTTGACTTTTGTCCAGGTAGACGACCGTCACTTCCACTCAGAAAACACAGTGAGGTTAGCCTTATTTACTGACGAAGTGTTGGCCGACTTTCACTCATTAGTTGATGATGCCAGCAAATGTGTTGATGGGCAAAGGAAGCGCTTTGCTCATGTATTTGCTCAGTCCGGCGTCTTTTTCTGCGTCCAAGCAAAATTTGGACCTCATGGTTTTCTGCACGCAGTATCCTGGATCCAGACAAGGAGAGATCTCGATGCTACAATCAAAAGGTTAAGAAAAGCTGATCAATCTTAGTTGTTTCCAGATGTCACAGGTATGGAAAACGCTTTCAGGTTATTTTGCATCAAACATTATTTGTAACACACGTAGAAACACAAGCACCTCTGCAGTGTAAAGGAGGTGAAACTGTTACCTTTGCACATGTTTGTAAGTCTTCCGCTTGTCTCTGTCCAGCGTGAGAATGAAGGATCGCTGCTCTAAGGAACGAATCTTGATGTTGCTGGCCCGAATTTTGGATTCCTGTCAATGAAATTCGATTCAGTTTATTTATATATCAATATTTAGGACAATTCATCTCAAGGGACTTAACAGACAATTCAAACCAGATCATCCAGTCAGATTGTTCAAACCAGCTGTTTGCATCGACTCATTGCTTGAAAACAATCCCTCACGAACAAAACCAAACACAGATTAGGTGCTTGACATATGTGGAGTAAAAAATGTTGAGGTATTTTTGTTCTTAGCCTCACAGGCTCCAAACAAAGGTCATGATAGATAAGAATGAGTTCATACCGCCTCCTTCGTGGCATGCAGCAGAGGACTGGAGGAGATCCATCTGGCCAGTGAAAGATAGATTAACCGAACAGGGAACGGCCTTGATGAACTCAAGTTGATTTTCCTCCAATGTTTGTGTGTGAGAAAGTTCTTTATGTAGGGGTGGGATAGTTTCAAGTGAGAGTGTTTGAATTGGGAATTGTATAAATGTATGTGCTGAGCTTGCCCTAGTCAGAGCTCTATCTCTCCGTCTGAGGATGTTAAATAAATCTGTGTTTTTGCAGAAATTGCCTCTCAAGCTGCAAAACTCCAAACATGCTTTACGTCCACTGCTTTGTAAAAGTATTCAAGTATCTACATCTTGGCACTCAGCTGTCACAGCCTGGTCAGACAGACCGATCTTTGCTGTGTTTACGGCGTATTTTTCTGGAAAGGAGGTGAAAGAGTCTGTTTTCAAAGGCGGGACTAAGAGTCAGCAGAAACTGTTTAAAATAAAATTGGATGTGATGAACAACGTCTTTGCCTTTTTAAAAGGAGGAGTCGCTCATATTCAGAATTTAAACTTCTGAAAGTTCTTTAAATGTGAAATGATTCCATCCTGTTCAATAAATGATCAGTGTTTTTAATTCAGAGTAATTTTCATGTGAATGTGCTTTACTGGAGGCATCCATGTTTGTCAAAGAACACTACTGCCACCTACTGGTTAGTGACATTGTCACGGTGCGGTATCGGCTGTTGATCAAGTCCCAGTGCTGTATCTGGTGTTTGTCACAACGCGCTATTATCCAAGTCATCTTGAAAACATTCTTCTTCCAAATGTTGGCTACATATTACGGGTTTTTTCTCTGGCCAGAAGTTCGATGGCAAATCCTCCCTCTTCAAGTTGGCGATCCAACGACCAACCCGTCCGTGGAGGATCAGGAATCAGAAAGGTGGAATAACTCTTTTTTTCACTTTTACCCGATGTATTCCAGCATCCAGCTGCCATGCACGTGGGCATTGTCAGTTTCACTATAGCTCTGGTGAATTTCAATGGTGAAGTCCTCTGGAAATCTTCAATAATTGTTGTTGATTGCAGATGTGTCTAGTAGTTCCCATTGATTTAGCTTGTAAAGCGGGGAGAATGGCGCTAGGCTAACCGCACCGTGACGTCACTGCTGGAAGATGGCAGGAGGGAGGGGCTACTATATTTGGACAAAAATGGCTGCTCCCAGACTCAGTGATCGCAATGAAAATGATTATTTTTATTCTTTTACTGATTAACACTAAATTCATTAAATCACTGTGAACATATTAATTTTTGGTATAAATAACGATCCATTGATTATTCCTTGATGACCAGACTTTTCCTATAAAATGAATTATAAATATTAAAATGACAACATACAGCCACTTCAATCTTTTTAACTTTTGTAGCAGCTTCACCTGCAAGTGTTTCAGCAGGACTTTAGTAGATCTGCAAGATCTACGACTTTTCCTTTAAAGTCGTAGGGAAGCGGCCAGTCCAACCGTCGCATTTCCGAATTCTCCCGAGTGGTGCACGACTTTAGACGAGTGAATAAAGTGAATGTGATTGGTCGATTATCAAGGGGGCGGGATTGTTGTGGCGGAAGGTTCGCAAGCAAGTTTGGTTGTAGCCGGTTTGTCGGAAGCATCTTGCTAACCAGTTAGCAACTTAGTGCTAGCAGGTTCCCAATGGGAAATTCCATTGGGACCAAGTAGCACTAAATTGGTGACTTAGAAACGACGCTGTCAAGGAACGCTATGGACAGCGGAAACATGCAAGAGGAGGAGAGTTTAGTGTCGGAGGTCGTGGATGAGTCTCCTCCGTCATCCATTTTTTATTTAGAGGAGGAAAGCGGGGACGAAGATGTTGTGGAAGAGGACGCCAGGGCGGCAGAAGCTTGGTTTGGTGTAGAAGGCTTCCAGCCGTACATGTTTGAGCCCTTGCCTCGCAACGCTGCCAGTTCTGTTAGCTCTATGCCTGCCGAAGACACAGACGTCCATCCCCGTGAACACTGGGACGCAACTCAATGGGAAAGGAAAGGATTCTGGTTTCAACCGTTGCGTATATTAGCTGCGACACATGAATCAAAATGCTATGACCGAAAAAATGTGATTGACAGATGACCGTTGATATATGATTGGCCGAATTTAGGTGTTCAGGCTGACGGAGAACTAACTGGCCTGCAGAAGATAACGAGAAAAACACCGATTTTAAGACAGGATATGATTTATGATCGCTACGACTTAAAGGAAAAGTTCTTAGAGCAGCCAGCTGATTAAATGGTAAACATAGAAAAAGCTAATTTGGGACATAAAGGGAATCATTGTGACTCTGCTGCCCCATTAGATTATGGGCCCGCCTCCTGCGCTGTGATTGGTCCAGTCTGTAACTGTGATACGGTTTATCAGAGTAAGGAAGATTGAAACAAAATGCACACCACGCTTTTCAGATCCACATCTAGAAAACATGTGAATTCTTGTATTATAGTTTGTTTTATCGTATCCATTTTCATTTTTTAATGCATGTTTCAGTTCATTGTTCAGAGCTCATCTCCGCAGCGGTTCCTGCTGGACTCACCCCACATCCGCTCTTCGTCTTAGCCGCCCCTTCATTCAACGTTAGAGTCAAACAGTTCAGATCTATTGAAGGGAAAGGTGAGAGATTATTCGCAGCACTGAGGAAAAATGAAAACAAACGGAAGGAAAGCTAAACTGAAAACGGAACCTTCTGCTTCGCAGGAAGGAATGGCGTTAATCTGAGCCCCCGACGTTCTGACGGAAACTCCAACGTCAACATCTCGGCCACTCAGCGTCACCTGGACAGACAGAGCAGAGAACAAACAGGAAAGGATCAGTAGAGATAGAAATGTACTGAAACTGTTCAGGTATTTGATTTGGCAACAGCCAGATTCCTCTGACTGGAACCTTAAGAGGAAATACTGATTGAAATAAAAACACAGCTCACCTTTTTGTAATTCATGGAGATAACAGCTCCACAGATTTCCCCGGAGCTCTTCTTGTGTTTATCTGTTAGATGATATGAACTCTGTGGTTAGATCAGTGGTGTGCCAAAAACAATAAAAGCCACAGATTGATCTGGTTGATCTTTTTTGGTTTTTAAGACCATCAGATGAACAAAAAGCATGAGCAGGTATGAATCACCTCGAACTGAAGCTGAAATCAGTTTGAACTCTGGAAACTCCATCTCCAGGTGAGTGAGGAACGACTCCTCCACTGGTTCCTTCGTCATGCTGTTGAATTTGATCTGACAGAAAAATAATTTTTTAGTTATCAGGCTCCTCTCCTGTGGAACCAACTACCAGTTTTAGTCCGTGAGGCAGACACTCTGTCTACTTTTAAGGCTAGGCTTAAAACTTTCCTTTTTGATAAAGCTTCTAGTTAGAGTGGCTCAGGTTATCTTGAGCTATCTCTATAGTTATGCTGCTATAGGCTTAGACTGCTGGAGGACATAGGGACCCCTTTTTCATCATTCTGCTTCATTCTATCTCTATTCTCCCACTCTGCAGAATCTGTTAGTTCAATCTCTAACGTTCTGCTCTCTCTGCTTTTTCTCATAGTAGCTTCATCTGGTCTGTTCCTGTTTGGCTGTGACTCCATCCTGGAGAGAAATATCAGCTGTGCTGCTGCCATCAACACCTTTGTTTCTAGATGTTGGAGCTTGGCCTGTTTTCCAGTGTAGTCCTGTTTCTCTGACTGTGACTAACTGGATGTGCTCTCTTCATCCTCTGACATGGGAGCTGGCTCGGAGCTCGTCTGCCTGGCTGTGTGTTTCCTGGACGGGGCCGACTGTGGAGCTGGTTGACAGTTGCCTTTTGTATCTATGCTTCTTTTTCTATGTCTGCTTCTGTCTCCTTGAACCCCAGTGGGCCTCAGCAGATGGCCGCTCACACTGAGCCTGGTTCTGCTGGAGGTTTCTTCCTGTTCAAAGGGAGTTTTTCCTCTCCACTGTCGCTACAAGCATGCTTAGTGTGAGGGATTGCTGAAGAGTCAATGAGTCGATGCAATCAGCTGGTTTTCCTTAGATAGAAAACTTTGAATCAATCTGACTGGATGATCTGGTGAACTGGAAAGTGACCTGAGATGACATGATGTGAATTGGAGCTATAGAAATAAACTGAATAGAATCCCAACGTTTCCAGGAGGCGGTTCTCCAATAACATGATAAATCCACACTTAGGGTCACTACCTTTACAAAATAGATGGTGAAGTAGACCGGCTGCTGGGCGCTGCGGACATAGTACGCTATGACATCAGAGATGAAGGGGTCCTTGGGTCTCTCTGGATTCATTTCTTGCTGAAAGAGACAGAAATGATAGAAAATGAAAAAAGCGCTCACAGACTTACAGGGTGGTTCAGAGGAATCTTTCTGAAACTAAACACTCTAATATTCAGTTTCCTGCTGTCCAGTGACTCGTTATGGGAAGCAGGTAAACAGCCTGAGGAGGAACACATGTGTTAACTAGCAGCACTTAGATAACTACATAACTACACCAATAACTATACCGCTAATGTTACAGGATCAATTATCTGCAGCGAGTTAAACCACGGATGTATTTTTGTTTTGATTGACTCCATGGAAACGTCTCTGAATCCAAGCAGCTGCTGAACTGCAACATGAAATATTAAAATTATAAAATGAATTAAAAACCAGGGCTGAAACAATTAACCGGATTAATCGATTACTGAAATAATTGCCAATTTATTAAAGCATTAATAATTAACTGGAGCATAGAGACATGTCTTTAGCTGACAGAGCGACCCACTTAGAGCAGGAATTATATCAACATTGTGAAAAATATAAAATAATTTGCATTTAAGATTAAAAAAAATGTTCATCCGTCAATCTGCTCTATAATCCAGAACTCCTCAATTTTGTAAAAAAAAATCTTCTTTAAGGAAACTTTGAATATCTGATTATTAATCAATTAATTACAAAAATAATAAAAAGTTTAATTGATTTCCAAAATAACCATTAATTGCAGCTATAATTAAATCAAGAATAAACTGATCACAGCTTTTTCTCCTGCTAAAAATAAAATACTTTCTCCTTTTTAAAGAAGAATCAATAATTGTTTATAGAAACTTTATTCCTTTATTCTAAAAACAAACAAACATAAAGTTATATAACAGAGGAGCTCTGGTTAGAAATCCCGCCAGACTGAAGCAGGCAGGCGGGGATTTACCTTTAGGCAATACTAGGCAGGTGCCTAGGGCCCCAAGTTCCTGGGGGCCCCATAAACCTCTGTTTACATATATGGTTAATACAATTATTCATTATTTGTGCTCATTAATTATGTTTTTGATAAAAATCCTTTGGCTAAAATGCCATCAGAACGCTGATAATATTAAGAGTGCCCCCCCCCCCCCCCCCCCCCCCCCCCCCCCTTCAGTGTCCACCATATTGGATCAGTCCATTTGCTGCACATGTTCAGAAAGGTCCAAACAGACAGCAGCAAACCATTTGAAAACAAACCATGCAAAGAGCAGTGTTGCCAACTTAGCGCTTTAGTCGCTATATTTAGCCACTTTTCAGACCCCTCTAGCACTTTGATTTCTAAAAAGCTCCTAGCGCCAAATCTAGAGACTTTTTTCTGCTACTGGAGACTTTGGAGACAACATCTAAAAGCAGCGAACTCTGCTCTCCAGAGCAAGTAGATTGGTAACCCCGCCTCCTGCTCTCCTCTATCTTGTCTGCTGTCATGATTCATGCAGCTATTATTTCATCCAAATGAAAAATGGAGAACAGATAAGCAGATCATGGCTTGTCTACAGTGAAAAGAAGGACTGGGTTATTTACTTTGGCCTTTTTGGAAACACAGGAAGGAGCAATCAGCTAAGTGAGCTTAGTGCTTGGAAAAAATCTTTCATTCCTTTAGAGACAGCATGAAAAGTCAGCTGAGTACAAAACATAGAGAGGAAAACAAGAAGAAAAGGGACAAGAAGAGAGGGACACAACCTAGAACAGATAATGGATGTCTATTCTATTAACATTTCTCTATCTGGAGAATGGGGCTGTTCTATGTCTTCTCTATTCAGAGGGCCCCCTGCCTGTCTTTGTCTAGGGCCCCACATTTCCTAAATCCGCCCCTGGTTCCAGTTGATCCTCATTCACAGATTTCTCTCCTCCACATGGTGACCAATCCGTTTCCAGCTTATGAATAAACAGTCAGCTGTGCTCAGAGATTATATGTCTGTAGTTGTGGTTTCCCTCGTAGAAATTATGTGAAGCAACTTCCTGTGTTTATGCTAAAGAAAGTGCTGCTGCAGCGCTGGTGGAGTTGAGATTCAGGGTTTCAGACATGTCAGGTAAACCACAAAGACAATGTGTCCTCATAAGGGTAGGAAGGATCAGACCGATTAAAACAATGTCCTACCATTTTAGCCAGTTTATGGATCATGCATCCCAGACTGTTGATGTTGCTGTTGTACCATGGATCCACGTTGCTCAAGTAGGAACCAAGCGTGCAGGAATCCCCCAAGTTCTGACTGAGGTTCACCTACAAAAAACGGACATGAAACTAAAAACTCCTCAAACAGCTAAAGACAGAATGATTTGTTAGCACTTTGAAAATTTTAATAATGAAGACAAAAATGTGAAACTGCAGAGCTGCTTTATGGCGTTAGTTAGTTAGTTAGTTAGTTAGTTAGTTAGTTAGTTAGTTAGGCTTAAACTGAGCTGGACTGCTGGTGAAGATTCTCAGTCATCCAGGTCAAAGTCATCCCAAAAAGTTAAAAAAATCTTTGTTTCCAACTTTGAAAACGTTTCTCTTCCATCCAGGAAGATTTTTCAATTCAAAATGTCAGAAATAGCGTTTAGTTCCAGACTTTCTACAGTGGACCAAAAACAAAGCCTTTTTTTTAGAAAACCTGCAAATAGAAACGGATGAACGGGTCCCACTCTTTGGAATGGGGGTCGTTTAGCTTCTTTGTTAGCCTGCAATGCCCCATACCTGTCTATGTCTCCTGGCAACACTTCCCCTTTCAGAGATCGTCATTCCTCCCGGACTCTTAGGCCCCGTCCACACGAAGTCAAACCCTGGCCTAAACGCACAAATTTTTCACCAAACCAGCCTCTCATCCACACCAAGCCGGCGTTTCGGGGGTCTGTAAACAAACTTTTTTTTATTCAGCCTTCAGAGTGGGAAGATTTTGAAACGCCGTTTTCGCGTTTCCATCTTTAAGCTCTAACCGCATTTTTTTTTTTACACGCATGCGTCATAGCGTCGCCTCTAAACACGCATGCGCGACACAGTATCACAACAACAATGGCGCCGTACTGTGTTGAATGGTAGCTGCTCATGCTACTCACCCTGCTGTCGGGCTTACAACAGAATCTTCTTCTTCTGGAATATCTCCAGGAAGAACAGAGCAATATCGACCACATAGTTCAGCACCTGAATCTGACTGAACCACCAAAATGGACCCGCAGGGCAACCATGTATAAATATTACTGCGTATGCCCAACATTTCGTCGCCTATTTTTGCTTTGGCACCACAGCGCCACTTACAGGCCTGGCATACATTTTGCAGCGTTTTCATGCATTCGTGTGGACGATCACATTTATTTTACGTCTCCGTCTTTACGACAAACGTTCTGGAAAATATTAACGTTTCGTGTTCGTTTTGACTTCGTGTGGACGGGGCCTTACTGCGTTCCCTGTCTCATCTTAACCAGTCCGGCAGCAGACCGCCATGTTGAGCCTGGTTCTGCCAGAGGTTTCTTCCCAACGGGGAGTTTTTCCTCTCCACTGTCGCTTCATGCTTGCTCATCATGGACAGGTTCTCTCAACCTGTGTTGTCCAAACTGGACTTCCATCTTCCAGGTCCCTGAGTGAAGCTCTAGTATCAGCTCACGCAGTCCTCTGGATCTCCCCATAAACCTCAGCAGACCGTCTCTCCAACCAGCAGTCTACAGACTGACCAGCTCCATCTATCTCCACTCCACCACCAGTTTCAGGCCTGGGGGGGAAACAGCCCTGTTCTTTGCTCCTGTTCATGCAAATCTATTAAAATTAAAGCTATGTTTCCTGCTGAGGTCTGAGCACCAAAGACAAAGTAATTATATCAATTAATTTCTCCTAATTGTCTTCTTGTGAGTTTTTCAGATTGAAGTAGTTTTTATTTGTGTAGCACAGAGACAGAGTTGGAGCTTCTCTTCTCTTCTTGGATCAGAGATTAAAAAGTTGGGTGCAGTCTGAGCGTTCAGTCATTAATCCGCCGTCAGGACTTGCCCAACACTTCCTCATGTTTCATGATCCTTGCAGATTTGTTTACTCTAATTATGCAACCGGGGAGGGAGGGTGGCTTACCGTAGAAGGGGAGCTGGGTGCCGGTGCCGAGCAAACAGGAATGTAGTAGAACTGGAGGCTGACTTTCATGGTCATAAAGAGCCGCCGTGCTTCTCTCTTTCTGTAAAAGCACACATGTGTGAGAACCTCCAGCTTTGCACCGTTCTCACAACTGTGGTTAAACGTGTCGAGTTTTCAGGAAACAACATTTTCAGTCAAAGGAGTTCTGTTTGTTTCTGGAGCCTGAAAGCAGCAAAACGCTGATATTTCTTTAACGGTGTCGTTTGACAGCTCGGCTTTACTGGTTTACGGCACCTTTACAGGTGATCAACAAACGAAGCAGGCCGAGCGTTGCATCACAGTCAGGCTGAATGATTCATTCTCTGGGTCAATTTTCAATTAATTTTCTACCATAAAGTTTGGTCTTTACTGGAAATGAATCCCGATTCTTGCCAAAGACAATAAAATTATGTAAAAGAGGCATTCTGCTACGGGGCGCCGTTTGTAAAGTTAAGCCGTCAAAAATTAGAAGCAATATTTATGATTACACTGCAAAAATGATTTAGAAATTTTGTTATGTTCTTACAGATTAACGCTAAATTAATTAAATCACCACTAACCTATTAGTTTTAGGTATAAATAATGATCCATTGGTTATTCCTGCTGACCGGACTTTTCCTTTAACATAACACTAGAATTGACTTGTTGCATAACTACGCAACATATCTGATTCCAATCAGAACAGATTGAACCCCAGTGGGCCTCAGCAGATGGCCGCTCACACTGAGCCTGGTTCTGCTGGAGGTTTCTTCCTGTTCAAAGGGAGTTTTTCCTCTCCACTGTCGCTACAAGCATGCTTAGTGTGAGGGATTGCTGAAGAGTCAATGAGTCGATGCAATCAGCTGGTTTTCCTTAGATAGAAAACTTTGAATCAATCTGACTGGATGATCTGGTGAACTGGAAAGTGACCTGAGATGACATGATGTAAATTGGAGCTATAGAAATAAACTGAATAGAATGGAATTGAAAAGAATCGATTCCAGAAATCCCAGCCCTAAAGGTTGGGATCAATCCTTATTGTTTCACCTGATTTCAGTCCAGTTAAGAACAGATGGAGCTGAAAGCTCAGAGCGATGATGGAGAGAAAAAGTGGAGCTCATCGCTAAAGATCAAGAAGTAAAAATACCGGAGATGATGATCAGCAATAATAGGAAGGTTTCAAAGTTTAAATTCTGTATTAAAGACTTTTCTATGGATGATAGAGAAGGTGATTCCTGTCCCAATCTAATTTGTTTTTTATTCGTTTTATCTAATGATCTTTTGGAAGGCGGAGGAATCATTTCCAGTCAGGGAGAAAACTTCCTGGTTAACTTTAAGTCAGAGGTATGAATCATTTCTTGGCTTTTTATCAGGATTTCAAACATAAAAGCTCTCATATAGTTAAATTTAGAACATTTTCATGCCACATTTTTCAGATTTTTTTTATTTGTTAAGAACTTGAACTAAGAATCTGTTTTTCTTTTCTCCTCACTGTTCTTCATGGGGTAATAATAATATGATATAAGCTTTTACCTTTATATTTCTTGACTTTTAAACTTTTTAATTAGCCTTTCACCCCTTTTTTCTTAACTTTTTAACTTTTTAATTATCTTTTTACCTTTTTTCTTGACTTGTTGACTTTTTTTTCCAACTTAATTTAGAGTAGGTAATTTATTGTTCCAGGGCTCATCTGATTGGTCAAATGCCAAAATAAGATGTACAGCCATGTAGCAGGATCTATGTGCTGCTGAAGATTCTCTGTCATCCAGGTCTTAGTCATTCCAAACGAGTTAAAATCAATCCACTGGACTTGTTTCCAGGTTTGAAGACGTTTCTCTTCCATCCAGGAAGCTTTTTCAATTAAAATGTCAGAAATAGCGTTTAGTTCCAGGTTTTATCCAGCAGCCCAACAAAGCCTGGTTTTAGCCTGGTTTTAGTTTAGTTTGCAGGCTAACAAAGAAGCCAGATGACCCCCATTCCAAAGGGGGGGACCCGTTCATCCGTTTCTATTTGCATGTTTTCTTTTTTTGTTTTTGTTGTATTTACTACTAGTGGCAGTTTTTAGGTAGCAGGCTCACAGAAAAGGGGGTATGAGAGAGAGGGGGGGAGACATGTGGCAAAGGACCACAGGTCGGGAACTCGGGTCGGCTGCTTCGAGGACCAAGGCCTCCGTGCATGGGTCATGTGTGCGCTAACCACCAAAGCCCGCCCAAGTTTTCATGTTTTCTAGACTTTATAAAACCTGGAACTAAACGCTATTTCTGACATTTTGAATTGAAAAAGTTTCCTGGATGGAAGAGAAACGTCTTCAAACTTGGAAACAAAGTCCAGTGGATTGTTTTTAACTTTTTTTGGAAGAAGCAGCATCTTTGCTGAATGGCTGGATATAGATCTTGTGCTTCTAGACCTCACTGAGGTACGGGGGGGTCTCCATTTGTAAGGGGTATGCAAGTGATCAAGAAACTTGGAGTATAAAGGGTTAAATCATCACAGAGTTTAAAGCAGATCTTGTGGCTGAGAGACTTTCCTACCTGTAGAAGTAATACGCCTTCGCAAGGCGACCCACGACCCTGTCGTCTCCCATGACGACGATCTTGGCGGTAAAGTTTCTCTGCTGTTTGGGGAAGTGGTTCTCCATGGCGCTGGCCCCTGCTCGCCTCTGCAGAGTGGCCCCTCTTCTCCCCCCCCTCCCTGCAGGCCCGCTAACCGCAGCGCTCGCCTGGTCCTCCAGCGTGTCTTGCATCAGCACCATGCTGTCCTTCGCATTCGGCTTCAGCTTGATGCCTCCTCGCCGCGACAACCGACCAGAGTCCTGCTCACTGGTGGAAAGAGAAGAGCTGCAGTCAGGATCACGGGTTCTGCTGCTGCTGCAACCTCGCCATCAAAGCAAACATAGGAAATGAAAAGCACTGAATGACCTCTGACATCTGGCACTGAGGTGAAACTGTTCTCACACTAAAAAATACCATCCTGGCAGGGCTGGGTTTGAAAGTTGACTAAACTGAAGGAGGTGTTTAGTCAGAACGGACCGCGTCATGTCATGAGAGCCAAAGACACCACACGACGTTTCACAATGGAAAGCATGTTGGGTTAAAGTCACAGTTTAACCTCTTAAAATTGAAAGTATAAATTGGAAATACTATTGTTTTTATTAGTATTATAGTAATATTTTTCAGGTGGAAACACTACTTTAAATGTCACCATGTCTGATTTATAAACACTGTAAAACACCATAAAGCCCATTAGAAACTCTAGATGAACCCTCAGAATGTATAGATTCACATCTTGACTATAAGTCAATCTAATTTGGACTGAAGAAGGTGAAGCATGTTTGTTTCACAAAGGTTTTAGATGACAGTGTCCTAGGAGGAAATGTGATTTTGGCACATTGCCGAAAGTGGCCAAATTATGCAAAAATGCAATATTTCCACTTATAAAAAGGGAATCTGGTCAGACAAATATGCTGATTTCCATTATTGGAGACCTTCTGCATGAGGCAAAGCCTTTGCTGCTCAGATTTAGCCGTTGTTTCATTGAAATGTACCGATAATATCACCGAACTGGATAGAAAATAAGAATAACAGAGGAAGCTGCCGCATGTCGGTTACATCACCTGAAATGGTCCCACAATGACCTCTGACCCCGCTTGGAAAGGTCTGAGCCTCTATTTTCCAATGATGCTGGTGTTCTGTCAGATGAGCATACCCATAGTCATGACCCGTTTATCTCTTTAGTTTTGTACGAAAAATAGACTTTAAACTAGCTCAACGGGCATGTATTCGTTTAGTCATGTACAAAAAAACTATTTAATTACTTACTTTTTGTGTTTTTTGAACATTATGGCGATCTTAAATAGTTTTGTTATACGTGATTAAAGGGATACACGCCCGTCGAGGTAGTTTAAAGTCTATTTCTCGTAAAAACACTAAAGGATAAACGCAAATCTGCTATGGGTCTGCTGATCTGACAGAACACCAGGCATTAGGGGGCGGGGCTAAAAATGAATACCTGCTGTGGCGTTACTCCCACAGAGTCACGCGTGTCAGGGAGAATTAAGAATCTCATTTTATTTGTTTACACAACTATAAAACAGAAAGTATTTGTGAAAATTAATTTTGAAACATGTTTTAGAAATTTTAAAGGCCCATTTGAAAGGCGTGTGGATGAAACACCATGTGACTGTGTTTGGGCCTTTTCTATAAATAAATAAACATCAGCTGAGTCACTGAGCCGACGATCAACTCTTTGGTCAAGATTCAGATTCTGGAGCATCTTTTAGACGATCATCATGAAGCTATCTGCTTGTTTTTTAATTTTTTTCTTCTTATTGATGCCTCTTATTTAGGCTTTATGAGCTTCAGACTTTTCCCGACCTTAAAAGGTTTAAATACAAAAAATAAAATAAAATGGTGCCTAAAAGTTTCCTTTGAATGTGGGAGAATCAGGGGCTTTACTCAAACCACAGATGTTCAAAGTGAATAAAGGTCATTTCAAAATCCAGAAAGCTTAATGATTATCTGCTTAATTAACAAAAAATTAAATATCAAGTAAAAAAAAAAAAAAAAAAGCAGCAAGATGAACATGTTGTGATATTCCCACCCTGAATCGATGCCGGGGTTGTCCGGTGGGGATGATGCGGAGACGTCGGCGCCGGGGGGCAGGTCCCTCTCGATGCCGCTGTCGTTGGACATAATAGAGAAGCGAGGCATGTCGGCGGTCAGCATGGCGCAGGGCGATTCACCCAGATCAAAGTCCTCCTGCTCCTGGCTAAAGGAGGAGAAGTCCTCCGTCACGCTGCTGGAGCGGAACCATCTGGAAAGCTCCCTCCCTGTCACAGCAGAACATGGATGAGACGCCGCCCAAACCGCTGACACATGCAGAACACAGACTGGTGCACAGCAGTGGCGTCTAAAGTCTTTATACATGGCTGCGGGGAAGTGGGGGGTGCTGCAGCACCGCCAGCGGCGAGAAGATTAAAGTTTATTTAAAAAATACTTTGCACAATTTAAAAAAGTCTCTTATGAATATTTTGGGAAATGATTTGGACTTTTTTTATTTTACTATTACGTGTATTTGGATTTTTAGTTAATTATTTGGGACCTAATCCACAACAAGTTCACGGATGTTACGTTGTCATGGCAACATCAAGTAAGCTAGAGGTTGACGGGTAAAGAGGAATCCCGCTTGCAGCAGCAGATTAGTAAATATGCATAGTCTAATGACAGAACGAGGAGGAAATACGACTCAATTTCGGATTCGTCCGCTCATTAGAGACATTGGCCGTTTCTCACTATGCATACTTGTGCGTCCTCGTGTCCTCGTAAAACTTCATCACCCTCAGCCCTAGCACTGTTCCAGTTCACAAAAACAGCATGTCAAGGAACAGAAAAAGTCCCTGGATGTTGTTCTCGCCCCTCCCTCTTTACCCAGCATGCATCAGAGCAGACATGTCCCAGCATGCACTGCGGCAGCAGCAGCTTCCAGGTTAGCGCTCACAGAACGTTGTTTAATAAAAGTACGTTTTAAGATCATTTGAGACGAGAACGTTATACTTTTAAGCATTACTGCGTGGTTAAAAAAAAAATTACAAAGTTAGAGGACCACGGCAACCAGCGGAGCTCCATGGGTAATGGCAGCCAGGGCTAACATTAGCCCGTCTGCAGCGGCCAGGGCTAACGTCAGCCCGTCTGCAGCGGCCGGGGCTAACGTCAGCCCGTCTGCAGCGGCCGGGGCTAAAGTTAGCCCGTCTGCAGCGGCCGGGGCTGACGTTAGCCCGTCTGCAGCGGCCAGGGCTAACGTCAGCCCGTCTGCAGCGGCCGGGGCTAACGTTAGCCCGTCTGCAGCGGCCGGGGCTAACGTCAGCCCGTCTGCAGCGGCCAGGGCTAACGTCAGCCCGTCTGCAGCGGCCAGGGCTAACGTCAGCCCGTCTGCAGCGGCCTGGGCTAACGTCAGCCCGTCTGCAGCGGCCGGGGCTAACGTTAGCCCGTCTGCAGCGGCCGGGGCTGACGTTAGCCCGTCTGCAGCGGCCGGGGCTAACGTCAGCCCGTCTGCAGCGGCCGGGGCTAACGTCAGCCCGTCTGCAGCGGCCGGGGCTAACGTCAGACCGTCTGGAGCAGCCGGGGCTAACGTCAGACCGTCTGGAGCAGCCGGGGCTAACGTTAGCCCATCTGTAGCAGCCCTCTCTCTGCATAGTCGAACTGCTGGTTCTGACGGCAAGTTTTTTGTTTTATTTGGCAAAATGGTTATTTGATTTGTGTTTATCTGACTGTGTTCATTATTATTCCTCCACTAAATGAAAAAAGTCATAATTTATTATTATCTAGAGACTATTAATAACAGGAAGTGAAATGCAGCTCCAGACTAGCTTTGAATGTGGTGATGTCATCAGATGTTCCAATTGACCCAGATTTATGCTGCGTTCTCCCGTTCTCCCAGAATCCAGACTTTCCTGGGTTCCTCTCATTATCTAGTGAATTGAGAAACGCCAATGTATTTAGATGACAGTATTTCATTTATCTTTTCATTTTCTTCGAGCTGTAATCATACCAGTGATCTGGAGATATTTTGGCTTTAAGGTCAGAATTTCATACTGGTTCGTCTCCAGTTGTTCCACCACCTTTATTCTGCCTCCATCAACCAGCAGTTTGGATTAAAGGAAAGGTGGAACCATTTAAATTTAAACAAGTTTATCAGGGGAGGGAAGCTGATGGCCAAGAAGCATTGATGAACCGAAATCAATCCAAAGCAAACATCCGTCATTGAACTTTGGTGACTCACATATATCCAGATCCTCTGTCCACAGGTAGAAGCTCATCTCAGGGTTAGGAACAGGGCAGTCACACAGCGCTGCTTCACATAACGGCTCTGCAGAACACATGGAGAAAGATTTAACAATAGCAAGTAAAACAAAGCTCCAAAACTTCCCCTGCTGTCCATCCGCCTGTCTTCCCTCCGGAAAGGTCTTAGAGCAGGTTGATCAGATGAGCTGCTGACTTGATAACAGTCAGGGAAGAATGGAAACAGATGCACAGCTGACTGAACAGCTTTGGTCATGGAGGATGTCGCTTACTGTTTGATCTCTGCTGCAGGCTGCATGGCAGGCCTTCCCACACATAAACATGTCTAACACCAACAGAATGAACCAATATTAGCACCGATATGCAAGGTCTGGCTTTCAATTCTATTCAGTTTATTTCTATAGCTCCAATTCACATCATGTCATCTCAGGTCACTTTCCAGTTCAACCAGATCATCCAGTCAGATTGATTCAAAGTTTTCTATCTAAGGAAAACCAGCTGATTGCATCGACTCATTGACTCTTCAGCAATCCCTCACACTAAGCATGCTTGTAGCGACAGTGGAGAGGAAAACTCCCTTTGAACAGGAAGAAACCTCCAGCAGAACCAGGCTCAGTGTGAGCGGCCATCTGCTGAGGCCCACTGGGGTTCAAGGAGACAGAAGCAGACATAGAAAAAGAAGCATAGATACAAAAGGCAACTGTCAACCAGCTCCACAGGCGGCCCCGTCCAGGAAACACAGCCAGGCAGACGAGCTCCGAGCCAGCTCCCATGTCAGAGGATGAAGAGAGCACATCCAGTTAGTCACAGTCAGAGAAACAGGACTACACTGGAAAACAGGCCAAGCTCCAACATCTAGAAACAAAGGTGTTGATGGCAGCATCATTTTGCTTCATTCTATCTCTATTCTCCCACTCTGCAGAATCTGTTAGTTCAATCTCTAACGTTCTGCTCTCTCTGCTTTTTCTCATAGTAGCTTCATCTGGTCTGTTCCTGTTTGGCTGTGACTCCATCCTGGAGAGAAATATCAGCTGTGCTGCTGCCATCAACACCTTTGTTTCTAGATGTTTCGAGGTTTCTTCCTGTTCTAAGGGAGTTTTTCCTCTCCACTGTCGCTACAAGCATGCTTAGTGTGAGGGATTGCTGAAGAGTCAATGAGTCGATGCAATCAGCTGGTTTTCCTTAGATAGAAAACTTTGAATCAATCTGACTGGATGATCTGGTGAACTGGAAAGTGACCTGAGATGACATGATGTGAATTGGAGCTATAGAAATAAACTGAATAGAATTGAACTGTTACCCTGATTAGCAATCAGAGCTTCTGCTTCATTTCACTATAATTCAAGGTCTCCTGTAAATGAAAAAATACTGGGGAACATGTAGTTTGATGAAGATTAGGAAACTTTAACGCAGGAGTCTTCAAAGTTTTCCAGGCCAAGGACCCCAAACTGATGGTGAGATGGAGCGGGGACCCCCTAATTATATGTATTCTATGAAATTGTGTTCTATCAAACTGGTCCTATAGTCACTCTATTACAGATGGAGTAATGTAACTAAAGTAATCCCTCCCTGGGATTATTAAAGTATTTCTGATTCCTGGTTGATGGGACAGGTGTTGTGAATGAAACGGTGTCCAGCTTGAAAGAGCTCCTGTGTGTCTCTGAATGTGAGCATTGATGACTGAAAGACATCTTCTGCCTCCATTTATCTGGTTACTACAGTCTGTTGGATTCATGTTAATGTGGATTTAAACACATTTCAATTAATAGAAAGAATTGCAGGAGGAAATATAAAAAAAAGTCTAATCAACCAAAACTTTCGGGACCCCCATGCAGTACCTCCGTGGACCCTCTAGGGGTTGAAGACCCATTGTTGAAGACCTACGCTTTAAAGGAGTGTTACTATATTTGTGCAAAAAAACAGGAATTAGGTCTCTAGTCATAATGGAAAAAATATCTTTTGCCTTTTTTCCTTTTAAATGAAGCCGTTTCTTAAACTCTGCTATTTTCATCTATTTTCATTACAACCAAACACAATAATAAACAGTTATCATAGCTAATATTGCATACGTCACATTCCACATAATTTTCTGTTTTTAACTTTCATTCCCGGCTAACCGCAGCCAGCCTCTATTTACATCTGTATTCCAGTAACATAACCAGCCGCAGGGTGTTTTCTTTGGCAGTCACAGTCGCCTAACCACACCAACCAGATGATTGATGACTCAGACTCCACGGCGGCGGCAGACAAGCTGCATACCTGCGTCAGAATCAGAGACGATCTCGCCGTAGAGCTGCAGGAGTCGGCTGCTCAGCGTTCCCCCTTCACCTCTGTAGCCCTCCTCAACGCTGTGCTCCAGAATCTCCAACACGTACTGAAAGTACGGCTCCACATCTTGACCCATGTCCTGCACAAAAACAACAGAAAGACATCAAATAAGCAGAGAGGAGGAGTTTCTACACTGGAAAAACAACCTAGAAATTAATAAAAATATCCTAAATTAAGTATATTTACCCTTAATTTGAGTAGGTAAATGAGGTGGTTTGCCAATGGAATGGGGATTTTTACTCTTAATATAAGATCATTAGATAATATGCACTTGAAATAAGACAATGCATTTGTGTTTACTTATTTTAAATGTAAATTGTCTTGTTCCATTGGCAAAATCTCTCCTATTGCACCTATTTTAAGAAACAATTACTGATCTAGATTTCATTTTTTTCTCGTCACCGACCCTGAGGGCCTGAGCCAGCTTGGGACCGTGGCATCGCTGCGGTCCTAAAGCCGCCTGTAGGGTGTGTTGAACCACGCTCCGCATGTGGTCTAGCGGGCTCTGAAATCCCGCCGAAGTAGACGCCTCAAAGTCCTCCACCACGGCGGGGATCAGGGAGCCGGAGAAGACTTCTGGATCGGCCAGAATGAAAACCCTGCAGATGGATCAGAGGTTTTAACCAAACACGATGCAGATGTTCGCTTTCCGAAGAGCAGCAGAGCTGCGTTTCAACGATTACTCACCTCTCCTGGACGGGATAGTGCTCATTTTTTAGCTTCTGTTCTGCTGTGATCATCCTCTGGTACATCAGACCTGTGGATCAAACCGATGTTTAATGACATCATCAGGCTACAGCCCCCCCTAAGCATAGCGGAATCCCCCCCCCTCACTGTGATGAGCTGAATGATTGATGGAGACGATCAGTCTAAGTTTAGAGCCTAAATGTTAACCCCTTTAAGCCTTGTGGGCCCGGTACTGTTTGTTTTATAGCTGTGTTAACAAATAAACTGAGATTTAAAATTCCACCTGACATGTGTGACTCTGCAGGAGTAATGCAACAGCAGCTATTCTTTTTTAGCCCCGCCCCCTAATGGCCGCCATCATTGGAAACTAGAGGCTCAGACCTTTCCAAGGAGGGGTCGGAGGTCATTGTGCGTCCATTTCAGGTGATGTAACCGGCATGCGTTCCATAAGCTGCTCTGTTATTCTTATTTTCTATCTAGTTTGGTGATTTTATTGGTAAATTCAATGATTAAACGACTAAATCTGAGGAGCAAAGGCTTTGTCTTATGCAGAAGGTCTCCAATAATGGAAATCAGCATATTTATCTGACCAGATTCCCTTTAATGAGTGGAAAAAAATGCTTTTTTGCACTCTTGGCAAAATCACATTTCCTTTTTTTTTTTTTTTTAACAGTGTCCTGTTTGGCGATGTGGCAATAAGAATAATTGTGTTGATGCCAAAAAGAGCCCAACAGTTTTTACTTTCACAGGTGGAGCAGTACGGCTATCGCCATCGCATGATTTATACATATAAATAGGTTTATTATAATTTATGCATGGAGTATTACAGAGGAGTGGCCAAATTATGCTTTTAGCACTGCATTCAGTACCGATTAAATATTAAAATCAAATTCTGCGTTGCTGTCCGTTTTTCCATTTCGTATTCTTGATCGGAGCTTAGAATTGATATATGAAAAACAAATCGTTTTTTCGTTTTTGGTTTAACCATAAAAATATAAAATAAATAAATAACCACTCAATTTTTTATTTTTTGTTTTTTGATTGGCAATTGAAAATAGAAAGAACAAATGATACACGGATTTGAATTGAAGGCTACGAACATTTCGGCTGTCACTGGGAATCCCCAGCAGCAGCTGCCTCAGGCCCGCTCGCCTCTTGGGGGTTTTCCCCTCCTGTTGGTGGCGGCTGGAAGTAGATGTTAGCGTTTTTCAGGTCTGTGCTACAAACTGCAGGCAGCAGGATAATAAAAGCCAACATATTCTGCCGGCAGGTTTCTACATTTGAAGTTAATTTAGGCGTTAATAAACTGTTTGAGAGGAGTGATCATAGCGCTCTGCATCAGCAGCGCTGCGTCTGACTCCCTGCCAGCTCCCAGATCAGCTTCTCTCATTGGTTGATGCGGCGCGTACAGCAGCTAAAGTTGAATTTTAACTGCAGCAGCTGCTGCTTCTGAAGCGCCTCAGATGCTCAGAAGCTCAAAACGCGCTGCTGGACCTTTTGCTGCGCCTTGATGCGCGTCAACCATCGACTTTGCATGTAATTTATCTTCTTCTGCTGCCTCTGCAGCGTGCTGACTGAACGTAGCACGAGTTCGACATTCCCAACTGCTGAGATGGGCTGGTTGTCAAGGGCAACAGATTCGATCAACCTTTCTATAATCGTCTTTGCCCTCTTGTTTTCCTTGGAGTCTTTGTCTCCTCATAAAGTCCATCTGCAACTTTACAAAACGCTTCATACACATCATTATGTTTTGTCCTCAGATGACGAGTCAAGTTTGTGTAGTTGAACGTAGCTCTGCTGCTTCCTCCTCTTCAAATTGCCGTGTTGCAGACATTGTAAGTAGCTTTAGGATAGTTTTCACTCTCCGGATTGAAATATTTCCACATTTCTGACACGCTTGCTTTGCACCGCCACCGAGGTTTGTATTGCACAGCTTTCATCAACCGGAAATGGCAGGATTGACACAATTTGGCAGCTAATGTAGCCGAGCTCCCATCACGATAAAATAGGGAAAGATCGCGCCAATCCGATCTCGAGATCGGGACAATCCCTACTAATTTCATGCGTTTGAGGTTAAACTGCAACTAAACGATTATTGTTGTTCTGTGCAGATTATGTTCATGATCTGAAATATTTCATGACCGAATGATAACTGCTGACCTGGGATGAAGCGTTCTGTATTTATCTGTCGTGTGTAGCTGAGGCCCACGGTGCAGTAAGGCTGAGGATACGTCAGCAGCCTCTTGCAAAAGTCATAAATACGTTTGTACAGCTCATCTGGGATGTAGGCCGTCTGAAACGACAAAACACACATAAACATCATGAGTTTATTGTTTTTATGGATGGGAAAGGAAATAATTCCTATTTCTTATTCCATATTTCAATCAACCGTTGCGTATATTAGCTGCGGCATATGAATCAAGATAGTATGACCAACAATGTTGATTGCACTGCAAAAAAATCTAAATCTAGATAAGTCATTTTTTTCTTAAAATAAGTGCATTTGTTCTTGAATTGAGGAGGTAAAATAGACATTTTGACAATGGAACAAGGCAATTAACACTTAAAATATGAAAACACAATTGCATCGTCTTATTTCAAGTCCACATTATCTTATTATCTTATTTTAAGAGTAAAATTACACATTCCATTGGCAAACTATCTCATTAACCTGCTCAAATTAAGGGTGAATACACTTAATTCAAGAAATTGTTACTTATTTCTAGATCGCTTTTGCAGTGTGACAGATGACCGTTGATATATGATTGGCTGAATTTAGGTGTTCAGGCTGACGTAGAACTAACTGGCCTGCAGAAAATAAAAAAATTAAAAACAGATTTTAAGACAGGATTTTTTTTAAGAATAGAAATTTTCTGATGAAGAGTATATTTATATACATGTTTAAGCCAGAATGACTTGAAATTTAAATTTGATTTCCTTTCGACTTTAAGGTGCCATGTCCTCTGAAATGTTCAGAGGTTTGAGTCTTTAAATCAGATGCATTCAGCCGACAGCGACGGTTCTACTCAGTACCTGAATAATGGCGTGCATCAGGATGTGCAGCAGAGGAATGATGGACTTGCGGGAATCCCACCTTTCAGCCTGTGGAGCAACACCCATGTGGTTTTAATAAATACATGTATTTGCCGTCGCCACGGTGACTGAAGCTTCCTTCCTCTTTGAAAGTGCAAGCTCGAGAGTTTTTACGACCCACCAAACAAACACAGTACCTTTTCGAGCTCCTTTATCAGCACCCACAGCAGAGATAAGCTGTTGGCAGGATTGTTTTGAACCTTTTTATGAAGCGTCCATCTCAGCATTCCTGCACACAGACATGAAAGGCAAGCACTAAATCACACGCTGGCTGTGCACCACTGCTGTCTATTACGTCACTGATCTAACCAATTCTGGTCACTAACAACACAACAGCTTAAACACAGCGCTCAAGGCTATATTCTGCCGGCTGATGAGGGGGAAACAAGATTTATTTTAGATTGGGTAAAACCTGACAGTGGAATAAATCCCACCTCTTCCCAAAAAAGTTAAAAACAATCCTCTGGACTTTGTTTCCAAGTTTGAAGACTTTTCTCTTCCATCCAGGAAGATTTTTCTATCCAAAATGTCAGAAATAGCGTTTAGTTCCAGGTTTTATCCAGCAGCCCAACAAAGCCTGGTTTTAGTTTAGAAAACATGCAAATAGAAACGGATGAACGGGTCAGATTTGAGCTTTCAAAAACCTACATTTTTTTTTTTTTTTTTTTATATTTAATAGTGTCAATGTGCTAACATGAATAATTGTCTTGATGCCAAAAAGAGCCCAACAGACTTTACTTACACAAGTGGAGCAGTACGGCTATCGCCATCATGTTCCGCTTGATTTATGCGTAAAAATAGCTTTATAATAAATCACGCAGGAAGTTTTACAGATTATATGGACACTGCTGTAAGTAGAACAGGAAAGGAAAAACAGAAGAAAGGGAGAAAAGATGAAAGAAATACAGGAAATTCATTCCTGTATAAACCCCGATTAGAATTTAAAACCTAGTTTCCAGATATTCATGCTTTAAAAGGCTTCATTACAGCCATGTCTTTGTCCAAATACGTCGTCGCCTTTTCTTTTTAGGGCTTTCAGCACTAAATTGCGCAAACTGCCATGGTAACGCGTTTCACTCTAGTGAGCTTCATATTCCTCTTCTACTCGTTTGGCTAGACGAGTCCAAGTAGCGCCATCTCACTGCAGAACTGAGTCTGACGTGGTTTTTAGATGTACAGTGTGAGTGTTGGGCTGCACAATGTGAGATAAAAGGGAGATAATGATAAAACATCTTCAGTCTGCTTCATCACCTACAAAGAGATGGAAAAAGAACAGCACAACCGAAAGACATGGTATGAGACAAACAATAAAGCAACACCTTGAAACTATTGCTGAAGTAGTAGTATTTAGTCTGACATGTACTCTGTGTTACCTGAAGATCAGAATATGGGCTTTCTGTATGGAAGTGAGTACCTGGAACCAAGCACCTGTAGTTGTTTGTGAGGGTGCACTTGTGCATGTAAAGTTTATCCAAAGGAAAAATGCTCAAAAGTGGTTGTGGAGAGCCAAAGACCCACCCTCCCAGAGCACCGAGGCGAGCGCCGGGGAACCCAAAGCCCCCAATGCCCAAAGGAATCCCAAGAGCAAAGGCGCCCAGGAGGGGCCAACCCAGAACCCCCCCCGAGGAATTCCGACAGGAGGCTGCAATGCCAGAGCGCCTAGCAGCAGGAAAAAGCATGTGGGCTCCGCCGGCAGCCAGCCACAATGCAGCAATTGAGTTAATCCATTCCCGCTATCATTGCAGCCCCTGTACAGCAGAGCCAGACCCCCCTTTGAGATACATATACAGGTATGGGGCATTGCAGGCTAACAAAGAAGCTAAACGACCCCCATTCCAAAGGGGGGGACCCGTTCATCCGTTTCTATTTGCATGTTTTATGTTTTCTAAACAAAAACAAGGTTTTGTTGGGCTAACTCAGCTTCTCCAAACCTGGAAACAAATATCAGTGGATTTTTTTTGACTTTTTTGGATTGACTGTGACCAGGATGACTGAGAATCTTCCACAGCACAAATCCCACCTCTGTTACACCAGTCTGGGCCCTGCTGTTGGTCAGTGCACCGGGGAAGCACAGCCTGCAGGCTTCGGTACAGTTCGGCCTCAGGAACCGTGGGGGACCAGTAACCTGGCGAGAAAGGTGGGCGGGATTAGGACCAAAAAAAGGAGCTTTGTTATACAGATTTCATGGAATAAGCATTTGACAGGCGGTATAAGTTGATGCCTTTACCTGCTGGGTCTGTCGGCTCCATGCTGCGTGGGTTATCCCAGTGGGACACGTCTCATGCACATTTTGGGCCAGTTAGCTGAAACATAAAGGAAAAGGGGGCGTCACCTCTGTTGTGTCACTGTCTTTGAAAACCATTTCTCTACCTCCTCCAAAAATCTCATCAGGACTGCTCATCTGTTTTCTCTTTTGTTGAGGTGAAGTGAGCTGCTATAAAAGCTCCTTTCTGTGGTTCTTATATGGGCTAACAATAATATCGGCATCTCTTGCATGTGTCCCGACATGAAACACATGAAAGATCTTTCTTTTTAGAGTGGTTTGTTAAACTTCAGCTTAGGAGAGTGGATAAACACAGTTAATAACAGCTAAAACCCACATTATATGTGGACGCTTAACCTCTCAAAACCCTCCGTTTTAAAGCGTTTACAAATAATAACCCAGAATGCATGAAAATTACACCGATAAAATGTTTACCATTATAGATGTTAGACATCATTGGAAAGCTTAGATTCTCCACAAATCAAGTTCATTTAATGGACATAGCGAGCACCAAATCACATTTACAGCAGCATGTGGAAATGTAGCCTGACAAAGCAGCCGCAACAAGCAAGCATGTCTTTATTACTGCTGTTCAAAAAAGACCTGTTATTTTCAAGAATAAAAAAACAACAACTTTGAATCCTGGTTGTACTGATGCATCTTGGGTGTTTTACTCACCCAAAACTAGAATGTGTTAGCTTTCAAATAATGTATCACACATTTAATTTGGGATTATAGTTCCTCAGTTATTTGCTTTTGGATTTGGGTATGCAAACAGGTGAATTTCCCAGAAATGAGGTGGATATTAAGAGATTAAACAGTTGTATTCTGTGATGATGAGGATTCTCAGTCATCCAGGTCAGTGATTCCAAATAAGTTAAAATCAATCCTCTGGACTTTGTTTCCAAGTTTGAAGACGTTTCTCTTCCATCCAGGAAGCTTCTTCAATTCAAAATGTCAGAAATAGCGTTTAGTTCCAGGTTTTATCCAGCAGCCCAACAAAGCCTGGTTTTAGTTTAGAAAACATGCAAATAGAAACGGATGAACGGGTCCCCCCCTTTGGAACAAAACAAGACACTGACCCCCATTCAAAAGGCGTGGACCCATTTATCCGTAAACAAAAACTAAGGCTGTTTCTGAATCTCTGTACTTGTGCGTCCTCGTGTCCTCGTGAAACGTCATCAGCCTCAGCCGTAGCACTGTTCCAATTCACAAGACCTGAAGACCGAGAACGGAAAAAGTCCCCGGATGTTGTTCTGGCCCCTCCCTCTTTACCCAGCATGCATCAGAGCAGACCTGTCCGTTCTCCAGACTGACAGCTGTCCCAGCATGCACTGAGGCAGCAGCAGCTTCCAGAGTTCTCTTTTCTGATGCTGTTGTTCAATAAAACTATGTTTTAAAATATTTTGAGGTGAGAACATTAAACTTTGAGCTTCACTATATGGAACATTTACTGATTTAATACATAATTTAAGAAAAAGGTTCCGAAGTTGAGAGGGCCGTGGCAACAGTGCAGCTCTAATGGTAACAGCAGCCAGGGCTAACGTCAGCCTGTCTGCAGCGGCCGGTGGCTAACGTTAGCCCGTCTGCAGCGGCCCGGGGGCTAACGTTAGCCCGTCTGCAGCGGCCGGGGGCTAATGTTAGCCCGTCTGCAGCGGCCGAGGGCTAACGTTAGCCCGTCTGCAGCGGCCGGGGGCTAACGTTAGCCCGTCTGCAGCGGCCGGGGGCTAACGTTAGCCCGTCTGCAGCGGCCGGGGGCTAACGTCAGCCCGTCTGCAGCGGCCGAGGGCTAACATTAGCCCGTCTGCAGCGGCCGGGGGCTAACGTTAGCCCGTCTGCAGCGGCCGGGGGCTAACGTTAGCCCGTCTGCAGCGGCCAGGGGCTAACGTTAGCCTGTCTGCAGCGGCCGGGAGCTAACGTTAGCCCGTCTGCAGCGGCCGGGGGCTAACGTTAGCCCGTCTGCAGCGGCCGAGGGCTAACGTTAGCCCGTCTGCAGCGGCCGGGGGCTAACGTTAGCCCCTCTGCAGTGGCCGGGGGCTAACATTAGCCCGTCTGCAGCGGCCGGGGGCTAATGTTAGCCCGTCTGCAGCGGCCGGGGGCTAACGTTAGCCCGTCTGCAGCGGCCAGGGGCCAATGTTAGCCACTCTGTAGCGGCCAGGGCTAACGATTGCCATTTGTGTAATAAGCTCTTGAATGATAGATTACCTACTGTAAATTAAGTGGAATAAAACGTTAACAAGTCAAGAAAAAAAGGTTCAAAGCTAATTAAAAACTTAAAAGTTAATAAGCCTAGTTAACAATTATATTTAGGTTTATAAACTAAAACATGTCAGTTCCAGTATCAGCATTAATGCCTCTAAAGTTATGTTGGACCAAATAAATGTGTTTCTTTCACTCTGAATGTTTTTCATGAATTTCTTCTAGAATCACTTTTGTTATTTTTCTTAATATATTCGGGCGAGTTTTGTTATTACATTGACATTCATTTTTGTCATCAAAACAATTTTTTGCCAATATATTTTTAATGTTACAAAGATAAAAAGGTTTTTGTCCCGGATTCCAATAATACTATTGACGTTTTTTATATTTATTATTATTTATAGCCCAATGTTGACTCTGCTCAGATAAAAGCAGATTATTTTAATTCTATTTTCTGTTTCTTTGTCTTGAATCATATTTTTGTTTTCTGTTTTTTAAGGAAAATTTGAGTTGGAACATAGTTTAACCGTAGATATCCTTTATGTCCTTGTTCAGTTTTTTAATATTCTAGCCAATATGTATCAGATATCGATATTTCGATTCGGCTCTAATTGCTTGTCTTTTACTTGAGCAATTTTTTAAAAAACATGTATTTTAAGAGCCGTTTAACCACATTCTGCTTTTTATTTTGGCTACTCTACTCATTATGAACAAGCTTGTTTTAAAAAATAAAGCACCAGCGAGGAACATAATTACAGATTATGTTTAGGCTAAACTTCCTCTCTGTTCTCAAGCGTCATCAGGTTTAAGGTTATTTTCCCACCTGCTGAGTCTGTCGGGTAACTTGGAGGTCAAGCAAGAACTTAGAAGTTTGATCATAATAAATAGATAAACCTAAAATGCTCCACCTAAAATTGTTGTTTAATTACTGCCTGTTAATTAAACTCTATAATCGGCATCTAACTCTATATTTTATATATAGTCGAATCTCGTAATAATGACTAGTAACTAAATCAGTTACTCAGCATATAGTTTTTAGTTTCTAGCATGGCTCCTCTTTGGCTTCTCTACCCACATCTGGTTAAAATTCAACACTTGATTCTAGATGCTGTCAATTCAATTCTATTCAGTTTATTTCTATAGCTCCAATTCACATCATGTCATCTCAGGTCACTTTCCAGTTCAACCAGTTCATCCAGTCAGATTGATTCAAAGTTTTCTATCTAAGGAAAACCAGCTGATTGCATCGACTCATTGACTCTTCAGCAATCCCTCACACTAAGCATGCTTGTAGCGACAGTGGAGAGGAAAAACTCCCTTTGAACAGGAAGAAACCTCCAGCAGAACCAGGCTCAGTGTGAGCGGCCATCTGCTGAGGCCCACTGGGGTTCAAGGAGACGGAAGCAGACATAGAAAAAGAAGCATAGATACAAAAGGCAACTGTCAACCAGCTTCACAGGCGGCCCCGTCCAGGAAACACACACTGATGATGTAAGCAGTCTTTAAAAACCAGACGTTTTTCAGAACTATTTATTTAAACAAGATCATAAAAATGAAGATTCCTGTTTTTTAAGCCGCATAAAACCTTCCTGAATGCTAAGAGCCTCTTTCGTCTCTTTGACTCCAGTGTTTTATATCTAAATAAGGACATTAGGTGATGCTCCGGCGACCCAAACACCTTCTCCTGAGTAACAGCATAGTGGCCATTCTTCCTCCCTCAGAGGTGATAAAATTTGATACTATAAATAAAAACTTTGCGCCTACTTCTCTCATCTCAGGACCCACACAGGCCCATGACTCACAACTAAAACACCCACAACACAATGTCACGACCACTCAGTCACAAAAAACACAGACTCGGCACGGAAGGTGCTAAATACTGCAGTTGGAAGTTTAGTCTGAGAATAAAACTGCAGCTAATAAAAGATGTCTTTACAAAGTGTTCAGTGTTTCCATCTCCACTCAGAAAACAGACTGTAGTGAGTTAAAGCGAATCCTGAATGTAAAGTTCTTCATTCATACAGAAACGGAAAAGTGGATCAAATTAAACGCATCTTAATGTTGAAATGTATCAGAATGAAGAATAAATGTTATTAATCAGGAATGAAAAAGATAAAACAGCAAACGATTAAATCTTAAGTGACTGGATAGGTGTAACTCACCCTGTCATGTGAACTTTTCACCACCCCTCCTTTCACACGCTGCTCATGCTGGACTGACACCAACATGCAGACTGAGTGAGAATGAAGGCTGCGCTCTGACTTTATTTCCTCTTTCATACAGATGGGCTCAGGCAGAGGAGAGGACAATTGTCAGGGCGTCATTAGCAGCTTTGTGGGAGGGGTTGATTTCTGTGGCCAGGTGTGTTTCATAGCACGCATATCTTAGATTTTCTAAAATCTTATTTTGTGATTTCATGTTCCTCCTTTACGAAATCATCCCCTGGTTCTGTGAGAAACAAATCAAAGCTGTTAGCTTTGTGTTGTGTTAAAAAAAACAACACAAAGGGAGAGAGCACTTTGGTCTCCCTCTGCAGGTTTACTAGTGGTTCCTAGAATTTCTAAAAGTAGAATGGGAGGCAGATCTTTTAGTTATCAGGCTCCTCTCCTGTGGAACCAACTACCAGTTTTAGTCCGTGAGGCAGACACCCTGTCTACTTTTAAGGCTAGGCTTAAAACTTTCCTTTTTAATAAAGCTTATAGTTAGGGTGGCTCAGGTTATCCTGATCTATCTCTATAGTTCTGCTGCTATAGGCTTAGACTGCTGGAGGACATAGGGACCCCTTTTTCATCATTCTGCTTCATTCTATCTCTATTCTCCCACTCTGCAGAATCTGTTAGTTCAATCTCTAACGTTCTGCTCTCTCTGCTTTTTCTCATAGTAGCTTCATCTGGTCTGTTCCTGTTTGGCTGTGACTCCATCCTGGAGAGAAATATCAGCTGTGCTGCTGCCATCAACACCTTTGTTTCTAGATGTTGGAGCTTGGCCTGTTTTCCAGTGTAGTCCTGTTTCTCTGACTGTGACTAACTGGATGTGCTCTCTTCATCCTCTGACATGGGAGCTGGCTCGGAGCTCGTCTGCCTGGCTGTGTGTTTCCTGGACGGGGCCGCCTTTTACAGCTGCTTTTTGTATCTATGCTTCTTTTTCTATGTCTGCTTCTGTCTCCTTGAACCCCAGTGGGCCTCAGCAGATGGCCGCTCACACTGAGCCTGGTTCTGCTGGAGGTTTCTTCCTGTACAAAGGGAGTTTTTCCTCTCCACTGTCGCTACAAGCATGCTTAGTGTGAGGGATTGCTTTCGTTTCAACATTAAGTTTTTTGTGTGTGTTCTTTTTACATTATGATAAATAAAAAATAAAAAACAAGCACATCAGTACATTTTAACATTGATGTTTCCTTTATTTAGGTCAGTGCAGTAATTCATGGAGCCTGACTTTGTATTTCATCTTAAAAAGCGAAACTGTCGATCCAGTGCAGAAGCCGTCATGCACCGCACTTCCTTTCTGTCTAAATGAGTGGGCAGATGACGCTCTATTTTTAGATGGAGGCCAGAAGATGCTGAACTTGACACAGAGAAAGAGCGACGGTAAAGAAAGAAAGAAAAATAGATGCACCACATGATTCAGAGTGTTTCAAGGTTAGATGTCAGAAAACGCTAAATTCGACCGCTTTGAATGAAACCTTTCTTTCAAGCTCAACTGCTTAATACTTCCATAAAGTATTTGCCTAATCCTAAACTAATCTTGTTACTCAAACACAGAGCAGGAAAGGCATCAGGACTTCCCAGAGCAAAGTAGGAGGAACATTTCAGCAGCAAAAAACAGGATTTAAAGGGAGAGAAACAGTGAAACATAAAAAGCATTAGAAACACTGCAAAGTGAACAGAAAACTAACTTGCAGCTTTATGCTGCAGAAACTCCTACGAAGCAGAATTTGTTTGCAGAATAGTGGTAAGAATAACTTGAACTGCCCACAAAGGTGCCAAAAAAACAGGTCCAACCACTATTAGATGTGCCGGGGCTGAATAGCCGTAAAACAAATTCCCCTCAGGCTATTTACGGTTAATGTTAATCAGTTCCTGGTGGCGGCCTCCAGACACACATCTGTCTGCAGCCGCTCCTGCGCAGACAGCTGTCAGCGCGAGCCTCTGTGGTCAGCCTGAACAATGAGACCGAACAGAAAACAGGGGGGAGTTCATTTCCTGTCCGGCACGCCACGGATATCTGAGAAAACAGGAAGGACCCGGCAGAGCGGCGTGGAAGTGCAATCATAGACTAATAAACAAGTGCTGGAGGGGGTGGGAAGGTTTTTATGGGTGGTTCTTTCATTGGAAACCCCCCCATCAGAGGACAGCTCTCTGCCTCTGTTGGGACTCACCGAGACCTGGATGGAGCTCTGCTTACGGGCGCCAAAGAAAACAGCTCTGGGGAGAAAGAGCTCAGGATTTCCTGACAGGAAAATATCCGTGAAAAATCTATTTATGGGCCGACAGAAAAAACTAAATGTTACAGGATGGAATACAGAAATAAAGAATCTATCAACA